>CM053027.1:17894384-18051884 GCA_028564925.1 Lithobates sylvaticus
AATTAGTTTTTTTTTCGTTTCGTTTTTTTCGTTTCCATCGATTCGTAACGATTCGTACATTCGTAAGTCGTCGTTGTTCGGATTCGTAACAATTCGTACATTCGTAAGAGTTATTTTTTCGTTGATTCGTTTTTTCGTATTTATTCGTACATTCGTAACATTCGTAGATTCGTAATCGGAGCATAATTCATAATTTGATGTAATGTGTATGCTATTATTACATTTTAATAATTTACGAATCGAAAAAAAAAAGTTACGAATCGAAAAAAAAAAAAAGTTACGGATCGAAAAAAAAAGTTACGAATGTACGAATTTTTTGGTTCAATAGAGACACGGAAAATTACAAATCGAAAAAAAAAATAAAAAAAGTTACGAATGTACGAATTTTTTGGTTCAATAGAGACACGGAAAATTACAAATCGAAAAAAATAAAAAAATAAAAAAGTTACGAATGTACGAATTTTTTGGTTCAATAGAGACACGGAAAATTACAAATCGAAAAAAAAATAAAAAAAGTTACGAATTGAAAAAAAAGTTACGAAATCGAAAAAAAAAAAAGTTACGGATCGAAAAAAAAGTTACGAATGTACGAATTTTTTGGTTCAATAGAGACACGGAAAATTACAAATCGAAAAAAAAAATAAAAAAGTTACGAATTGAAAAAAAAGTTATGAATCGAAAAAAAAAAAAAGTTACGAATCGAAAAAAAAGTTACGAATGTACGAATTTTTTGGTTTAATAGAGACACGGAAAATTACAAATCGAAAAAAAAAAAAAAAAAAAAGTTACGAAAAAAAAAAAAAGTTACGAATCGAAAAAAAAGTTACGAATGTACGAATTTTTTTGTTCAATTCATTCGAAGCACATTAAGCAGCGCCATTGTAAGGGACACGGAAAATTACCAATTCAACAAAAAAAATAAAGTTACGAATGTACGAATTTTTTCGTTCCTTTTTCGTTTTTCGGATTTTCTTCATTAGTACATTCGTTGTTTCTAATTAGTTTTTTTTTCGGATTTTCGTTGTTTTTCGGATTCGTTCGATTTGAATGATTCGTTAATCGGATTCGTACGATTCGAATGATTCGTTCATTCGTACGAAAACGAACGAACGAAAATAACGAAAAAAATGAAAAACGAAAAAAAAAACGAAACGAATTGCACATGTCTAGTCTGATGTTGAGGAACTCAAGTGTCCTCCATAGAGCTCTGACCTCCACCCTACTGAACACCTTTGGGATGAATTGGAATGCTGACGGTGAGCCAAGTCTTCTCACCCAACATCCTCATAAGAACATGGTTTGACCAGTTTGGTGTTAAGGGAACTCAAGTCTCCTTTACGGACCCCCGACCTCAACCCTATTGAACACCGTTGGGATGAATTGGAAGGCCAATGTGAGGCAGGTCTTCTCATTCGACATCAGTACCTGACCTCACAAATGTGCACAAATTTCCGCAGACATCCTAAAAAATCTTGTGGGAAGCCTTTGCAGAAGAGTGGAGGCTGTTACGGGCTTGGAGGTAAGGGGACTCCATATTAATGTCCATGGGTTTGAATGGGATGCCCAATAAGTTTGTATAGGTGTGACAGTAAGGTGTTCACAAACTTTTTATCATGTAGTGTGGGATATGTTTTTCCTATCTATAATACACTGCCTTCCTAATAGTGATGAGCAAATAATAGGAAATCCTTTCTTCCCTCTGGAGTGGACCCGGTTATTTGAGTGAATAAGTATTATTTATTGATGAATTAATATATCGATTAAAGCACTTTTTATTTGTATAGACTATTTCTATTTTTTTTATATATATATGTATTTTATATAAAAAAATATATATATATATATATATATATATATATATATATATATATATAAACAGTTTAAGTGAGCAAACAAATAATAGTCACCATATTTGCTTCTTTATATATATATATATATATATATATATATATTATATATATATATATATATATATATATATATATATATATATATGATATATATTTATATATATATACACACACACATTTATTGGTGAATTAATATATTGATTAAAGCACCTTTTATTTATATTGATTATTTTTTATGGTGTGAAATTCTTGTTTTATATTATATAATACATAATCTAGTATATGTATTATATATATAATACATATACTAGATATATAAAAAAAACAAGAATTTCACACCATAAAAAATAATCAATATAAATAAAAGGTGCTTTAATCAATATATTAATTCACCAATAAATGTGTGTGTGTGTGTATGTGTATGTGTATATATATATATATATATATATATATATAGATAGATAGATAGATATACAAAATATATATATATATACACAGTATACTGTGTGTATGTGTGTGTGTATATATATATATATATATATATATATATATATTCCTTTAAACAAATATGCTTCTTTATGTTACAGGAATAGAGACATACAACATTCCTGTAAAACAAAGAAGCATATTTATTTAAAAAAATATATATATATATGTATACATTTAGGGAGACAAACGTGCAATTTCTTTTCCAAAACTTGAGATATATTTATATATATATATATATATATATATATATATATATATATATATATATATATATATATATAATATATAAATGAATTATTATAATGATTCAGGCACTTTTTATTTGTATAGATTATTTGTTATGGTGTAAATTATTTGTTTTTTTTAATATATTTATTTTTTTGAGTAGCGCTGTATGTTACATATAACGTTTATTAATATCATTCAGTTATTTATATAGCAGCTTGGATTGAGGGGAGTTGGGGTGAGAGCAGACATTTTTGTATTCGCTTTCTATATGTTTTGCCAAATAAAGGTTTTATACAAATTAATAAAAATATCTAAAACAGTTTAAGTGAGCAAACTAATAATAGTCACCATATTTGCTTCTTTATATATATATATATATATATATATATATATATATTTATATATATATATATATAATCTGCTTCTTTATATATGTATAAATATATATATATATATATATATATATATATATATATATATATATATATATATATATATATAGATATATATATAGATAGATATATAGATAGATATATATATTGCAGGCTTTCTGACCAATACAAAGACAAATTAGGCTATTTTTTTTTTTTTTTTTTTTTTTGCCTTCTTTGGTGCTTTGTTAGTTGCCTCTTTGAAAACTCGCATATCCTATAAGTGCTATTGGGGGGTTTCTTCAATAGAGGTCTTCTGAGGCCAGTTGGACATCAGCCCATAATATTTCTCAACTTTGCAGTTGTTGTTTTTTGCCATTTCAACATTAAACTTCCTTTTTATGTATCATTTCTGTTATCTTGTCCACTCTTTTTATAACAAAGTAGCAGATGAACATTGCTGAATGATTTAGCCATATAAGGAAATTTGCAGCTTTTAGTTACAATATTATTTGATTGGAAGTTATTATAGTCCTTTTGGATATTCACTATACAGAATGTGCCAAAGTATCCGTACCCCTCCTAAATGACTGGATACAGGTCTATAAGTAAAGGGAAACGATTGCTGAATCATTTGGACTCAGCACTTCACAGATCGGGGTAAAGGACTAATCACAGCGGCCCTTTACCATGTGATCAGCTGGGGTGAATGACAGCTAATCACAGATGTCAACACAAGCCGGTTATTGGCTTTTCTTTCCTCATGCTGGCAGTGTGAGGAAGGGAGAAGAGAGACGATAACTGGCTTGTGTTAAAGGGACATCTACACTGATAATCAGGGCACTGATTATCACCGGAGTCACACCAGTGCTGCCAATCAATGACCGCCAGTGCTGCCAATCAGTGCCCATCGGTGCCTCCTCATCAGTGTCACATATCAGTGCTGCCAATCAGTGCCCATCGGTGCCTCCTCATCAGTGTCACATATCAGTGCTGCCAATCAGTGCCCATCGGTGCCTCCTCATCAGTGTCACATATCAGTGCTGCCTATCAGTGCCCATCAGTGCCGCCTACCAGTGCCGCCTATCAGTGCCAACTATCAGGGCCGCCTTTCAGTGCCAACTATCAGTGTCACCTATCATAGGTTGGACTTGATGGACTTGTGTCTTTTTTTAACCTCACCTACTATGTAACTATGTGTCCTTCAGTGCCGGCTATCAGTGCCCATCAGTACCCCCCATCAGTGTCCATCAGTGCTGCCTCATCAGTGCACACCAGTGCCACCTCATCAGTGCCCATCAGTGCCCATCAATGCAGCCTATCAGTGTCCATCAGTGCCACCTCAGCAGTGCCCATCAGTGCAGCCTATCAGTGCTCATCGGTGCAGCCTTCCAATGTCCATCATTGCAGCCTACCAATGCCCATCAGTTCAGCCTCACCAGCGCACATCAGTGAAGGAGAAAAATTACGTTTGCTAAATTTTATAACAAACTATGAAAAATGTTTATTTTTTTTATTTTTTTCAGCCTTTTTAATTTGTAAATAAAAAACACAGAGGTGATTTTTTTTTAAATACCACCAAAATAAAGCTCTATTTGTGTGAAAATAAAATGATAAAATGTTTTTGTTTGGGTACAGTGTTGCATGACCGCGCATGACCGCGCATTTGTCATTCAAAGTGTGACAGCGCTGAAAGCTGAAAACTGGTCTGGGCAGGAAGGGGGTGAAAGTGCCCGGTAGGCAAGTGGTTAAAATAAAGTCATCACAGACACATCCCTGGGGGGGGGGGGGGGGGGGTAACACGACTTGAGTTGGGCTATAAAAAGGAATTTCAATAGCACATGCACATATCAGAAAGCGAAAAAAATTGGTCAGCTTAGACTGCACTAATAATAAATCTACAGTATTGCCTTCTCACCTCCAACGTTCCCACAAAGTAGTTTCCTGCCTTACAAAATTTTTCCCTGAAGCATGCGCCATCTTGGCTTACTGTTTCCAGTTACCCAGATTTTTTTTTGCTAGAAAATTACTTAGAACCCCCCAAACATTCTACTTTTTTTTCTAACACCCTAGAGAAAAAAATGGCGGTCGTTGCAATACTTTCCGTCACACCGTATTTGCCCAGCGGTCTTACAAGCGCACTTTTTTTGGAAAAAATACACTTTTTTTAAATAAAAAAATAAGACAACAGTAAAGTTAGCCCAATTTTTTTTTTATATTGTGAAAGATAATGTTACACCGAGTAAATTGATATCCAACATGTCACTCTTCATAATTGCGCCTGCTTGTGGAATGGCGACAAACTTTTACCCTTAAAAATCTCCATAGGTGACGTTTAAGAAATCCTACAGGTTGCATGTTATGAGTTACAGAGGAGGTATAGGTCTAGAATTATTGCTCTCGCTCTACCGATCACAGCGATACCTCACATGTGTGGTTTGAACACCGTTTTCATATGCAGGCGCTACTCACGTATGCGTTCGCTTCTGCACACGAGCTCGGCCTGGGCGCGTTTAAAATATATATTTTTTTTTATTGATTTTACCTATTTATTTTTTATTTTTACACTGCTTTAAAAAAAAAAAATGTGTCACTTTTATTCCTATTACAAGGAATGTAAACATCCCTTGCAATATAAAAAAAGCATGACAGGACCTCTTAAATATGAGATCTGGGGGTCAAAAAGACCTCACATCTCATATTTACACTAAAATGCAATAAAAAAATATTGTCATTTACATTTTTTTTATTTTTTTTAAATGTCCCTTTAAGAGCTATGGGCGGAGGTGACGTTATGACGTCGCTTCCATCCTGCATTGTCATGGAGACGGGTGGGGGCCATCTTCCCCTCACTCATCTCCATGCCCAGCAAGGGTGAAGATCCGATCGCCTCCGCCGCTGCCGGAGTGCCCCTCTCCCGCCACCAATAAAAGTGATCTCGCGACGAATCCACCGCAGAGACCACTATTATCGGAAGCCAGACCGCCGGACGAACAAGAGGATACCGGGGTTATGGCAGCTAGCTGCTGCCATAACAACGATATCCCCCTTCAAAGTAAGGACGTATATCGGCGTGCAGCGGTCTGGAAGTGGTTAATCAACCCAGAGATGAAACCTGCTGTGTAATCTCTTCAAAGCACAGACAGTGCG
The DNA here is from genome assembly GCA_028564925.1 of Lithobates sylvaticus. Classification (NCBI taxonomy): domain Eukaryota; kingdom Metazoa; phylum Chordata; class Amphibia; order Anura; family Ranidae; genus Lithobates; species Lithobates sylvaticus. The sequence continues at coordinate 17,900,473 of CM053027.1, forward strand.
AACTATGGAGCCCGTTCTGTACTAAGGCTCTTGCATTAATATGTTAAGTGACTAATATGCCTTTGCAGCATTCAGCACCTGTAAAGTCGGCCATACACCTTGTGGTTAGGGATGGGCCCGGTGCTCGATGCGAACCCATGTTCGCATCGAGCACCGGGTGTTCGCTCGCTCGGCGAGCCCAGAACTATTTTGGCCGCTCGCATCACATTCGTGTGATGCGAGCGGACCCGCAATGCATTGCGGCCGGCGCGGCCGGCGCAGTGCATTGCTGGCTGATGATTGGCCAAGCATGCACTGTGACCCCGCATGCTTGGCCAATCACAGCGCCGGAAACTCGGAGAGCCATAACTGGCTACAGGCAGGATGCCTGTAGCCAATTACAGCTCAGGGGCTTTAGTACACGCCCCCCTCATTTAAAAGGCCGCCACGCCGTCGGCGCCGGTCACATGAGTTCCGGCTTTAGGAGAGATCAGGCTGATTCTGTGTCTTTGCTAGATTCATATAGAAAGATTTGCTCTACTTTGCTAAACCATTGGCTATTTATTTGCTAAACCATTGCTACCTGTCATTGATCGTCCATTGCTGCTGCTGGTTAGTGTGTTTTTAGCTGCTGCTGGGGGTTAGTCTGGTACGTGTCTTACTGTTAGTACAGTATTTCAGTAGTACCAACCGCAGTGCTGTTAGTACAGCACTGCACCCCAAAAGCACCCATAGGACTTCTAGTGTGTTAGTGGCAGCAAACAGAGCTCCTATATTTTCTTCCCAGAAGCACCCATAGGACTTGTACTGTGTTAGTGGCATCACACAGAGTTCCTATATTTTCTTCCCAGAAGCACCCATAGGACTTCTAGTGTGTAGGGATGAGCCGAACACCCCCGGGTTCGGTTCGAACCAGAACCTTCGAACGGACCGAAAGTTCGCGCGAATTTTCGAACCCTATACGTTATAATGGACGCGAACGTTCGAAATCAAAAGTGCTAATTACAACGGCCAATATGCATGTTAATGTCATAAAACAGGTTTGGGGACCCGGGTCCTGCCCCAGGGGACATATATCAATGCAAAAAGAACTTTTAAAAACTAACGTTTTTTCGGGAGCAGTCATTTTAATGATGCATAAAGTGAAAAAAAAAAAGTGAAATTTTCCTTTAAATATGGTACCTGGGGGGTGTCTAAAGTATGCCTGTGAAGTGGCATGTGTTTCCCGTGTTTAGAACTGTCCTTGCACAAAATGACATTTGTAAAGGAAAAAAAGAAGCCATTTAAAACCACTTGCGGCTTTAGGTTTGTTCTTAAGTAGAATCTGAACAGGTACATTATGAAGTGTAGCTCCATCCCAAAAAAATCTATTTTTAAGCTTTTTGGAGAACATAGGGAGGGGTTATCACCCCTGTAACATTTGCTGTCTTTGCACATCTGTTCAGAACATGTCACCTCACTTTCCGTCCCAATGACAAATGTTTTTGGAAAAGTGGGGTTTTAATTGAAACAAGGATTGGTGATAAAGTATCAGTAGAGAGGAGATACCTTTTTCCCAAATTAAATCTAACAGGATAGAATTTCCCTTCCTAGGGGTAGATTTCCTCTCACTTCCTGTTTTCTCTTTCCATTTGCAAGTAGGAGTCGTTTGTAAGTTGGATGTTTGAAAGTAGGGGCCTGGCGTATATACTCTGCAGAAATTTGCCCTATTAGATGTTGGTGTAGCCACAAGACTGGTGGGCACAGGAATGGGCCCTGCTATGAGTTAATAGATCAAGATTTGTAATTGCATGCACCTGTTGAACAGGGCAGAAAAATTGGGGGTGGTGGTGGTGGTGGACGGTGTTGCCACAAGACTGTAAGCTCTCACAGTTACTCTTGGTGGGCGCAGGAATGGGCCCTGCTGTGAGTTATTAGATCAAGATTTGTAATTGCAAGCACCTGATGAACAGGGCAGAAAAATTGGGCCTTTGGCGGTGGTGGTGGACGGTGTTGCCACAAGACTGTAGGCCCTCATAGTTACTCTTGGTGGGCGCAGGAATGGGCCCTGCTGTGAGTTATTAGATCAAGATTTGTAATTGCAAGCACCTGATGAACAGGGCAGAAAAATTGGGCCTTTGGCGGTGGTGGTGGACGGTGTTGCCACAAGACTGTAGGCCCTCATAGTTACTCTTGGTGGGCGCAGGAATGGGCCCTGCTGTGAGTTATTAGATCAAGATTTGTAATTGCAAGCACCTGATGAACAGGGCAGAAAAATTGGGCCTTTGGCGGTGGTGGTGGACGGTGTTGCCACAAGACTGTAGGCCCTCATAGTTACTCTTGGTGGGCGCAGGAATGGGCCCTGCTGTGAGTTATTAGATCAAGATTTGTAATTGCAAGCACCTGATGAACAGGGCAGAAAAATTGGGCCTTTGGCGGTGGTGGTGGACGGTGTTGCCACAAGACTGTAGGCCCTCACAGTTACTCTTGGTGGGCGCAGGAATGGGCCCTGTTGTGAGTTATTAGATCAAGATTTGTAATTGCAAGCACCTGATGAACAGGGCAGAAAAATTGGGCCTTTGGCGGTGGTGGTGGACGGTGTTGCCACAAGACTGCAGGCCCTCATAGTTACTCTTGGTGGGCGCAGGAATGGGCCCTGCTGTGAACTATTAGATCAAGATTTGTAATTACCCGCCCCTGTTAAACAGGGGCTGAAAAATTGTGCCTTAGGCACTGGTGCTGGTGCCACAACACTGCAACCCCTCACAGAGACTGTACTTGGAGCACAGCAGTCACACGTGTTGCGAAGCATTTTTTTAAAAAATTGTAAGTACCCGCCCCTGTTAAACAGGGGCTGAAAAATTGTGCCTTAGGCACTGGTGCTGGTGCCACAACACTGCAACCCGGCCCTCACAGATACTGTACTTGGAGCACAGCAGTCACACGTGTTGCGAAGCATTTTTTTAAAAAATTGTAAGTACCCGCCCCTGTTAAACAGGGGCTGAAAAATTGTGCCTTAGGCACTGGTGCTGGTGCCACAACACTGCAACCCGGCCCTCACAGATACTGTACTTGGAGCACAGCAGTCACACGTGTTGCGAAGCATTTTTTTAAAAAATTGTAAGTACCCGCCCCTGTTAAACAGGGGCTGAAAAATTGTGCCTTAGGCACTGGTGCTGGTGCCACAACACTGCAACCCGGCCCTCACAGATACTGTACTTGGAGCACAGCAGTCACACGTGTTGCGAAGCATTTTTTTAAAAAATTGTAAGTACCCGCCCCTGTTAAACAGGGGCTGAAAAATTGTGCCTTAGGCACTGGTGCTGGTGCCACAACACTGCAACCCCTCACAGAGACTGTACTTGGAGCACAGCAGTCACACGTGTTGCGAAGCATTTTTTTAAAAAATTGGAAGTACACGCCCCTGTTAAACAGGGGCTGAAAAATTGTGCCTTAGGCACTGGTGTGGTGGCATGGATCATTGAGGAGGAGGAAGAGGATAGTCAGTGAACATAAGAGGACAGTCACTCAGCATCAGCATAGGCAGTCTTGAAGGGATGTGACATTAAAAAATTATTCGGTTATATCCGCCTCAGGTGCCTGGTAGCTGGTGGTGATCCAAGACTGATTCATTTTGATGAATGTCAGTCGATCAACCGAGGCGGTGGACAGGCGCACCCTATGATCAGTCACAAATCCTCCAGCAGCACTGAATGTGCGTTCGGAAAGAACGCTGGAGGCAGGACAGGCCAGTAGCTCAATTGCATACTGTGCAAGCTCTGGCCAGTGATCCATCCTCAGGACCCAGTAAGCCAGAGGATTTTCGGTGGGAAAGGTGTCCAAGTCTGACCTTGCCCCAAGGTATTCCTGCACCATGTATATCAGACGCTGGCGATGGTTGCTGGAACCGATCATACCTTGGGGCTGCGGACTAAAAAATTGTCTGAACGCATCGGCCAGACGTCCACCTTCCCCACCGCTCCTTCTGCCACTGACCGAAGCCTCAGCAACTCGTCGCCCAGGACCAGGAGTTTGTAGCCTCCCAGTTTCTGGGAACGCGTTGCACAGACCTTTCTGCAAGGCCTCCCTGAGATGTCTCATCCTCTGCTCCCTCTGCGACGGCAAGATAAGGTCCGCAACCTTACCCTTGTACCGCGGATCAAGGAGAGTGGCCAGCCAGTAATGGTCCCTCTCCTTGATCCGAAGAACACGAGGATCCTTCCGCAGGCTTTGCAGGATCAGGGAGGCCATGCAGCGTAGGTTAGCTGAGGCATTCGGTCCGGAGTCTTCTGGGTCACTGAGGATGACATGATCGCCAGCCACCTCCTCCCAGCCACGTACAAGTCCACTGGTTTGTTGGGACTGTACATCATCCCTAAAAGACTGCTGCTGCTGATGCTGAGTGCCAGGCTCCACCTCCATGCTCACACAATCCTCCTCCTCCTCCTCCTCCTCCTCCTCCTCCTCATCCTCTTCCTGTGTGATGGGTGGGACAGAAGGAACACTGTCCGGATAAAGGGGGCCTTGAGAGGCAAGGAAGTCCTCCTCTTCCTGCCTCTGTTCTGCCTCAAGTGCCCTGTCCATTATCCCACGCAGCGTATGCTCCAACAGGTGGACAAGAGGGACAGTGTCACTGATGCATGCACTGTCACTGCTCACCATCCTCGTGGCCTCCTCAAATGGTGAGAGGACAGTGCATGCATCCCTGATCATGCTCCACTGACGTGGGGAAAAAAAACCAAGCTCCCCTGACCCTGTCCTGGTGCCGTAGTCGCAAAGGTACTCATTGATGGCCCTCTGCTGCGTGTGCAGTCGCTGCAGCATGGCCAACGTTGAGTTCCACCTGGTGGGCATGTCACATATTAGGCGGTTCTTGGGCAGGTTCAGCTCCTTTTGCAGCTCAGTCAGCCGAGCACTGGCATTATAAGATCGGCGGAAATGCACACAGACTTTCCTGGCCTGCCTCAGGACATCCTGTAAGCCTGGGAACCTGCCCAAGAACCGCTGCACCACCAGGTTGAGGACGTGAGCCATGCAGGGCACATGGGTGAGCTGCCCCTGTCGCAGGGCGGAGAGGAGGTTGGTGCCATTGTCAGAAACGACCATTCCTGGCTTAAGCTGACGTGGCGTCAACCACCTCTCGGCCTGCCCCTGCAGAGCTGCCAGAACCTCTGGCCCAGTGTGGCTCCTGTCCCCCAAACACACCAGCGCAAGCACGGCATGGCATCTTTTTGCCTGCGTACTTGCGTAGCCCCTTGTACGCCTACGGAGCACCGCTGGTTCCAAGGACAGAGCACTGGAGGAAGAAGAAGAGGAGGGGGTGGAGGAGAGAGGTGTGTCACAACCAGTAGCAGTAGTCGCGTTTTGGAGGCGTGGTGGCGGAACAACCTCCAACACTACTGCACCTTGTCCTGCATCCCTCCCAGCTGCCAATAGAGTGACCCAATGGGCCGTGAAAGAAAGGTACCGTCCCTGTCCATGCCTGCTGGACCATGAGTCAGCGGTAATATGCACCTTACCGCTGACCGCCCTGTCCAGCGAGGCATGGACATTGCCCTCCACATGCCGGTAGAGAGACGGAATCGCCTTCCGCGAGAAAAAGTGGCGTTTGGGAACCTGCCACTGAGGAACCGCACATTGAACAAACTCACGGAAGGGGGCCGAGTCTACCAACTGAAAAGGCAGCAGTTGAAGTGCTAGCAATTTAGCAAGGCTAGCATTCAACCGCTGGGCATGTGGATGGCTGGGAGTGTACTTCTTTCTACGGTCCAGCAGCTGGGGCAGGGAAATTTGCCTGCTGCAATCGGACGTCGGTGTACTGCAAGTACTTGGTTGTGACACACCGAATTCTACACCTTCAGTCCTCTCAGAGCAGCTTTCAGAGAGGACTGAAGGTGTAGTGGGGATGGAGATCCCAGCTGAGGAGGAGCAAGGAGAGGTCCGCTTAGTTCTTTGGTGTGGGTCTTTTATGTGTGCCTGCCAACGAGCTGCATGGCAGGTCGCCATATGTCTGGTCATGCTTGTCGTGCCCAAGCGGCTGATGTTTTGGCCACGCGAGATACGCTTGAGACAAATATTGCAAATAGCAGTGGTGCGATCTGCTGCACTCGTCTCAAAAAAGGCCCACACCAAAGAACTTTTCTGATAACGTGCAGAGGCAGCGCCCTGCACAGGCGGAGCTCTGCGGTGTTGTACAGTTGCTGTGCTGGCCTCTAGCTGGCCTCCAGGGGGCATCCTGCCTCGTTGGACATGTGACGCCGCATCCTCCTCCTCCTCGTCCTCCTCCTCATCCTCTCTCCCTTGAGGCACCCACGTGGAGTCAGTGACCTCATCATCCCCTCCCTCTTCACCACTAGAGCAAACCTGGCAGTAAGCTGCAGCTGGTGGAACAGTACTGCCAGATTCCTCAAGCTGGGTATCGTCATCCGAGCCTTCGAATCGTTGGGCATCCTCCTGGAGCATGTACCCAACACTGTGCTCAAAGAGTTCGGGGGACTCCTCAGGAGGACATGGTGGGTCTAGGGAAGGGGTGGCTGATGATGCTCTGTCAGTACCCTGAGCCTGGGTGAGAGAGGATGAGGAGGATGAGGAGGGCTTGGTCATCCATTCTACCAAGCCTGAAGCATGATGCGGCTCCACATGTCCAGCTGCCGAAAACAAAGACGCGCGTGTCCCATGGCCACGTGCTGATGACGATGCACGACCACGTCCACGTCCACGGCCACGTCCACTAGAAACAGAGCCTGCCTGCCCTGTGTTCTTGGCTCTGCACGCTCTGCCTCCCCTTGGCGGTCTTCCAGCCATTGTAGTCGGTAGTCCTGTGGGTGCTGCTGAGAAGAAAATATAGGAGCTCTGTGTGATGCCACTAACACACTAGAAGTCCTATGGGTGCTTCTGCAAAGAAAATAGAGGAGCTCTGTGTGATGCCACTAACACACTAGAAGTCCTGTGGGTGCTGCTGAGAAGAATATATAGGAGCTCTGTGTGATGCCACTAACACACTAGAAGTCCTATGGGTGCTTCTGCAAAGAAAATAGAGGAGCTCTGTGTGATGCCACTAACACACTAGAAGTCCTGTGGGTGCTTATGCAAAGAAAATAGAGGAGCTCTGTGTGATGCCACTAACACACTAGAAGTCCTGTGGGTGCTTCTGCAAAGAAAATAGAGGAGCTCTGTGTGATGCCACTAACACACTAGAAGTCCTGTGGGTGCTTCTGCAAAGAAAATAGAGGAGCTCTGTGTGATGCCACTAACACACTAGAAGTCCTGTGGATGCTTCTGCAAAGAAAATAGAGGAGCTCTGTGTGATGCCACTAACACACTAGAAGTCCTGTGGGTGCTTATGCAAAGAAAATAGAGGAGCTCTGTGTGATGCCACTAAAACACTAGAAGTCCTGTGGGTGCTTCTGCAAAGAAAATAGAGGAGCTCTGTGTGATGCCACTAACACACTAGAAGTCCTGTGGGTGCTTCTGCAAAGAAAATAGAGGAGCTCTGTGTGATGCCACTAACACACTAGAAGTCCTGTGGGTGCTTCTGCAAAGAAAATAGAGGAGCTCTGTGTGATGCCACTAACACACTAGAAGTCCTGTGGGTGCTTCTGCAAAGAAAATAGAGGAGCTCTGTGTGATGCCACTAACACACTAGAAGTCCTGTGGGTGCTTCTGCAAAGAAAATAGAGGAGCTCTGTGTGATGCCACTAACACACTAGAAGTCCTGTGGGTGCTTCCGCAAAGAAAATAGAGGAGCTCTGTGTGATGCCACTAACACACTAGAAGTCCTGTGGGTGCTTCTGCAAAGAAAATAGAGGAGCTCTGTGTGATGCCACTAACACACTAGAAGTCCTGTGGGTGCTTCTGCAAAGAAAATAGAGGAGCTCTGTGTGATGCCACTAACACACTAGAAGTCCTGTGGATGCTTCTGCAAAGAAAATAGAGGAGCTCTGTGTGATGCCACTAACACACTAGAAGTCCTGTGGGTGCTTATGCAAAGAAAATAGAGGAGCTCTGTGTGATGCCACTAACACACTAGAAGTCCTGTGGGTGCTGCTGAGAAGAATATATAGGAGCTCTGTGTGATGCCACTAACACACTAGAAGTCCTATGGGTGCTTCTGCAAAGAAAATAGAGGAGCTCTGTGTGATGCCACTAACACACTAGAAGTCCTGTGGGTGCTTCTGCAAAGAAAATAGAGGAGCTCTGTGTGATGCCACTAACACACTAGAAGTCCTGTGGGTGCTGCTGAGAAGAATATATAGGAGCTCTGTGTGATGCCACTAACACACTAGAAGTCCTATGGGTGCTTCTGCAAAGAAAATAGAGGAGCTCTGTGTGATGGGACTAACACACTTCAAGTCCTATAGGTGCTTCTGGGAAGAAAATATAGGTCTGTGTGATGGGACTAACACACTTCAAGTCCTATAGGTGCTTCTGGGAACAAAATATAGGCTCTCTGTGTGATGGGACTAACACACTTCAAGTCCTATAGGTGCTTCTGGGAACAAAATATAGCTCTGTGTGTGTGATGGGACTAACACACTTCAAGTCCTATAGGTGCTTCTGGGAAGAAAATATAGCTCTGTGTGTGTAATGGGACTAACACACTTCAAGTCCTATAGGTGCTTCTGGGAACAAAATATAGCTCTGTGTGTGTGATGGGACTAACACACTTCAAGTCCTATAGGTGCTTCTGGGAACAAAATATAGCTCTGTGTGTGTGATGGGACTAACACACTTCAAGTCCTATAGGTGCTTCTGGGAAGAAAATATAGCTCTGTGTGTGTAATGGGACTAACACACTTCAAGTCCTATAGGTGCTTCTGGGAACAAAATATAGCTCTGTGTGTGTGTGATGGGACTAACACACTTCAAGTCCTATAGGTGCTTCTGGGAACAAAATATAGCTCTGTGTGTGTGATGGGACTAACACACTTCAAGTCCTATAGGTGCTTCTGGGAACAAAATATAGCTCTGTGTGTGTGATGGGACTAACACACTTCAAGTCCTATAGGTGCTTCTGGGAACAAAATATAGCTCTGTGTGTGTGATGGGACTAACACACTTCAAGTCCTATAGGTGCTTCTGGGAACAAAATATAGCTCTGTGTGTGTGATGGGACTAACACACTTCAAGTCCTATAGGTGCTTCTGGGAACAAAATATAGCTCTGTGTGTGTGATGGGACTAACACACTTCAAGTCCTATAGGTGCTTCTGGGAAGAAAATATAGCTCTGTGTGTGTAATGGGACTAACACACTTCAAGTCCTATAGGTGCTTCTGGGAACAAAATATAGCTCTGTGTGTGTGATGGGACTAACACACTTCAAGTCCTATAGGTGTTCTGGGAACAAAATATCTCTGTGTGTGTGATGGGACTAACACACTTCAATCCTATAGGTGCTTCTGGGAAGAAAATATAGCTCTGTGTGTGTAATGGGACTAACACACTTCAAGTCCTATAGGTGCTTCTGGGAACAAAATATAGCTCTGTGTGTGTGATGGGACTAACACACTTCAAGTCCTATAGGTGCTTCTGGGAACAAAATATAGCTCTGTGTGTGTGATGGGACTAACACACTTCAAGTCCTATAGGTGCTTCTGGGAACAAAATATAGCTCTGTGTGTGTAATGGGACTAACACACTCAAGTCCTATAGGTGCCTCTGGGAACAAAATATAGCTCTGATGGGACTAACACACTTCAAGTCCTATAGGTGCTTCTGGGAACAAAATATAGCTCTGTGTGTGTGATGGGACTAACACACTTCAAGTCCTATAGGTGCTTCTGGGAACAAAAATAGCTCTGTGTGTGTGATGGGACTAACACACTTCAAGTCCTATAGGTGCTTCTGGGAACAAAATATAGCTCTGTGTGTGTGATGGGACTAACACACTTCAAGTCCTATAGGTGCTTCTGGGAAAAAATATAGCTCTGTGTGTGTGATGGGACTAACACACTTCAAGTCCTATAGGTGCTTCTGGGAACAAAATATAGCTCTGTGTGTGTGATGGGACTAACACACTTCAAGTCCTATAGGTGCTTCTGGGAACAAAATATAGCTCTGTGTGTGTGATGGGACTAACACACTTCAAGTCCTATAGGTGCTTCTGGGAACAAAATATAGCTCTGTGTGTGTGATGGGACTAACACACTTCAAGTCCTATAGGTGCTTCTGGGAACAAAATATAGCTCTGTGTGTGTGATGGGACTAACACACTTCAAGTCCTATAGGTGCTTCTGGGAACAAAATATAGGAGCTCTGCCTGCCTGGGACGAACACACTACAAGTCCTATAGGTGCTTCTGGTAACAAAATATAGGAGCTCTGCCTGCCTGCCACGAACACACTACAAGTCCTATAGGTGCTTCTGGTAACAAAATATAGGAGCTCTGCCTGCCTGCCACGAACACACTACAAGTCCTATAGGTGCTTCTGGTAACAAAATATAGGAGCTCTGCCTGCCTGCCACGAACACACTACAAGTCCTATAGGTGCTTCTGGTAACAAAATATAGGAGCTCTGCCTGCCTGCCACGAACACACTACAAGTCCTATAGGTGCTTCTGGTAACAAAATATAGGAGCTCTGCCTGCCTGCCACGAACACACTACAAGTCCTATAGGTGCTTCTGGTAACAAAATATAGGAGCTCTGCCTGCCTGCCACGAACACACTACAAGTCCTATAGGTGCTTCTGGTAACAAAATATAGGAGCTCTGCCTGCCTGCCACGAACACACTACAAGCCCCTCTTTCTCAATCAATCTTTGTAACTGAATCTATCTAACTCAATTTCTGTAAGTGAATCTCTCTACCTAACTAAATCGAGCAGAGTGTCACAGAATCAGCCTGCACAATCTGCGCCGGAACAGCATGTGACCGGCGCAGACGGCGTGGCGGCCTTTTATAGGGGGGGGGGGCGTGTACTACAGCCCCTGAGCTGTAATTGGCTACAGGCGTCCTGCCTGTAGCCAATTATGGCTCTTCGAGTTTCCGGGGCTGTGATTGGCCAAGCATGCGGGGTCACAGTGCATGCTTGGCCAATCATCAGCCAGCAATGCACTGCGCCGGCCGCGCCGGCCGCAATGCATTGCGGGGCCGCTCGCATCACACGAACGTGATGCGAGCGGCCAAAATAGTTCTGGGCTCGCCGAGCGAGCGAACGCCCGGTGCTCGATGCGAACGTGGGTTCGCATCGAGCACCGGGCCCATCCCTACTAGTGGACTTGTACTGTGTTAGTGGCATCTCACAGAGCTGCCATATTTTCTTCCCAGAAGCACCCATAGGACTTGTACTGTGTTAGTGGCATCACACAGAGTTCCTATATTTTTTTCCCAGAAGCACCCATAGGACTTGTAGTGTGTTAGTCCCATCACACAGAGCTCCTATATATTCTTCCCAGAAGCACCCATAGGACTTGTACTGTGTTAGTCCCATCACACAGAGCTCCTATATTTTCTTCCAGAAGCACCCATAGGACTTGTACTGTGTTAGTGGCATCACACAGAGTTCCTATATTTTCTTCCCAGAAGCACCCATAAGACTTGTAGTGTGTTAGTCCCATCACACAGAGCTCCTATATTTTCTTCCCAGAAGCACCCATAGGACTTGTAGTGTGTTAGTCCCATCACACAGAGTTCCTATATTTTCTTCCCAGAAGCACCCATAGGACTTGTAGTGTGTTAGTCCCATCACACAGAGTTCCTATATTTTCTTCCCAGAAGCACCCATAGGACTTGTAGTGTGTTAGTCCCATCACACAGAGCTCCTATATTTTCTTCCCAGAAGCACCCATAGGACTTGTAGTGTGTTAGTCCCATCACTGTGTTAGTCCCATCACACAGAGCTCCTATATTTTCTTCCCAGAAGCACCCATAGGACTTGTAGTGTGTTAGTCCCATCACACAGAGTTCCTATATTTTCTTCCCAGAAGCACCCATAGGACTTGTAGTGTGTTAGTCCCATCACACAGAGCTCCTATATTTTCTTCCCAGAAGCACCCATAGGACTTGTAGTGTGTTAGTCCCATCACACAGAGCTCCTATATTTTCTTCCAAGAAGCACCCATAGGACTTCAATTGTGTGTTAGTGCCATCACACAGAGCTCCTATATTTTCTTCCAGAAGCACCCATAGGACTTGTAGTGTGTTAGTCCCATCACACAGAGCTCCTATATTTTTTCCCAGAAGCACCCATAGGACTTGTAGTGTGTTAGTCCCATCACACAGAGCTCCTATATTTTCTTCCCAGAAGCACCCATAGGACTTCAATTGTGTGTTAGTGCCATCACACAGAGCTCCTATATTTTCTTCCCAGAAGCACCCATAGGACTTGTTGTGTGTTAGTGCCATCACACAGAGCTCCTATATTTTCTTCCCAGAAGCACCCATAGGACTTGTAGTGTGTTAGTGCCATCACACAGAGCTCCTATATTTTCTTCCCAGAAGCACCCATAGGACTTGTACTGTGTTAGTGGCATCACACAGAGTTCCTATATTTTCTTCCCAGAAGCACCCATAGGACTTGTAGTGTGTTAGTCCCATCACACAGAGCTCCTATATTTTCTTCCCAGAAGCACCCATAGGACTTGTAGTGTGTTAGTCCCATCACACAGAGCTCCTATATTTTCTTCCCAGAAGCACCCATAGGACTTGTAGTGTGTTAGTGCCATCACACAGAGTTCCTATATTTTCTTCCCAGAAGCACCCATAGGACTTGTAGTGTGTTAGTCCCATCACACAGAGCTCCTATATTTTCTTCCCAGAAGCACCCATAGGACTTGTAGTGTGTTAGTCCCATCACACAGAGTTCCTATATTTTCTTCCCAGAAGCACCCATAGGACTTGTAGTGTGTTAGTCCCATCACACAGAGCTCCTATATTTTCTTCCCAGAAGCACCCATAGGACTTGTAGTGTGTTAGTCCCATCACACAGAGTTCCTATATTTTCTTCCCAGAAGCACCCATAGGACTTGTAGTGTGTTAGTCCCATCACACAGAGCTCCTATATTTCTTCCCAGAAGCACCCATAGGACTTGTAGTGTGTTAGTGCCATCACACAGAGTTCCTATATTTTCTTCCCAGAAGCACCCATAGGACTTGTAGTGTGTTAGTGCCATCACACAGAGTTCCTATATTTTCTTCCCAGAAGCACCCATAGGACTTGTAGTGTGTTAGTCCATCACACAGAGTTCCTATATTTTCTTCCCAGAAGCACCCATAGGACTTGTACTGTGTTAGTGGCATCACACAGAGTTCCTATATTTTCTTCCCAGAAGCACCCATAGGACTTGTACTGTGTTAGTGGCATCACACAGAGTTCCTATATTTTCTTCCCAGAAGCACCCATAGGACTTGTAGTGTGTTAGTCCCATCACACAGAGTTCCTATATTTTCTTCCCAGAAGCACCCATAGGACTTCAACTGTGTTAGTGGCATCACACAGAGTTCCTATATTTTCTTCCCAGAAGCACCCATAGGACTTGTACTGTGTTAGTGGCATCACACAGAGTTCCTATATTTTCTTCCCAGAAGCACCCATAGGACTTGTATTGTGTGTTAGTGGCATCACACAGAGCTCCTATATTTTCTTCCCAGAAGCACCCATAGGACTTGTAGTGTGTTAGTGGCATCACACAGAGTTCCTATATTTTCTTCCCAGAAGCACCCATAGGACTTGTAGTGTGTTAGTCCCATCACACAGAGCTCCTATATTTTCTTCCCAGAAGCACCCATAGGACTTGTAGTGTGTTAGTCCCATCACACAGAGCTCCTATATTTTCTTCCCAGAAGCACCCATAGGACTTGTAGTGTGTTAGTCCCATCACACAGAGCTCCTATATTTTCTTCCCAGAAGCACCCATAGGACTTGTAGTGTGTTAGTGGCATCACACAGAGCTCCTATATTTTCTTCCCAGAAGCACCCATAGGACTTCTAGTGTGTTAGTGCCATCACACAGAGCTCCTATATTTTCTTCCCAGAAGCACCCATAGGACTTGTAGTGTGTTAGTCCCATCACACAGAGCTCCTATATTTTCTTCCCAGAAGCACCCATAGGACTTGTAGTGTGTTAGTCCCATCACACAGAGCTCCTATATTTTCTTCCAGAAGCACCCATAGGACTTGTAGTGTGTTAGTGCCATCACACAGAGCTCCTATATTTTCTTCCCAGAAGCACCCATAGGACTTCAATTGTGTGTTAGTGCCATCACACAGAGCTCCTATATTTTTTTCCCAGAAGCACCCATAGGACTTGTAGTGTGTTAGTCCCATCACACAGAGCTCCTATATTTTCTTCCCAGAAGCACCCATAGGACTTGTAGTGTGTTAGTGCCATCACACAGAGCTCCTATATTTTCTTCCCAGAAGCACCCATAGGACTTGTAGTGTGTTAGTCCCATCACACAGAGCTCCTATATTTTCTTCCCAGAAGCACCCATAGGACTTGTAGTGTGTTAGTCCCATCACACAGAGCTCCTATATTTTCTTCCCAGAAGCACCCATAGGACTTGTAGTGTGTTAGTGCCATCACACAGAGCTCCTATATTTTCTTCCCAGAAGCACCCATAGGACTTGTAGTGTGTTAGTCCCATCACACAGAGCTCCTATATTTTCTTCCCAGAAGCACCCATAGGACTTGTAGTGTGTTAGTCCCATCACACAGAGTTCCTATATTTTCTTCCCAGAAGCACCCATAGGACTTGTAGTGTGTTAGTCCCATCACACAGAGCTCCTATATTTTCTTCCCAGAAGCACCCATAGGACTTGTAGTGTGTTAGTCCCATCACACAGAGTTCCTATATTTTCTTCCCAGAAGCACCCATAGGACTTGTAGTGTGTTAGTCCCATCACACAGAGCTCCTATATTTTCTTCCCAGAAGCACCCATAGGACTTGTACTTTGTTAGTGGCATCACACAGAGTTCCTATATTTTCTTCCCAGAAGCACCCATAGGACTTGTACTGTGTTAGTGGCATCACACAGAGTTCCTATATTTTCTTCCCAGAAGCACCCATAGGACTTGTACTGTGTTAGTGGCATCACACAGAGTTCCTATATTTTCTTCCCAGAAGCACCCATAGGACTTGTACTGTGTTAGTGGCATCACACAGAGTTCCTATATTGTCTTCCCAGAAGCACCCATAGGACTTGTACTGTGTTAGTGGCATCACACAGAGTTCCTATATTTTCTTCCCAGAAGCACCCATAGGACTTGTACTGTGTTAGTGGCATCACACAGAGTTCCTATATTTTCTTCCCAGAAGCACCCATAGGACTTGTACTGTGTTAGTGGCATCACACAGAGTTCCTATATTTTCTTCCCAGAAGCACCCATAGGACTTCAATTGTGTGTAAGTGCCATCACACAGAGCTCCTATATTTTCTTCCCAGAAGCACCCATAGGACTTGTAGTGTGTTAGTCCCATCACACAGAGCTCCTATATTTTCTTCCCAGAAGCACCCATAGGACTTCAATTGTGTGTTAGTGCCATCACACAGAGCTCCTATATTTTCTTCCCAGAAGCACCCTATAGGACTTGTAGTGTGTTAGTCCCATCACACAGAGCTCCTATATTTTCTTCCCAGAAGCACACATAGGACTTGTACTGTGTTAGTGGCATCACACAGAGTTCCTATATTTTCTTCCCAGAAGCACCCATAGGACTTCAATTGTGTGTAAGTGCCATCACACAGAGCTCCTATATTTTCTTCCCAGAAGCACCCATAGGACTTGTAGTGTGTTAGTCCCATCACACAGAGCTCCTATATTTTCTTCCCAGAAGCACCCATAGGACTTCAATTGTGTGTTAGTGCCATCACACAGAGCTCCTATATTTTCTTCCCAGAAGCACCCATAGGACTTGTAGTGTGTTAGTCCCATCACACAGAGCTCCTATATTTTCTTCCCAGAAGCACACATAGGACTTGTACTGTGTTAGTGGCATCACACAGAGTTCCTATATTTTCTTCCCAGAAGCACCCATAGGACTTGTAGTGTGTTAGTCCCATCACACAGAGCTCCTATATTTTCTTCCCAGAAGCACCCATAGGACTTGTAGTGTGTTAGTCCCATCACACAGAGCTCCTATATTTTCTTCCCAGAAGCACCCATAGGACTTGTACTGTGTTAGTGGCATCACACAGAGTTCCTATATTTTCTTCCCAGAAGCACCCATAGGACTTGTAGTGTGTTAGTCCCATCACACAGAGCTCCTATATTTTCTTCCCAGAAGCACCCATAGGACTTGTAGTGTGTTAGTCCCATCACACAGAGTTCCTATATTTTCTTCCCAGAAGCACCCATAGGACTTGTAGTGTGTTAGTCCCATCACACAGAGCTCCTATATTTTCTTCCCAGAAGCACCCATAGGACTTGTAGTGTGTTAGTCCCATCACACAGAGTTCCTATATTTTCTTCCCAGAAGCACCCATAGGACTTGTAGTGTGTTAGTCCCATCACACAGAGCTCCTATATTTTCTTCCCAGAAGCACCCATAGGACTTGTACTTTGTTAGTGGCATCACACAGAGTTCCTATATTTTCTTCCCAGAAGCACCCATAGGACTTCTACTGTGTTAGTGGCATCACACAGAGTTCCTATATTTTCTTCCCAGAAGCACCCATAGGACTTGTACTGTGTTAGTGGCATCACACAGAGTTCCTATATTTTCTTCCCAGAAGCACCCATAGGACTTCTAGTGTGTAGTGGCATCACACAGAGTTCCTATATTGTCTTCCCAGAAGCACCCATAGGACTTCTACTGTGTTAGTGGCATCACACAGAGTTCCTATATTTTCTTCCCAGAAGCACCCATAGGACTTGTACTGTGTTAGTGGCATCACACAGAGCTCCTATATTTTCTTCCCAGAAGCACCCATAGGACTTGTACTGTGTTAGTGGCATCACACAGAGTTCCTATATTTTCTTCCCAGAAGCACCCATAGGACTTCAATTGTGTGTAAGTGCCATCACACAGAGCTCTTATATTTTCTTCCCAGAAGCACCCATAGGACTTGTAGTTGTGTTAGTCCCATCACACAGAGCTCCTATATTTTCTTCCCAGAAGCACCCATAGGACTTCAATTGTGTGTTAGTGGCATCACACAGAGCTCCTATATTTTCTTCTCAGCAGCACCCACAGGACTTCTAGTGTGTTAGTGGCATCACACAGAGCTCCTATATTTTCTTTGCAGAAGCACCCATAGGACTTCTAGTGTGTTAGTGGCATCACACAGAGCTCCTATATTTTCTTCTCAGCAGCACCCACAGGACTTCTAGTGTGTTAGTGGCATCACACAGAGCTCCTATATTTTCTTTGCAGAAGCACCCATAGGACTTCTAGTGTGTTAGTGGCATCACACAGAGCTCCTATATTTTCTTCTCAGCAGCACCCACAGGACTTCTAGTGTGTTAGTGGCATCACACAGAGCTCCTATATTTTCTTTGCAGAAGCACCCATAGGACTTCTAGTGTGTTAGTGGCATCACACAGAGCTCCTATATTTTCTTCTTAGCAGCACCCACAGGACTTCTAGTGTGTTAGTGGCATCACACAGAGCTCCTATATTTTCTTCTCAGCAGCACCCACAGGACTTCTAGTGTGTTAGTGGCATCACACAGAGCTCCTATATTTTCTTTGCAGAAGCACCCATAGGACTTCTAGTGTGTTAGTGGCATCACACAGAGCTCCTATATTTTCTTCTCAGCAGCACCCACAGGACTACCGACTACAATGGCTGGAAGACCGCCAAGGGGAGGCAGAGCCAAGAACACAGGGCAGGCAGGCTCTGTTTCTAGTGGACGTGGACGTGGTCGTGCATCATCAGCACGTGACCATGGGACACGCGCGTCTTTGTTTTCGGCAGCTGGACATGTGGAGCCGCATCATGCTGAAGGCTTGGTAGAATGGATGACCAAGCCCTCCTCATCCTCCTCATCCTCTCTCACCCAGGCTCAGGGTACTGGCAGAGCAGCTGCCAACGCGTACTCAATGGCATCATCAGCCACCCCTTCCCTAGACCCACCATGTCCTCCTGAGGAGTCCCCCAAACTCTTTGAGCACAGTGTTGGGTACATGCTCCAGGAGGATGCCCAACGATTCGAAGGCTCGAATGATGATGCCCAGCTTGAGGAAGTCAGTAGTGTGCGCGCAGAGAGAGGGGATGCTGAAGGACAGCAATCTGGCAGTACTGTTCCACCAGCTGCAGCTTACTGCCAGGTTTGCTCTAGTGGTGAAGAGGGAGGGGATGATGAGGTCACTGACGCCACGTGGGTGCCTGGAGGGAGAGAGGATGAGGAGGAGGACGAGGAGGAGGAGGATGCGGCGTCACATGTCCAACGAGGCAGGATGCCCCCTGGAGGCCAGCTAGAGGCCAGCACAGCAACTGTACAACACCGCAGAGCTCCGCCTGTGCAGGGCGCTGCCTCTGCACGTTATCAGAAAAGTTCTTTGGTGTGGGCCTTTTTTGAGACGAGTGCATCAGATCGCACCACTGCTATTTGCAATATTTGTCTCAAGCGTATCTCGCGTGGCCAAAACATCAGCCGCTTGGGCACCACAAACATGACCAGACATATGTCGACCTGCCATGCAGCTCGTTGGCAGGCACACATAAAAGACCCACACCAAAGAACTAAGCGGACCTCTCCTTGCTCCTCATCAGCTGGGATCTCCATCCCCACTACATCTTCAGTCCTCTCTGAAAGCTGCTGTGAGAGGACTGAAGGTGTAGAATTAGGTGTGTCACAACCAAGTAATTGCAGTACACCGACGTCCGATAGTAGCAGGCAAATTTCCCTGCCCCAGCTGCTGGACCGTTGAAAGAAGTACACTCCCAGCCATCCACATGCCCAGCGGTTGAATGCTAGCTTGGCTAAATTGCTAGCACTTCAACTGCTGCCTTTTCAGTTGGTAGACTCGGCCCCCTTCCGTGAGTTTGTTCAATGTGCGGTTCCTCAGTGGCAGGTTCCCAAACGCCACTTTTTCTCACGGAAGGCGATTCCGTCTCTATACCGGCATGTGGAAGGCAATGTCCATGCCTCGCTGGACAGGGCGGTCAGCGGTAAGGTGCATATTACCGCTGACTCATGGTCCAGCAGGCATGGACAGGGACATTACCTTTCTTTCACGGCCCATTGGGTCACTCTATTGGCAGCTGGGAGGGATGCAGGACAAGGTGCAGTAGTGTTGGAGGTTGTTCCGCCACCACGCCTCCAAAACGCTACTACTGCTACTGGTTGTGACACACCTCTCTCCTCCACCCCCTCCTCTTCTTCTTCCTCCAGTGCTCTGTCCTCGGAACCAGCGGTGCTCCGTAGGCGTACAAGGGGCTACGCAAGTACGCATGCAAAAAGATGCCATGCCGTGCTTGCGCTGGTGTGTTTGGGGGACAGGAGCCACACTGGGCCAGAGCTTCTGGCAGCTCTGCAGGGGCAGGCTGAGAGGTGGTTGACGCCACGCCAGCTTAAGCCAGGAATGGTCGTTTCTGACAATGGCACCAACCTCCTCTCCGCCCTGCGACAGGGGCAGCTCACCCATGTGCCCTGTATGGCTCACGTCCTCAACCTGGTGGTGCAGCGGTTCTTGGGCAGGTTCCCAGGCTTACAGGATGTCCTGAGGCAGGCCAGGAAAGTCTGTGTGCATTTCCGCCGATCTTATAATGCCAGTGCTCGGCTGACTGAGCTGCAAAAGGAGCTGAACCTGCCCAAGAACCGCCTAATATGTGACATGCCCACCAGGTGCAACTCAACGTTGGCCATGCTGCAGCGACTGCACACGCAGCAGAGGGCCATCAATGAGTACCTTTGCGACTACGGCACCAGGACAGGGTCAGGGGAGCTTGGTTTTTTTTCCCCACGTCAGTGGAGCATGATCAGGGATGCATGCACTATCCTCTCACCATCTGAGGAGGCCACGAGGAGCGTGAGCAGTGACAGTGCATGCATCAGTGACACTGTACCTCTTGTCCACCTGTTGGAGCATACGCTGCGTGGGATAATGGACAGGGCACTTGAGGCAGAACAGAGGCAGGAAGAGGAGGACTTCCTTGCCTCTCAAGCCCCCTTTATCCGGACAGTGTTCCTTCTGTCCCACCCATCACACAGGAAGAGGAGGAGGAGGAGGAGGAGGAGGAGGTGTGTTGTGTGAGCATGGAGGTGGAGCCTGGCACTCAGCATCAGCAGCAGCAGTCTTTTAGGGATGATGTACAGTCCCAACAAACCAGTGGACTTGTACGTGGCTGGGAGGAGGTGGCTGGCGATCATGTCATCCTCAGTGACCCAGAAGACTCCGGACCGAATGCCTCAGCTAACCTACGCTGCATGGCCTCCCTGATCCTGCAAAGCCTGCGGAAGGATCCTCGTGTTCTTCGGATCAAGGAGAGGGACCATTACTGGCTGGCCACTCTCCTTGATCCACGGTACAAGGGTAAGGTTGCGGACCTTATCTTGCCGTCGCAGAGGGAGCAGAGGATGAGGCATCTCAGGGAGGCCTTGCAGAAAGGTCTGTGCAACGCGTTCCCAGAAACTGGGAGGTTACAAACTCCTGGTCCTGGGCGACGAGTTGCTGAGGCTTCGGTCAGTAGCAGAAGGAGCGGTGGGGAAGGTGGACGTCTGACCAATGCGTTCAGACAATTTTTTAGTCCGCAGCCCCAAGGTATGATCGGTTCCAGCAACCATCGCCAGCGTCTGATATACATGGTGCAGGAATACCTTGGGGCAAGGTCAGACTTGGACACCTTTCCCACCGAAAATCCTCTGGCTTACTGGGTCCTGAGGATGGATCACTGGCCAGAGCTTGCACAGTATGCAATTGAGCTACTGGCCTGTCCTGCCTCCAGCGTTCTTTCCGAACGCACATTCAGTGCTGCTGGAGGATTTGTCACTGATCATAGGGTGCGCCTGTCCACCGACTCGGTTGATCGACTGACCTTCATCAAAATGAATCAGTCTTGGATCACCACCAGCTACCAGGCACCTGAAGCGGATATAACGGAATAATTTATAATGTCACATCCCTTCAAGACTGCCTATGCTGATGCTGAGTGACTGTCCTGTTATGTTCACTGACTATCCTCTTCCTCCTCCTCAATGATCCATGCCACCACACCAGTGCCTAAGGCACAATTTTTCAGCCCCTGTATAACAGGGACGTGTACTTACAATTTTAAAAAAAAATGCTTCGCAACACGTGTGACTGCTGTGCTCCAAGTACAGTATCTGTGAGGGGTTGCAGTGTTGTGGCACCAGCACCAGTGCCTAAGGCACAATTTTTCAGCCCCTGTTTAACAGGGGCGTGTAATTAAAATTTTTAAAAAAAATGCTTCGCAACACGTGTGACTGCTGTGCTCCAAGTACAGTATCTGTGAGGGGTTGCAGTGTTGTGGCACCAGCACCAGTGCCTAAGGCACAATTTTTCAGCCCCTGTTTAACAGGGGCGTGTAATTACAATTTTTAAAAAAAATTCTTCGCAACACGTGTGACTGCTGTGCTCCAAGTACAGTATCTGTGAGGGGTTGCAGTGTTGTGGCACCAGTGCCTAAGGCACAATTTTTCAGCCCCTGTTGGGGCGTGTAATTACAATTTTTAGGCAATGCTTTGCAACAGGTCTCATTGCTGTGCTAAGAGTACAGTATCTGTGAGGGGTTGCAGTGTTGTGGCACCAGCACCAATGTCTAAGGCACAATTTTTCAGCCCCTGTTTAACAGGGGCGTGTAATTACAAATCTTGATCTAATAGTTCACAGCAGGGCCCATTCCTGCGCCCACCAAGAGTAAATATGAGGGCCTACAGTCTTGTGGCAACACCGTCCACCACCACCGCCAAAGGCCCAATTTTTCTGCCCTGTTCAACAGGTGCATGCAATTACAAATCTTGATCTAATAACTCACAGCAGGGCCCATTCCTGTGCCCACCAGTCTTGTGGCTACACCAACATCTAATAGGGCAAATTTCTGCAGAGTATATACGCCAGGCCCCTACTTTCAAACATCCAACTTACAAACGACTCCTACTTGCAAACGGAAAGGGAAAACAGGAAGTGAGAGGAAATCTACCCCTAGGAAGGGAAATTCTATGCTGTTAGATTTAATTTGGGAAAAAGGTATCTCCTCTCTACTGATGCTTTATCACCAATCCTTGTTTCAATTCAAACCCCACTTTTCCAAAAACATTTGTCATTGGAACGGAAAGTGAGGTGACATGTTCTGAACAGATGTGCAAAGACAGCAAATGTTACAGGGGTGATAACCCCTCCCTATGTTCTCCAAAAAGCTTAAAAATAGATTTTTTTGGGATGGAGCTACACTTCATAATGTACCTGTTCAGATTCTACTTAAGAACAAACCTACAGTCCGTGTCTTGTTTGCACCACCTATATAATGCTGTTCAGATTATATAGGGTTGTAGGTATAGGGTTTTATTTTGGGTGCGGGGTCCCCCTTAATATCCATACAAGACCCAAAGGGGCTGGGGTGGGGGGGGGGGGGTGATGGGGTAGCCATGCCATTTTTCTCAAGGATTTTCAGCCATATGGCGGCCAGGACAAGACATGCCATTAAAGCCGCAAGTGTTTTTAAATGGCTTCTTTTTTTCCTTTACAAATGTCATTTTGTGCAGGACAGTTCTAAACACGGGAAACACATGCCACTTCACAGGCATACTTTAGACACCCCCCAGGTACCATATTTAAAGGAAAATTTCACTTTTTTTTTTCACTTTATGCATCATTAAAATGACTGCTCCAAAAAAAAAAAAACGTTAGTTTTTAAAAGTTTTTTTTGCATTGATATATGTCCCCTGGGGCAGGACCCGGGTCCCCAAACCTGTTTTATGACATTAACATGCATATTGGCCGTTGTAATTAGCACTTTTGATTTCGAACGTTCGCGTCCATTATAACGTATAGGGTTCGAAAATTTGCGCGAACTTTCGGTCCGTTCGAAGGTTCTGGTTCGAACCGAACCCGGGGGTGTTCGGCTCATCCCTACTTGTGGTCTAAATATTTCAGATTTCTTCAGGTCTACAAAAACTATGCGGTAGAAGCCTTACCTAAACAATCGACTCGGTTTTTATCTAGTCCGGTAGGCTCTCATACTACATAATTGTTATTAGATCCAAAGAAAAATATTCAATTCCAAAGGTTATGATCAGCTAAAGACATAGGTACATATTCATAAGCAAGAGTCACATTTGAGCTGGTCTACTTACTGCAAGGTAGGTCCAAGCCTAACGTTCCACTCTATGCTTTAAACTTGCCGGCCTCGCTGTAGAGGTTTTACTGTTACAGGGTGCGCAGGATCACATTATATATATATATATATATATATATATATATATATATATATATATATATATATATATATATATATATATATATTTATATATACAGGGGTCAAGTCCTGGGGAAAAAAAGTGTGGGAACTCCCACCCAAGATCCACTCCCCCACCAAAAAAAAATAAATGTTACGCTCACATGCACGAACACTTCAAAAGTGGTATTTTTCATCCAATTTTCGTATTGTGTGTATGAAGCTTAACTGTTAGTACATAAAAAAGAAACATAAATACGGTAATTCTCTGAATAATCAGCATTCATTCAATTGTGCTTCCATGCAAATGTGAACATCATGTTCTGATCTTTATTGGGGAATTTTATTTTGTATATAGAGTGTTTATGTGGTGAGTTTACACTTTTCATTGAACAGAGTTTGGATAACACAGGGTTAAACGGAAAGGTAATAAATTAACTGCACATTATCTGGACAGAATGCTTGGGGAGATAGTGATGTGTTCCTGCTTAGGAGATGTATGTTAGCTTGGGGGGGCTGAAAACTCTGCGGGGCTCCAACAAACACTCGCTGCTATTCCAACCCTTCAAATATTTCCACATAAACTTCCCTCCTGGCATTAAACTTTGCCAGGTATTGTGCTCAGCTTACCACCCCAAACTGATGTTCCTCCCTCAGCTCACCTCTCTCCCTGCATGTCCTGTGAGCAGAATAGCTGTGCTCCTCCTCTGGGTTCTCTCATCATATGGCACTGAAGATAGAGGAGGGGGGATTCACACAGAGCAAGTATGCAGAAGACTGGGGTGGGGGGGGGGGGGGGTGAGATTAGGAGACAGAAAATCAGGAGGGGCCGGAGGAGAGGAGTGCATCACGAGAGGTCTGACTAAATACAATCTCTTAGCAGCAGGGACCTGATCTACCCGTCAGCTAGCTGTGATTAACAGGTAGATCGAAAGAGGAAGCTGTCATGGGGCCCCCTACTGGCAATGCCTGAATGGTCAGGTGTGCGGCACTTACTATTGCGAGCTGTGTCGGCGGCTGCTGGTGTAGCACCTGCCACACAGCTCGCATACTTCAAAGTCTTGCAGGACACGGCTGCAAATGGGAACCGAGTTCCTGTTGTGGAAAAAGTACAGGAACTCCGTTCCCATGCGTTCCTGTAGGACTTGAGCCCTGTATGTATATATATATATATACAGTAGGTGATCCTCAGGGCTGGTACAAGGGGTGGGCAGGAGCACTTAAAAGCATTCAAAATGCAAAGTAATTTTTTTAAAATCTGGCATAAAATAAATAAATAAAATAAAGTCATGACATCAGTAAACCGGAAGTGATGTCATGACGTCGCTTTTCGGGGGTTACTAGATCCGAGACCTGATCAAATATGATTCTGGCTTCGTTTGGGTCTCCGACCAGCCGGTGGACGTTTTTAGGCTGGTCGCCCCCTGGCCTCCCGGTGGGATAGGAAGTGCCCGGGCGCCCGAAAGTGAGGGGAGGTGGGGGGTGGGCGACCAGTCCCGTTGCTTGTAATAACAACCGAGCGGCTGATGCAGAAAACTATTTTAGAGAAGTCTTCTCTTTAATCTCTAATAATCATCTTGATAATAATCATCTTGACACATTTAAAAGGAAAAGATGACTTCTCTAATATTTTTGGTTTTGGTAAATACAGTATGATATTATCTGCCCCAGGCTTAAATGACCTAGAAAAAAAATATATGCACGCTTTTGGATCTATAATGTAGATTGTGGTTTTCACATCCGTATGTACTGTTCTAACAGGAAAGGTTACATAGTTACATAGTAGGTGAGGTCTAAAAAAGACACAAGTCCATCAAGTCCAACCTATGTGTGTGTGATTATATGTCAGTAGTAGGTTAGTAGGAAAATTAGAAGATGAGAGGGTCGGCTCACCCAGACGTAGGAGCAGGGGCCATCTTAAGAGCATTATAGGCCCCCGGGCAATACAGTGCACTGGGGCCCTGTCTACACGATCACGCACGAGAATAAAAATGCAAATGATCAATAAGCCTATATTTATTGGTACTTCCAACAAAATCAGTGTTTAAACATTAACACAACGTTTGGACAATATAACACGAGTTTGATGGGCACAGTGGCATCGTTTGGGCACAGTGGCAGCGTTTGATGGGCACAGTGGCATTGTTGGATGGGCACAGCGGCAGCGTTTGATGGGCACAGTGGCATCGTTGGATGGGCACAGCGGCTGCGTTTAATGGGCACAGTGGCAACTTTAATGGGCACAGTGGCAGCTTTGATGGGCACAGTGGCAGCTTTGATGGGCAAAGTGGCTATTTGATGGGCACAGAGGCAGCTTTTGAGGGGCACAGACAGCGGCTGTGTTTGATGCACAACTTGAACTTACTTAAGTAGACATTGTTAGAGTTACTTGAGGCCGCCGGCCTGGTGCAGTACAGTGTGTCACTCACAGCAGCAAGGCAGCGCCAGCTATTAAGGGCCGTCTTTCCGCTCCCTCTCCATGCTGTCTGAAGAACATGGCAGAGGTGGGCGGAGCCTGTTCACTAGTCACTGGGGCAGCCGCGGTGCGCTATGAATGCTGGGGCGGCCGCGGCCTCTGTTTGACGTCACTGGTTGCTAGCTAGATGCTGGCCGGCGAAGTGAGCAACCAGTGCAGTCAGTCAATTTAAGCAGCAGATTGCAGTGCTGAGGATCAGCCCTGGATGGGGCCCTCCAGACAAGTGGGGCCCCCGGGCAACTGCCCAGCATGCCCAGTGGAAAAAACGGCCCTGCGTAGGAGTTATGGTAAAGTACCCATCACACAAAGCCAGGCAATGTAAGCTGAGTGTAGAATGGAGAAATACATAAGCAGAGGTTGCCTCTGGTGAAATCTGTGTGTTGAAATGATCAGTTGTTCCAAAGATATAAGCAATTAATGTTCTATGTGTAGCTCCACCCTAGGGTCGCCACCTGTCCAGGATTCACCCATCATTCAGACCGAGCTGTGTGGCTCCCCAAGTAACCAATATAGTCACACACAAATCTTTTGCCATCTGGGGAGCTGCCGGCAGCTGTCTGAGGGCAGGGTTTGGCATCACTGGGGGGGGGGAGCAGGGTGAAGATGTCAGCAAGAGCAATTTGGCCACGCCCATATTTTGCTGCGGCACGCGATGCGCACTACTCTCCTTGGGGCATCCAAAGGTGTCCCAGGCAGCTAAAGTATTAAAGAAAACGTGACAACCCTACTCAACCCCCCCTAGTAAAGCTTAGACCGATCTCCATTCTAATCCCCATACTCCCCGATTCTCTTGTCTTTTAACCACTTCAATCCCGAGCACTTTCACCCCCTTCTTGCCCAGACCAATTTTCAGCGCTGTCACACTTTGAATGGCAATTGCGCGGTCACCATGCAGCACTGTACCCAAATTACATTTTTATAATTTTCTTCACACAACTAGACCTTTGTTTGGTGGTATTTATTCACCACTGGGCTTTTCATTTTTTTGCTAAATAAACAAAAAAAGACTAAAAATTTTGGGGGGAAAAAGGTCGGGTTTTAGTTAGTTAGGTTGAAAAAAGACACAAGTCCATCCAGTTCAACCACAAATAAAAAAATAATAATATATATATATCATACAATCCCATATACCCCATTCTATACCCACAGTTGATCCAGAGGAAGGGAAAAAAAACCATCAGCGCATGCTCCAATTTGCTAAAGCAGGGAAAAAAATTCCTTCCTGATCCCCCGAGAGGAAATCAAATTTTCCCCGGATCAACTTTACCTATAAATGTCAGTACCCAGTTATATTATGTACATTTAGGAAAGTATCCAGGCCTTTCTTAAAGCAATCTACTGAGCTGGCCAGAACCACCTCTGCAGGGAGTCTATTCCACATTTTCACAGCTCTTACTGTGAAGAAACCTTTCCGTATTTGGAGATGAAATCTCTTTTCCTCTAGACGTAAAGAGTGCCCCCTTAACTCAACACCAAGTTCACTATATGGACCCCTTATATATTTGTACATGTTGATCATATCCCCCCTTATTCTCCTCTTATCAAGGGTGAATAAATTCAGTTCCTCTAATCTTTCCTCATAGCTGAGCTCCTCCATGCCTCTTATCAGTTTGGTTTCCCTTCTCTGCACTTTCTCCAGTTCCCTGATATCCTTTTTGAGAACTGGTGCCCAAAACTGAACTGCATATTCCAGATGAGGTCTTACTAATGATTTGAACAGGGGGGCAAAATGATATCTCTCTGGAGTCCATACATCTCCTAATACAAGAAAGGACTTTGCTTGCTTTGGAAACCGCAGCTTGGCATTGCATGTTATTATTGAGCTTATGATCTACCAAAACCCCCAGATCCTTCTCCACTACGGATCCCCCAGTTGTACTCCCCCTAGTATGTATGATGCATATTCTTAGCCCCCAAGTGCAGAACTTTACATTTATCAACATTAAACCTCATCTGCCACATAGTCGCCCAATTAGACAGAGCATTGATGTCGGCCTGTAAATTGGAGACCTCCTGTAAGGACGTTATTCCACTGCATAGCTTGGTGTCATCTGCAAAGAAAGAAATGTTACTTTTGTTCCCAGATCCAATATCCTTTATAAAGATATTAAAAAGTAAGGGTCCCAGCACTGAACCTTGGGGTACACCACTGATAACCTTAGACCATTCAGAGTAAGAATCATTAACCACGACTCTCTGAATTCTGTCTTTTAGACAGTTTTCTATCCATTTACAAACCGGTATTTCCAAACCTGTAGACCTTACCTTACACATGAGCCGTGTGTGGGGAACTGTATTGAACGCTTTTGCAAAATCCAAGTGTACCACGTCCACAGCCACGCCTCTGTCCAAGTATACCATGTCCACAGCCACGCCTCTGTCCAAGGTTTTACTTACCATCTCATAAAAAGAAATCGGGTTTGTCTGACAACTTCTGTCTTTCATGAATCCATGCTGTCTGTTGCTTAAAATATTTTTTTCCAGCAAGAACTCGTCTATGTGGTCTTTTATTAAACGCTCCAGTATCTTCCCAACTATAAAAGTTAAACTAACAGGTCTATAGTTACTTGGTAAAGACTTTGTTCCCTTTTTAAATATAGGCACCATGTTCGCCCTGCGCCAATCCAGTGGTACTATTCCCGTCATTAATGAGTCCCTAAAAATTAGATACAATGGCTTTGAAATTACAGAGCTCAATTCTTTTAGGATCAGTGGGTGGATGCCATCAGGTCCAGGTGCTTTATCCACCTTTATTCTGTCTACATATTTCTGGACCATATCACTTTTGAGCCATTGTGGATTTGGGGCTGTGTCACTACCACCCCCATTATGGACATGAGCTCCCCCATGCTCCTTTGTATACACAGAGCTGAAGAAAGTATTTCATAAATTAGCCTTCTCTTTGTCCCCAGTCACCCACTCTAGATTATTTTGTAAAGGGCCTACATGCTCAGACTTGATCTTTTTACTATTAATATATTTGAAGAATTTTTGGGGGTTTGTCCTACTATCTTTTGCAATCTGTCTTTCGTTTTGAATTTTTGCATCCTTGATTTCCTTTTTACATATTCTGTTATATTCTTTGTAACATTTAAATGACACTAGTGATCCTTTATTTTTATATTTTTTTAAAACCTTTTTTCTTATAGTTTATAGCTTTCTTAACTTTGGCCGTGGCCAGTGAGTTCACAAACAGTCTTTTTGAAGAATCCCATTTCTGTTCTGTGCCCATTGTTGCCAATATTCTCTCCCAGTCTAAGTCCTGGAGAGCAGCCCTCATCCTTGGAAAATTTGCTCTCTTGAAATTAAGTGTTTTTATCTTTCCTGTATGTGATTTTTGCTTACAGCTAACATCAAATGAAATCATGTTATGGTCACTGCTACCCAGATGTTCCTTTATCTGAACATTAGTAATACGCTCTTCATGGTTTGGGATTACCAGGTCCAGCAGAGCATCATTCCTGGTTGGGGCCTCAATAAACTGGACCATAAAATTGTCCTGTAATAGGTTTATACATTTTTGCCCTTTAACTGTCCCAGCAGTGCCATTATTCCAGTCAATTTATGGATAGTTAAAATCCCCCATTATTATCACCGTCCCAGCCCTTGCAGCCCTTTCCATCTGTGCAAGGAGCTGAGTCTCCACCTCCTCATTAACATTGGGTGGTCTATAACAAACTCCAATGATTAACTTTGAACTACACACATCTGTATGCAGTTCCACCCATAATGCTTCAGACTCATCACACTCTCCATCCACCTGGTCCTCTTTCACACTCGCTTTGAGATCACTTCTCACATACAGACAGACCCCTCCACCTTTCCTTTTAACTCTGTCTTTCCGAAAGAGTGCATAGCCAGGAATATTTATAGCCCAGTCATGTGAGGAATGAAGCCAAGTTTCAGCAATACTGATTATATCATAGCTCTCATGATGCACCAGAGCTTCCAACTCACCTCTTGGTTTCGGTTATAAAATTTTGCAAATAAATAATCTCTCTTGATAAATTTAGTTCAAAATGTATTCTGCTACATTTCTTTGGTGAAAATAACCCAAATCAGTGTATATTATTTAGTCGTGTGAATAGGGGAAAATTATCGCGCTAAACTCAAATGGTGAACATAAAAACGGGTGTAACCAAAGCAGCTACATATAAATGTGACAAAAATTCTATAGACAATGTGAGTAAAGATGTAGCGCTAAACATAAGTGAGCATAAAACAAAATAAATAGTGCCCAATAAGTGACTCGAATCACAAACATATATATCGGGATTGCTCCCTATATAAAGGTAAACACAAATGTCCAATGTGCATAAACAAACTCAAATGGTATCAGTGTCCCAGTGCAATATGATAATGATGGTATCAAAAAAGAGAGACACGGAAATGACTCGAACTTGATCCTCTTTCCAAACACTTTTGATGAATATAAAAAAAGGATGTGTGCTTACCAGAGCAAGTGGACCCCCTGTCAGCGACAGGGAGTCAAACAAGCATGTAGAATCCGAAAACCGGCAGGTAGGACATCTCTGGAATGGACGGATGGGATCCGTGGAACTTTCACTGAGAGGTACGAACGACCAAACCTTGGAGAACCCGAATGGAAGATGGAACACGACCTCAAAAAAGGGACCACGAATTCCAGGAGGTTAATCCAACCAATGACCGGAGCATGGGACTGGTGTCAAAAAAACACTTTTGGTATGGTGAAAGCTCTCAAGTGGTGTTTCAATCTCTAGGTCTCATTGCGGCTTTCAACATTTTAAAAGAACGAAAATCTCCATCCATCAGACCTATGAGGTTCATGGTCCCTTTAACTTCATGACAGGAGGCGGAGTCGGGGGCGGGGCTATGAGGCTGAGCAGCTCCTCTGTGGAGGCGTGTTATCTGTCGTTAAGATGATGGCGTTTCTAGCAACCAATGACTGCAAAGATGATGGGCGGGGGGGGGGGGGGGGAAGTGAAGAAATCAAGGTAGCCCGCTGCTGATAGGACTCCCAACGAACTTTATATTATTTAGTCGGTGTGAAAGTTATAGAGAACAAAATCTATGGTATATACATCTGAAAATTGATCAATCCTTATGTACTGACGGCCGATCTCATTTCTTGAGCCCCGAAAACGCCAGGGCATTATAAATACCCCCCAAATGACCCCTTTCTGGAAAGCAGACAGTCCAAGGTATGTAGTAAGAGGCATGGTGGGTTTTATGAAGTCGTAATTTTTTTGTCATTATCTTTTGAAAAAAAAAAAATAACATTTAAAACAAATAATTCGCAATTTTTTTTTTTTTTACATACTGTCAATAAACTGCTAAAATTTTATGTAGCACCCTGGGGTTTAGTCAGGGAGCTCCTCACAAATTTTACTTGCCAAGGGTAGTCATCTTGGTCGATTGATAGAGATCTATTGTCAGAAACCATGAAATCAGAAAGAGACAGATCAAATCAACAAGTTAAATCACACTTGTTTAATAATAAAAGTAAAAAGAACAAACGTCGTCAAAACATAGCCAGAGTTCAGTAACCGGAACGGATAGTCAGCCAAGCCAGAAGTCATGGATCAATGTAGTGGAACAGCAAGCAGGATCTGGAGCCAGAAGGGATGTCAGCAAAGCCAGTCTTGAACAGGATCGCAGGAGTTTCTGTGATGTTGACCAAGGCGAAGGCAGGGATCCTCTGGACTGGACGGCTTAAGTAGGCAGAACTGACGAGCAGGATATCATCAACAGCTGAGTAACTGTGGAGAGATAGGAGCTGGCAATTAGCCGACAGGTGAGCGGCCAGCTCAGAGAAGAAAGGGCTGAGCCCAGCTTTGACATCTATTGATTTCTCACTAAGTTTGGCCTTGTTGCACTTTTATCTTCTACCACTAGGTGGCCGGGTACTTGGTGGTACTAGGTATGAGAAGGGCAACACAAAGTCAGGTTATGAGTATATGGGGTATCTCAGCCAATGGGCAGGGGTTTTCTTGAATCCCTTGGCCTGCTGGGAGAACCTATATATTCGGGGGAGGTCAGGTGATCTATGTTCTGTGCCACCTGGACGGCTGTCTGGGTGGACGTGTGTCATACGCCCCGGGCTGCTAGACTGGAGATTGGGCCTATCCAGGGGACATTTGGCTGCCAGGCTGTGTGAGAGCCTATCCAGAAGTAAGAGGGCAGCACAGGGTTGGGACTGGTGCTCGCAGTCCAACTGAAGAACATGTCAGTAGTCGGAGGTAGAAGGGAAGCTGTTGTCGCCACAAAGGGATCAACCACCTTTACCAGGGACCACAGTGAGTAACTGAAGAAAGTACCTAAACCATATTCTCACTGAACGGGCATGGTGGAGAATCTGGAAACTTCAGGCGGTGATTAACCACTTCCCGACCGCCTCATGTAGATATACGTCTACAGAATGGCACGGGCAGGCAAAAGCACGTACGGGTACGTCCCCTTTAACTTGCCTGCCCGTGGGTCGCGCGCGCGCCGCCAGCGGCGCGCTCATGACCCGGTCGGGAGCTCCGTGACCCCGGCCGCGGGACCAGCGGACCCGATCGCCGCTGGTATCCCGCGATCGGGTTACGGAGCTGAAGAACGGGGAGAGGTTTGTGTAAACAAACCTCTCCCCGCGCTTCCTACACTGCCTGTCATTGATTGGCTGTTCCCTGTCATCGGGAAAGCCGATCAATGATGTCAGACGTACAGCCACGCCCCCTACTGTAAAAAAAAAAACACAACACGTCACACTGACTCCTCCCCGCCCCCTAGTGGTTAACTCTTTCACTACAACTGTCATTTACATAGGAATCAGTGCTATTTAAATAGCACTGATTTCTGTATAAATGACAAATGTCCCAAAAATGTGTCAAAAATGTCCGATGTGTCCGCCATAATGTCGCAGTCAAAATAAAAATCGCTGATCGCCGCCATTACTAGTAAAAAAAAAAATATTAATAAAAATGCTATAAAACTATCCCCTATTTTGTAAACGCTATAACTTTTGCACAAACTAATTAATAATCGCTAATTGCGATTTTTTTTACCAAAAATATGTAGAAGAATACGTATCGGCCTAAACTGAGGAAAAAAAAAGTTTTTTTATATATTTTTTGGGTATAGTTATTATAGCAAAAAGTAAAAAATATTGCATTTTTTTCAAAATTGTCGCTCTATTTTTGTTTATAGCGCAAAAAATAAAAACCGCAGGGGCGATCAAATACCACCAAAAGAAAGCTCTATTTGTGGGAAAAAAAGGACGCCAATTTTGTTTGGGAGCCACGTCGCACGACCGCGCAATTGTCAGTTAAAGCGCCGCAGTGCCGAATCGCAAAAAGGGGCCTGGTCCTTTGGCTGCCAATTGGTCCGGGGCTGAAGTGGTTAAGGGACCCAACCAGCGGAGGAAACGCTTGCAGGGCAGCCTTGTGGGTCAAGCCAGGGACCTCGCCGGTTAGCAGGGGTGAAGCTTGAAAGGTATCTGGAGTGCCAAACTAGGGACCCAGCAGAGAAGCGTGGGTGACGCTTGAGGGAGATACCAACGCAAACCTTGGAGGAGCTCACGGGATTCAGAGTCAGTGAATCAGAGGGTCTAGTGAGAGACCGGGAGCTCAGTGTTGAAGAACTAACAAGAGGAAGTTGTAGTGAAGCTGAAAGGACTGTTACGTTTGAGTTAGGAGCTGTTAAAGGACTGTTGCCATAGGAGACAGCATTCCTGCAAGTGCAGAAGGGGCACCTTGCTGGGGCCTTTCCCTGCAAGGCTGTTATCCTATTGAAGTCTCGGAGTCTGCTAATTGAATCTATAACTACCTAAGGGTGTCCTGGTCCTAACCCTCTTTCCCCCTAAAAATACAAAAAGGACTGTCAAAAGAAATAAAACCTCTTTTAAATCCAAGAAGTGTCTGGCGCCCAGTGACTTTCACCATCTTTGCACCCGCTGTGCCTCACAACCCACCACATATTGAAGGATGTCAGCTATCTTTGGCCTTGGAGGTCCTCATTAGACTGCACAAGGACGGAGACCTTGCTACAGTTAATAAGCTGCTCGCTAGATGGCGCTTTTCCTTTTCTATACACACACAGGAACAGTGGGGGAATTTGCATGTGATTCGGACAGGAATTGCACCGCATTCCCGTTCAAATCGCATGTGATTCTTTGTAGTGCAATTTGCGCCAATTTTTTTTGTATGGATGGAAATTGCACCGCAAAGTATCGGCACTCAGTATAGGTGACTTGACCGAAAGTATCTGGATCTTCGTACTCGCGGATAAAAAACAACGGTATCAGTGCAACCCTAATAATAAGTATATATTTCACATAAAACACCCGTGCAAATAATAATAGTGTTCGTACAGAATTGATGTGTGATCGCATCACAAGTGAAAAGTCAAGTGAATTAGACATGTGCACAACAAAAAAATTTGTTTATTTTCGTTTCGTTTTTTTCGTTTCCGTTGATTCGTAACGATTCGTAAATTCGTAGGTCGTCGGTGTTCGTATTCGTAACGATTCGTACATTCGTAAGAGTTATTTTTTCGTTGATTCGTTTTTCCGTTAGTTTTAATTTTCGTTTATTCGTTTATTCGAAATTCGGACGCATTCGTAGTTATTCGTACATTCGTAACATTCGTAGATTCGTAATCGGAGCATAATTCATATATTTATGTAATGTGTATGCTATTATTACATTTTAAGAGACACGGAAAATTACGAATCGAAAAAAAAAAAGTTACAAATGTACAAATTTTTTCGTTCAATCCATTCGAAGCGCGTTAAGCAGCGCCATTGTAAGAGACACGGAAAATTAATATTTTCGAAAAAAAAAAAAAAAAAGTTACGAATGTACAAATTTTTTCGTTCAATCCATTCGAAGCACGTTAAGCAGCGCCATTGTAAGAGACACGGAAAATTACGAATCGAAAAAAAAAAATAAAAGTTACGAATGTACGAATTTTTTCGTTCAATCTATTCGAAGCACGTTAAGCAGCACCATTGTAAGGGACACGGAAGATTACCAATTTAACAAAAAAAAAAGTTACGAATGTACGAATTTTTTCGTTCATTTTCATTTTCGTTGTTCCTGTTTTCGTTTTTCGGATTTTCTTCTTTCGTACATTCGTTGTTTCTAATTTAGTTTTTTTCGGATTTTTCGTTATTTTCGGATTCGTTCGATTCGAACGATTCATTATTCGTTAAAATTTTTAGCGAATCGTTCGTTCATTTGTACGATAACGAATGAACGAAAAAAAAAAAAAAAAAACGAAAAAAAAAACGAAACGAATTGCACATGTCTAAAGTGAATCAATAGTCCCAGAATGGCTTTCTCAACCTTCACCATACAAGCAACAACCGCCCACTGTGAGGTGCCTTCACCATAGAGCAGTGATGGCGAACCTTGGCACTCCAGATGTTTTGGAACTACATTTCCCATGATGCTCATGCACTCTTCAATGTGGTTGAGCATCATGGGAAATGTAGTTCCAAAACATCTGGGGTGCCAAGGTTCTAAATCACTGCCATATAGGAAGATTGCACACTCACCAGAACGTATTGCTGAATAGCAAAATGTCCTTATTGATCACAATATCTCTCCCTCCAGAGATGTATTCCTTCATTCCTTCAGTCACGGTTGTTATCTGTGATAGTGTTCTCTCTCCAAAGGTGTATCCCTCAGTTCCATCAAAAGATTATGACCAGCACTCTCATACGAAAGGAACCACCAGCAACAATAGAGATTTTCATAGTGCAGTATTTTAACCACTTCAGCCCCGGAAGAATTTCCCCCCTTCCTGACCAGAGCACTTTTTGCGATTTGGCACTGCGCCGCTTTAACTGACAATTGCGCGGTCGTGCCACGTTATACACAAACAAAATTGACGTCCTTTTTTCCCCACAAATAGAGCTTTCTTTTGGTGGTATTTAATCACCTCTGCGGTTTTTATTTTTTGCGCTATAAACAAAAAAAGAGCGACAATTTAAAAAAAAAACAATATTTTTAACTTTTTGCTATAATAAATATCACCCAAAAATATATATAAAAATTTTTTTTTTTCCCTCAGTTTAGGCCGATATGTATTCTTCTACATGTTTTTGGTAAAAAAAAAAATCGCAATAAGCGTATATTGATTGGTGTGCACAAAATTTATAGCGTCTACAAAATAGGGGATAGTTTTATGTCATTTTTATTATTCGTTTTTTTTTTTTATTAGTAATGCCGGCGATTTGCCAATTTAATAGTGACTGCGACATTATGGGGGACACATCTGCCATTTTTGACACTATTTTGGGACCAGTGTCGTTTATACGCGATCAGTGCTATAAAAACTGGCAATGAATGGGGTTAACCACTAGGGAGCGATGAAGGGGCGAAGTGTGTCCGAGGGAGTGATTCTAACTGTGAGGGGGCTGGGCTTCAACACACAGGACGGTGATCACTGCTCTCAATGACAGGGAGAGGTGATCTATGTCCTGTCACTAGGCAGAACGGGGAAATGCTTTGTTTACCAAAGAATCTCACCATTCTTCCTCTCCGTGACACGATCGCTGGCACCCGGCGGACAACGAGTATGCGGGACCCGCGGTCATGGTTATGAAGATCACGGCCGGCGCGCACGTGCTTGCGACACCGCTTTTTAAAAGGGGACGTACCTGTATGCCCTTTTGCCTGCCAGTGCCATTCTGCCAACGTACATCAGTGTGCGCTGGTCGGCAAGCAGTTAATGGTGACTCAGAGTGCATAATAATATTAAAAATGTGTGCTACTAGTGTTAGTGCAGGCAAATTTAAGGTATGACTCATAGTAAGATATGTGAGTCTGTAAGTGGGTCAGGGTTTACTGCAGGTCAGGCTGGGTGGTTCCACAGAGGCAGGTCTCTGGTACCTCCCCCTAGATCTAAAAAGTTTGGAGAAGCTTCTAGATGTTAGTGGGCGGAGGCCAGGAGAGCTGATCTGCTTACTTGAGGGAACGTGGCCTATCCCCAGGCAGTATGTCTTGGCAGGGTGGTTAAGTCAGACTTTATATATATGGTGTACGGAAAGGCACACCACACCCAAGTGAATCCAATCTGGTTACCAGAAGGAAATGATATATAGGCATATGATCATTAATCACAGGAAATCGTGGTGTCACTCTCCAAATGATACAGATGAAACGAAAAGGAGGTCCATTCTTCCAATAGTTTATAGCCACCAATATATCGAACTCCAAAGCTAGAGGAGATATGATAACCGTTCACCAATTTAGCATATACCCAAATGGAAACAAAAAGGCAGCAGTAGTGAAGCCTGTGAGATAAAAAGGCAGTCATTTGTTGTATTTCATTTACAGATAATAGTAGAATACAGTCATCATGATATAAAATAAA
This sequence comes from Lithobates sylvaticus, assembly GCA_028564925.1. Lineage (NCBI taxonomy): Eukaryota > Metazoa > Chordata > Amphibia > Anura > Ranidae > Lithobates > Lithobates sylvaticus. The sequence continues at coordinate 17,937,551 of CM053027.1, forward strand.
ATCTGCGGCTCTCAGCGTGCTTGCAGCAGCCAGCTTGACATGTTTCATCCGACAGGATATCATCAGAGGCGTGGCCTATTGACGCAAGCACACCCATATAAATACTGACCCCAATGATGTTGAACAGCAGGTAATCAAACAATCAGACAACAACAAATGGAGGTATAATCAATATGTGAAAGGAAACATGCAATGCAATGCAAGGCAGCTGTGTCTCCAAACCAGGAAATAAATGAATAAATGACAACTTCCGGGGGGCAGATCCAGCCGGAAGTGATGTCATTGGAACGCACCGAGACCGCACCTACACTCAGTAGTGTAACTAGAACCTTCAGGGCCCCGGTGCAAGGCCCCCCTGAACCCCAGCCGAGGCCCTTCCCTCCGAGTCCGGTGGTGGAACTCCAGGGCTCGTCACAGGTACGACTTTTGTGAGCCCTGTAGTTCCACCACTGGTATCAGCAGTTTTTTTTTTTATTATTTTTTACAATTTTTTAGGAGTCCCGTTGGGGGACTTTGATGAGATATCGGAGGTCTAAACAGACCTATGATGTTACACCTTTGAGACAAAGAGTAAGAAGGGAAAGGGAAATTGGGTCCCTGTCCTCTGGGGAGAAGTGGGCCCTGTCCCCAGGAGAGATTGGGTCCTTGTCCTTAGGGGAGATGGGGTCCCTGTCCCCACGTAAGTAGGAGTCCCTGTCCCTAAGGGAAATGGGGTCCCTGTCCTCTGGGGAAATGTGGGCCCTGTCCCCAGGGGAGATATGGGGTCCCTGACCTTAGGGGAGATGGGGTCCTTGTCCTCAGGTGAGAAGGAGTCCTTGTCCCCAAGGGAAATGGGGTCCCTGTCCTCTGGGGAGAAGTGGGTCCTGTCCCCAGGGGAGATGGGGTCCCTGTCCTTAGGGGAGATGGGGTCCCTGTCCCCATGTGAGAAGGGGTTCCTGCCCCCAAGAGAAATGGGGTCCCTGTCCTCTGTGGAGAAGTAGGCCCTGTTCCCAGGGGAGATGGGGTCCCCAGGTGAGAAGGGGTCCCTGTCCTCAGGTGAGAAGGGGTCTCTGTCCTCAGGTGAGAAGGGATCCCTGTCCCCATGGAAAATGGGGTCCCTGTCCTCACGGCAAATTAGGTCCCTGTCCTCTGGGGAGAAGTTGGCTCTGTCCCCAGAGGAGATGGGGTCCTTGTCCCCAAGGGAAATGGGGTCCCTGTCCTTTAGGGAGAACTAGTCCCTGTCCCCAGGGGAGATGGGGTCCCTGTTTTTAGGGGACATATCTCCCAGAAAGACCTGTCAACATCTGTGTATGACAGGGAGGAGGGGGGGGGGGGGTGCTGGCAGACAAGCCTGCGGTGTCCTTTGGGGGGCCGGCTCTCATAGGGCTGCACTGCATCTGTGTGCTTAAAGTTTGTTTGCCCGGGAGAAGCATCCAGTGCAGTGTGAGCCGGACTCAGGGGGCGGGACTCTGGCTGGGGAGGACAGACACCAGACTGAGCAGCACTGCATGGAGCAGGAGAGGGGGACCCGGAGGAGCGGCAGAGGACACAGGTTGTGTGGGGAATGCACAACTAAAGAGCAGCCAGTGCGGTAGTCGAGCATGGAGCTCTGCTAGTCACCCCCCACCTCCGGCCACCCGTGCGCCCGGTGCCTAACCGCCTATGCTGCCACTGGCCATATGTAGAGGGGGCCACATGGGCCCCTTGCAGCACAGGGCCCGGTTGCGCTCGCGACTGCTGCACCCCCTATAGTTACGCCCATGCCTACACTCCAAAACCCACACAGGATACAGGGAGCAGGGCGGACTCGATGGCAGATCAGTTATAATCTATAAAAGGAGGGGAAACAACGGCCGTGCTAACATGCAACGGCTGGGCTTCCAAAACGGGAAATAACCAGACTATGATCATTTCCGAGAGGCGTATCCCGCCCAGGGAAATCGCCGGCCGGATGTGATGTCAGTGGAGCACATCGCAACCACGTCAGCGTTCCAGACTCTACACAGAGCACAGGAAACAGGGGAGGACCCGATATCAGATCAAAATAGACAACATGATTCGCGGTCAGACCACAAGGTAAGTCCAATCAGCTCCTGCATGCTGGAAATCAGTAACAAGAACAATTGGCTGCACAATTCAATAGTTCAACTCCAGACATCATGTGTAATCATGTGTAAGACATAAGATGGGAGGTAGAATGAAAAAATAGAGGCTCTCCCCACTCGATAACACGCGATAGATGTAAAAATAAATGAACGCTATTAACCATAATAAAAATGATTGTGACAAATTTTAACATAAAAACGGAAACGTCCATATAAAATTAGTGGCTAAAAGCACAATCTATTAATCAAAAATAAAAGAGCTGCCATCTAGTGTTGAACATGGATGTTACACAAGAACTGGCTGAATACAAAAAATTAGCAATTATTAATAAAACAATTTACGTCCCAATCAATGTTCATTCCGAAGGGAGTGTAACATTTGAGGTCATAAATTCAGTGGGTTTCTAACCGTGGGATCTCTCTCTTGGTTATACTTCCTCGCCAGTAGGGATGAGCCGAACACCTCCGGGTTCGGCTCGCACCAGAACCCGCGAACGGACCTAAAGTCCGTGCGAGCATTTAGAACCCTATTAGTTACAATGGATGCGAACGTTCGAAATCAAAAGTGCTAATTTTAAAGGCTAATATGCATGTTATTGTCATAAAAAGTGTTTGGGGACCTGGGTCCTGCCCCAGGGGACATGTATCAATGCAAATTTTTTTTTTTTTAAAACGGACGTTTTTTCAGGAGCAGTGAATTTAATAATGCTTAAATTGAAACAATAAAAGTGTAATATTCCTTTAAATTTCGTACCTGGGGGGTGTCTATAGTATGCCTGTGAAGGGGCGCATGTTTCCTGTGCTTAGAACTGTCCCTGCAAAAAGTGTAATTTTTGCAGGAAAAAAAGCTATTTAAAATCACTCGCGGCTAATGTATTGATGGCTCCCATAACACAGAGAACAGTCATTCATTGAAAGCCATTCATAAAAAGTCATTGATTTAAAAAAAAAAAAAAGCGTGGGGGTCCCCCCAAATTCAATAACCAGGCCCTTCAGGTCTGCTATGGATATTAAGGGGGGCCCCAGCCAAAATAAAAAAAAATGGCATGGGGTCCCCCTCAAAATCCATACCAGACCCTTATCCGAGCACGCAACACGGCAGGCCGCAGGAAAAGAGGGGGGACGAGAGCGCCCCTCCCTCTTGAACCGTACCAGGCCACATGCCCTCAACATTTGGAGGATGCTTTGGGGGTCTGAGGCCCCCAAAGCACCTTGTCCCCATGTTGATGAGGGCAAGGGCCTCTTCCCCACAACCCTGGCCATTGGTTGTGGGGGTCTGAGGGCGGGGGGCTTATCGGAATCTGGAAGCCCCCTTTAACAAGGGGACCCCCAGATCCCGCCCCCCCCCCCCCCCTGTGTGAAATGGTAACCTACCATTTCACCAAAAAAGTGTAAAAAATTGTAAAAAATGACAGGAGACGGTCTTTGACAATTCCTTTATTAAAATCTTCTTTCTTCTGGTCTTCCTTCTTCCTCTCTTCATCCTTCGGTTTCTTCATCTTCTCCTTCCGGCATCTTCTTCCATCTTCTTTTTCCATCATCTTCTTCCTCCCATCCGCTTCTTCTTGCTCTGGTCTTCTCGTCCGGCATCTTCTTCCACGGTGTCTGTGTCTCTTCTTGGGCCGTTCTGCGCAATGGGAGGCTCCCGCTGTGTGAGGCTTCGCTGCGTCTGACAGGTCTTTTATAACGGAGGGCGGGGGCCACCTGGTGACCCCCCCTCTGACATCATGGGGAAAGCCATAGGGAAGTCCCCATGACATCCCCGTGCGTCAGAGGGGGCAGGGTCACCAGGTATGACTCACAGAAGAAGTTGTGAGTCATAACAAACCTCAAAAGATCCTATATAAACTCCCTTTGAGATCAAATCAAAATTAAATATCGAATCAAATTAATATCCCTACTCAAAAACATATCTACAGCCTCCAGGCCGTCCGAGTGAGAGATAATAGTGTAAAGAGAGGCCACATCTGCTGTGGCCATGATGTAATTCTCTTTCCACTCAAAAGCACCTAGAAATTGGATCACTTGTGAAGAATCCTTGATGTATGAGGGAGTTTGTGACACCAATGGCTGTAGAAAGCCATCAATGTATTTGCCAATGCGAGACGTGTTGTAATCCAGCCCACTTATAAGTGGCCTCCCTGGTGGATTAACGGGGTCCTTATGTACTTTCGGCAGGTAATACATGACTGCAGGGGCGGACTGACAACTCATGGGGCCCCCGGGCAATAGGAGAACTCATGGGGCCCCCCAGGCAATCGGAGATTATGGGGCCACACAGTATACACACACACACAGTATACAATCACACAGTATACACATACATGTACACACAGTATACACATACATGTACACACAGTATACACAGACATGTTTCTGTTGGCTGAGAAGGTACTATAATCTCAGGATTTTTAGACTTAGACAACAAAAAAATTTTTTTTTTTTTTCGTTTCGTTTTTTTCGTTTCCAAAAAAAATTTTGTTTTTTTTTCGTTTCGTTTTTTTTCGTTTCCGTTGATTGCTAACGATTCGTACATTCGTAAGAGTTATTTTTTCGTTGATTCGTTTTTTCGTTAGTTTAATTTTCGGACGCATTCGTATTTATTTGTACATTTGTAACATTTGTAACATTGGTAGATTCGTAATCGGAGCATAATTCATAATTTTATGTAATGTGTATGCTATTATTACATTTTAATAATTTCTGAATCGAAAAAAAAAAAGTTCAGAATCGAAAAAAAAAAGTTACGAATCGAAAAAAAAGTTACGAATGTATGAATTTTTTTGTTCAATAGAGACACGGCAAATTACAAATCGAGAAAAAAAAAAAAAAAAAAAGTTACGAATCGAAAAAAAAAAGTTACGAATCGAAAAAAAAAAAAGCTACGAATGTACGAATTTTTTTGTTCAATCCATTCAAAGCACGTTTAGCAGCACCATTGTAAGGGACACGGAAAATTACCAATTCAACAAAAAAAAAAGTTACGAATGTACGAATTTTTCCGTTCGTTTTCGTTTTTCGGATTTTCTTCATTAGTACATTCGTTGTTTCTAATTTGTTTTATTCGGATTTTCGTTGTTTTTTGGATTTTTTCGATTTGAATGATTAGTTAATCGGATTCGTACGATTCGAATGATAAGTTAATTTGTACGAAAACGAACGAACGAAAATAACGAAAAAAAACGAAAAAAAATTAAAAAAAAAAACGAATTGCACATGTCTATTTTAGACCAAAAGGATGTCGGTAAGGGACATTTCAGAGACAGATGTAAAACAAACACAGATTTTGACATACTGTCCCTGGTTTTACTGAGGCTGGCAACCCTGATGGGGCCCCCTAGTGACCCGGGGCCCTTGGGCAGTGCCCGAGTGGCCGAATGGTCAGTCCACCCCTGCATGACTGGCTTTCTTGGAGCCAGTGGTATCAAATAAGCTTTCTCTTTTTTTTTTTATCAAGCAGTTGGTTGTTAAAACCTGCCTCGATGAGTTTAGTAAGCTCTTTTTTGTATTTGAAAATGGGATCATGACTTAATGCAACATATGTGTCAGTGTCAAAAAGAATTGTAATCATTTCTGAGAAATAGGCTGCTTTATCCAACACCACAACCCCCCCCCCCCCCTTCTTCTGTCTGTGGGACAAACAATAATATCACTTCTCTTTTTCAAAGATTTTAGTCCTTAACGGAATGGAAAATTATTACGATCCTTTTTCACTTTGAGTTTGTCTATATGTTTCAAGACTAATCCCTTGAAAACAGAGACTGATGGGGGAATTAAAGAGAGAGGCATTAGATAGGCATGAATTTTGCACCCCTTCACTAGACGAGTGCACAATAGAAAAATTAGTTTAGTTTCGTTTCTGTTAGTTTCCGTTGATTCGTAACGATTCGTAATTTCGTAAGTCGTCGGTGTTCGTATTCAGACTCGTTCGTCTGAGTTATTTTTTCGTTGATTCGTTTTTCCGATTCGTTTATTCAAAATTCGTATTTTCGTTATATTTCGTATTCGGACGCATTCGTATTTTCGGAAGAGCTATATTTTCGTTGATTTAAAAAGATTCGTATTTTCGTTAATCTAATTTTCGTTGATTCGAAATTCGTATTTTCGTAGATTTAGTTACATTCGTACTTTCGTAACATTGTTTTCGTAGATTGGTAATCGGAGCATAATTCATAATTTTATGTAATGTGTATGCTATTTACATGTTTAAGAAACAAAGAATTTCTCACAAGTCAGAACTTAACTCAAAAATCCACCAAAACACACAGTGCCTCCGACCCAACCACACCCTATCTGGACTCTGGATGGAATATTTCAGAATCAGAACTAATATTCGTTCTTTCGAATTCTCGATCAGCAGAATTTTTGTTATTTCGTATTTTCGTTGTTTTGATTTCCTTTTTCCGAATATTCGTCATTTTGATTTTTTTCGTTCATTTTGATTTTCGATATTTTTGAATCTTTGTTCGGTATTTTCGTTGTTTCTGTTTTCGTTTTTCGGATTTCCATTCTTTCGTAGTTTCGTTGTTTCTAATTTAATTATTTCGTATTTTCGTTGTTTTTCATATTCGTTCTTTTCGATAGTTAGAATTTTTAGTAAATCATCCGTTCATTCGTGCGATTACGAATGAACGAATATAACGAATTTTAACGGAAAACGAATTCGTAACTAAACGGATTGCACATGTCTAAAAATTAGCACTTTTGATTATTCATGTTCGTGTTCCATAGACTTTAACGGTGTTCGTGTGTTCTGCCGAATGTTTTGCCTGTTCGGTATGTTCTGGTGCAAACCGAACCGGGGGGGGGGTTCTAGATCACTTCTAGAGTAGTACAGTGTCACTATGATAACATTGTACATCTCTAGGCACAGTATGTAAAGATAAAAAAGTTAAGAACATTTTTTTTTTGTTTTTAGCATACTGTCAGTGCCCCTGATCACTGCCACAAAAATCATATGATGATGCTGAACTGGTCTGGTAACAGTATATTTAAAAAAAAAAAATGAGGTAAAAAATGCGGTAAAAAAATAATTTTATTTAATTTCTTTATTTTCCAAAAAATTGTGACAAAAAATGACAACTGACAAAAAAAAAATCGCCATGCCTCTTACTAAATGTTTACCACTGTGTGTGATCTGTGATTGGTCACCAGTGATCACATGGTAACCTGGGCCAGTCACAGCACCCTGTACCATGTGATAGCTGTGGCCAATCACAGCATCACGGTAATAAACTGTGTTTCATGAATGAAAGACAGTTCAAACCATTGCTGGTATAGTGATCATCACTTTAACAAGCAATCACAGTGTAACAAAAAAAATAAAAAATCAACGATCACCCCCCCTTTCCCAAGAGTAGTACATTGTCACTATGGTGACACTTAACTACTCTGATGACAGTGTAAAAAAAAAAAAATTGTAAAAAAAGAAAAAAAAATATGTAAAACATTTAATAAAAATTATTATTTTCTTTTTTTTACATACTGTCACCAGTCAGTATCCCTGACCATTGCCACACAAGTCATATGATGACGCTGTACTGCACAGGTGACAGTATGTAAACATTTAAAAATAAAAATAAAAAAATAAAAAAAATATATATATATATATATATATATATATATATATATATATATATATATACACCGTATTTATCGGCGTATAACACGCACCGGCGTATAACACGCACCCCAAGTTTAGGAGGGCATTTTAAGGATAAAAAGTTTTAGGAGGGAAGTTTAGGGAAAAAAAACAACTTACATTTAAGCGTCATTTGCAGCTTGCCCAGCATCATTGCAGCTTGCCCAGCGTCATTGCAGCTTGCCCAGCATCATTGCAGCCTTGCCCAGCGTCATTGCAGCCTTCTCCAGCGTCATTGCAGCCTTGCCCAGCATCATTGCAGCCTTGCCCAGCGTCATTGCAGCTTGCCCAGCATCATTGCAGCCTTGCCCAGCGTCATTGCAGCCTTCTCCAGCGTCATTGCAGCCTTGCCCAGCATCATTGCAGCCTTGCCCAGCGTCATTGCAGCCTTGCCCAGCATCATTGCAGCCTTGCCCAGCATCATTGCAGCCTTGCCCAGCATCATTGCAGCCTTGCCCAGCGTCATTGTAGCTTGCCCAGCATCATTGCAGCCTTGCCCAGTGCCATTGTAGCTTGCCAGCGTCATTTTCATTCATTTCCTGGTTTAAATTTCCCGCCGCCGAGACGCTGTCGCGTGCGCCGCCGAAAAAACCCGAAGCACGGGCGAAAAAGAACGAAGCGCCCCCGGAAAAAGCCGAGCCGACTCGGACAGCTAAGCTCGCGGTCCCGCCTCCCTGCTGTTTCCGGAGCGAGCGCAGGGAGGCGGGACTACGAGCAGAGCAGAGTCTGCTCGGCTTTTTCCGGGGGCGCTTCGTTCTTTTTCGGCCGCGCTTCTGGTTTTTTCGGCAGCGCTCGCTATTTTTCAGCGGCGCTTGCCTTTTTTTGTCATTTTTTTGGGGGGGTATCGGCGTATAACACGCACCCCGACTTTCCCCCGATTTTAAGGGGGAAAAAGTGCGTGTTATACGCCGATAAATACGGTATATATATATATATAGATATATATATTTAATTTCTTCATTTCCCTAAAAATTGTGACAAAAAATTACAACTTCAATAAACTTGCCATGCTTCGTACTAAATACCTTGGACTGTTTAATTTCCAAAAAGAGGTCATTTGTACTGTCCTGGCATTTTAGGACCTCAAGAAAAAAAAATTCTGATCACCTCCTCAGAGTAGTACAGTGTCACTATGGTAACAATATATTGCTCTGGTCACAATATGTAAAAAAAAATTGTAACAAAAGAAATAAAATGTAAAAAAAAAAAGAAAAACACTTCGGGGTGTGGCTCTGCAATGGCGGAGTAGAGGGAGAGTGAGAGCGTGCCGTGCACCCACCGCTCCCTCCAGCTGAAGGAAGGCTGCATTTTAACTTCCCTATGGACTAATTGAGGAGAAATCACCAGTGCTGGAGATACCACGAACCACGAAGAAGTCTCAGACTGGCCGCCCTGCCAATAAGGGGATGAGCATTGAGAAGAAGAGGAACTTACACAGAGCCCCGGCGCAGCAGGAGATCAAGAGCTATTTCACCCGGGCGGCGATAGCACGAGCGACGGCATCCGAGCTCAGGGGGCCGGCGTGCGTGGAGACACCACGGGCGGCCCCGCGTTTGAGCCTGCCGCCTTCTCTGACAGCGTTCACACAGGAGGAGCCGAGCCCGCAAGCTGCAGATACCGTGGAGCATTCACTGGTAGGCGCGGAGATGGCGTCTCAGGTGCATGGAGGAGCGAGCTTAGATGATCTAAGAGCGATATTGCAGGCGCTCCCGACAAGAGGGGAGATGCAAGCGATGGTGGCACGGGTGGAAGAGGGCAACCGAAGCGAGCTACAGCTTATCAGGATGGAGATGCAAAGTTTAGTGGAGGCCCTCCGAGACGAGAAGAAAGTGACAGCTGAGCTGGATGCCCGCGTCAGTAAGATAGAGAAAGACCAGTCCTCCCAGCAGATACAAGCGTCTGCGATATACCTGAAATTAGAGGAAATTGAGGATAGAAGCAGAAGGAGTAACCTGAGATTTAGAGGGATTCCGGAGGAGATTGAGGGAAAACTGCTCGAGGAGACAGTGGGTCGGATATGTCAGAAACTATCCACGGGCTTACCACCGGGAGAAATTGATTTTGAGAGACTGCATAGAGCCCAAGGTTTACGTTCAACAGACCCCCACAGACCCAGAGACGTTATCGGACGATTTCACCGTTTCTCCCAGAAGGAACAGATCAGCAGGATGGCCTGGGAACAAGGCCCGATTGACTTGGAGGGGGCTACGATTAAAATCCTGCCGGACCTTTCCCGGGCCACCCTCCAGAGAAGGGCACAACTACGGCCATTATTGGAGCAGATTAAAAAGGCAGGCGCCTCATACCGTTGGGGGTATCCGCTTTCCCTGAAGGTAAAGAAGGGCGTACAATCGTTCCCCGTCCGGTCCCAGGCAGACCTACCAGCTCTCTTTGCCTTCCTGGAGGTAGATCCGTGTGAGGTCTCGGACTGGCTTGCTCCACTAGAAACAAGGTCGCAGCGAAAGGCGAGTAGCCGGCAGCAACTGGGAGACAGTACCGCGGTAGACTGAAGTTGCTGGAAGTGAAAGTGAAAGTTTGATCCTGAAGATGGAACGTTGAAATTAGAACTGTAAGTAACCAGTCTAATCCCGCATAATGAAGCTGAATTGAATGACTTCACAAGACTGTATATACATTTTCACCTTTATATCCCCCCAGTCGGCTTAGCTCCCTCTCCTCCCGGTTAGCGCTTCTTTGCCGTATACGTATTCTGCTGACATTTTGGCTGATATCTCACTTGGACCCCCTGGCCCCCGGGAAGGACACCCAATCCGTGCGGTTTTTTGGGTTTTTTTTTTTTTTTTTTGTGGGGTTGTGTATTCCCTTTTTTCTCCCCCGCCGCCGCTTCCCACACATACCCCCCCCCAGGACTCTCCATTAAGTAGACATTAAGAGGAGCTGGAGGACCCCAATAGGGCTCATTCCTCCCCTAGGGATACATCACTGCCCTGATTCCTTGGGGGGCCGTCTCCCCCCGTCTCCCTTTTTTTTTTTTTTTTTTTTTTCCCCCCACGGTGAGATTGGCCCCTTCTGGTCCTGGGGACTTATTGGGAGGTGTCTTTTTTCTTTGTTTTTTTCTCTGGGTAATCTGGGACCAGGGGGGGCGTAACCTCACCCCTCCCACCTGAACTGGAGAGAGACAGAGAAATTTACTATACTGTGTTAGATGTTTCAGAATGTGATAAAATGTGACAAAAAAATGTAAAATGTGACAAAATCTTGATATGAGTTGATATTGAAATGAATAGGAAGAACGAATAGGAAGAAGGAGAAGGTATAAAGGACAGGGAGGAGAGATGGGGGATGATATGGGGGGGGGGGGGCGGTGATCTGAAAATAAATTATGTAAGTAGAATAAAATAGAATTAGATACAGGGCAGAATAGGAAGAAGTGGAACTAGAGAAATAGAGGTAAAGAGAAGTAATAAACAAATGGGGGAATCCTTGGACTCGGAAGAGCCTACGGCTAAACGAGAAAGAGTTACACCAGAGGGGGGGGGGGATTAAAAGAGGGTAAAGGGAAATACACTAAGAAACGATTATGCTTTGCTGGGCTGGGTTTTTTTCTGGTCTGTTTTTTTTCTGTCCAATATCACTGTGGGTTGTGGGTTCTTAGCACTAAAGGTAAAGAAGGGGTGGGGGGGGTTGGGGGGGGGGGTGGGAGGTGAAAAACTTGAGGTTTCTTGGGGTGAGTGGGGGGGGTGGGGTGTAAATAGATAAAAAAAAAAAAGGGGGGGAAAAAGGGGGGTGGGGGGGGGAGGGATAGGGGGGGGGGGGGAAAGAGGGGAGGGAGGGGAGGAGGGACGGGGGGGGAATAAGACACTAAATTAACACACTTGGAGTACACCCAATTGCACATAACTGGATAAGCACATAAATATATAACTGTATATAAGTACATCATAAGTATATAAAACACAAACACATAGAAATTCAAATACACAATTACACACAAACACACCCAAGGGACTGAGTAGGTAATTCATCTGGGTAAATAAGACTGGGGTAACTTATTTATGAATAGAATACGTAGAGAGAGGAGAGGAGAGGGGGGGGAGGGTGGGGGAGACAGGCGGGGGGGGGGGGGGGGTTCAATAAGGGGGTGTAGGAGGAAATTAAATTAAATGAAAGGGAAAGAAGGGGGGGGGGGGAAGAGAGAGAGAAAAGAAAGAAACATTTACTACGTGGGAATAAGGAACAGTAGAGAGGGGGCGGAAGGGGTGAAGGGGGAAGAATATATTAGAGAAAGTACAGAGGGGAAAGAGGAAGTTCCCACAGAATTATGGTAATTAGAGGTTACTAAATTGCATTTTTATGTTGTGGGGGATGGGATGACGGGTTAATAAATGAAATGTGAAATGTATATGGTATATAAGGTATAAATGTATATATGATAATAATGTCGCTATAAAAAGGAAGTATATTAAGATGAATAATGGGAAATAAACAGAAGGAGACTGGATACAGTACAAGGTCGCGACAGAGCACGTGACTTAGAAATAGACTCAGAATCAATGAAAGTTATAATTATCAGCTGGAGGAGGTGAGTGGGGAGCGCGGCCCCATAAGCCAAAGCTAGCCACCCCCCGACTCAGCGCCTACGGGAAACTTAGTACCCTAAGGTAGGCACTGGGATCAGGCAGGTAGCTCGGGAATCCCTGAAGGGAGAAGTAAACCCCTAAGTTACCCCGTTTTTTTTTTTTTTTTTTTTTTTTTCTCATTTCTCCTTCTCTCTCTCCCTCTCTCTCTCTCTCTTCCCTCCTCTCTCTGGACCTCGGCGGCAGGGGTCGGGCGTTCGTCGTCTCTTCCCTCTGGCCTTGTCACCCCCCATTCCACGTCTAATACGAGATCTTGGGGCCAGCACGTGGATAGGGGGTGGGGCTGAGGACGAGGAAGGGATGGAGGGGCTGCGGCTGACTTCCCTAAATGTTAAAGGGCTTAATAGACCAGAGAAGCGAAGGATCCTAATAGATGACCTAAAACGTTTAAAAACAGACGTGGGAATGGTGCAGGAGACACATTTGAAAGTGGGAGCGGGCCGCTATCTGCAAAGTAGACAGTTCCCTAGTGTATATCACGCGAATGCACAGACTAGAACAAAAGGAGTGGCAATTCTGATCTCAAACCGATTGGAATGGTCTCTCCTAGAGAAAAGTGCGGATATAGGAGGGAGATTCCTGTTCGTGAAGGGATTTATAGGGAGTATAAAAGTGACCATAGCTACGATCTACGCTCCGAATGTACATCAGGATAGGTTCATGGAGAAAACACTGTCAAAATTAATGGACTTTAAAGAAGGTAAACTGATAATAGGGGGGGACTTTAATGTGCCTCTGGATCCAATACTAGACACCTCTACGGGAACATCCTCTGTACCAAAGGGAATTAGGAGAAATATTAAAAGGAAAATACAGGAATGTCAATTAATAGATACATGGCGGGTATTACATGAGGAAGAGAAGGATTTTACCTTCTTCTCAAATCCGCATCAATCGTACTCCCGGATAGACTTTTTCCTAGTACCACACCAGTTATTACCATCAGTGCAGGACATACTAATTGGGAATATAACTTGGTCGGACCATGCACCGGTCACGATGAGGATAGACCTGAAAGGGGCAACCCAACCAGTAGACTGGAAATGGAGCTTAAACGAAAGTTTATTACATCTCCCAGACATTAGAGAGGACATAATAAAAGAAATTAAATGGTATTTTGAGATAAACGATAATGGGGAGACCGACCCAGGAATGGTGTGGGAGGCCCACAAAGTAGTTCTTAGGGGAATCCTAATTAAACACGGCACCAGAATAAAGAAGGCCAGAGAAGAACGGGTAAGAAAATTATTAGAAGGAATACAAGAATTGGAAACTAAACATAAAAAGTCAGTAGACAGGGAGATGGGAAAGGAACTGGCGTCACTGAGGAGAGAGCTGGCGGACCTTCTGAGGTACAAAGCGAAAGCAGTAATACAGAGAGGCAGAAGGATGATATATGACTCGGGAGACAAGTGCGGTAAACTATTAGCAAACAAACTAAAAACACAACAAAAACGTTCATACATACCATACATCAAAACAAAGACTGGGCAGAAACGAGTACTCCCGAAGGAGATTGCAAATGAATTTAGAGAATATTATTCATCCCTATATAATCTGCCAGAAACGACTTCGCCACACGTCTCCCTAGAAGAATACCTCTCGACATCACAGTTAGTAAGACTTACGTCCCCCGAACGACGAGAGATAGAGAGACCAATAACAGTAGAAGAAGTGCTCAAAGTGATCAAGACATTTAAACAGGGAAAAGCACCAGGGCCGGATGGGTTTTCTATCCAGTATTTTAAAATTTTCTTCGAAAACTTAGGCCCACATATGGTCAAAATGTTTAACGAATTAGGACAAATAACAACCCCCCCCTCAGATACCTTAAGAGCTCACATCACGGTGATTCCGAAAGAGGGGAAAGACGGGTCGATATGTAGCAACTATCGACCGATATCGCTATTAAATGTGGACTTAAAAATATTCACGAAGACACTTGCTTCCAGGCTACAGAAACACCTGACCCAGTTGATAAACTGGGATCAGGTAGGGTTTATTCCAACAAGAGAGGCAAGAGACAGCACGATTAAAGTGCTGAATCTTGTCCAGTATGTAAACCAAAAGAAAATAGCAAGTGTCTTCGTGAATACGGACGCAGAAAAGGCCTTCGACCGGGTCAACTGGACATACATGATGGGGGTCCTGAGGTATTTCGGGATGGGAGATAGATTTATTCACTGGGTAGCGGGGGTTTACTCCTCCCCCCAAGCCCGAGTGAAAGTAAATGGGATATACTCTGAAAATTTTACTATATCGAATGGGACCCGCCAGGGATGCCCCCTTTCGCCTCTATTATTTGCCCTTACGCTGGAGCCATTGCTCAACAGAATTAGACAGAACCCGGATATAAAAGGCATACAAGTGGGAAAACAGGAATACAAGATCTCTGCGTATGCAGATGACTTACTTTTTTCACTAACGAGTCCACAAATCTCACTACCAAACTTGATGAAAGAAGTTGAGCGATACGGGGTTCTGTCTAATTTTAAAATAAATTATAGCAAGTCGGAGGCAATGGGGGTTGCCCTGGAGGCTCCCATACAAAATAACCTGCAGAGTAACTATAAGTTTAGATGGACTACAGAGGCCCTGAATTACCTGGGAATACAAATATCACCAAGACTAACAGATATGTTCGAGATAAACTTCCCACCATTACTTAAAGAAGTAAAGAAACTATTAGGGGGGTGGAATAAGGACAGGCATTCCTGGTTCGGGAGAAGCAACATCTTAAAAATGAGCATAGTACCAAAATTTTTGTACTTGTTCCAGGCAATGCCTGTCCATATTCCTATGAAATACTTTAGCCTAATACGGACCGAGTTCACAAAATTTATCTGGGCAAGTAAACACCCAAGGATAAAGAGAGAACTGCTGGTGATGCCGAAGGACGCAGGGGGTATAGCAGCACCGGATCTATTTAAATATTACCAAGCGGCCCATTTAAATAGAATTACTGACTGGAATAGACATGAGGAACAAAAACTTTGGATTAAGTTAGAAAAACAAGTAAGCCAAGTACCGTTAAATAGAGCCATATGGTGCTATGCAGAGATACCGCAGGAGCTAAAGAAACACCCCTTGATAGGTCCAACATTGCAAATAGGAGCAGGACTTATCCAGAAGCACAGACTTTCCTCTCCGAAATCACCCTTGTACCCGATCCTGGGGAATCCAAAATTCTTACCCGGCCTAGAGGCAGGGATGTTTATGAGACTGAGGGAGAAGGGAATCTATCAAGCCTCTCACTTTATGAAGACGGGGAGATGGTTATCATTAGAAGACTTAACAAAAGAAGGAGGACTGTTAGAAATCCCTTGGTGGCAGGCAAGACAACTGAGACACTTTTTAGAAACTTTAGGGCCGGAAGGAGAGTTTGAGAGACCCAGAACAAAGTTTGAGACACTCTGCGAGGAGAAAGAGCCCTTGACCCATACCATTTCCAAAATGTATGCACTCTTGACCGCCCCACCAGAAGGATATACACTGGGGAGCCTGGATAAATGGGGGAGAGACCTGGAAAAAGAACTGACTGTAGAACAGGGACAGAAAATAATACACTTAACAATGAGATCGTCAAGATGTATAAAAATGCAGGAACTAAATTTTAAAATATTAACAAGATGGTATCTGACCCCATCGAGGATGAATAAAATATTCCCAGAGGTTACAGAGAGTTGCTGGAGGGGATGCCAGAGTAGAGGAACAATATTACATATATTCTGGACATGTCCAGCAATCAAACATTTTTGGCAAGAAGTACATAGAATTACTCAAAGACTAACAGAGTTTCAGGTCCCATTTGAACCGGCGTTTTACCTACTACATTTGTCTCAGATCCCAACCAGGGCATATAAAAACTCAATAGTTTGTCATCTGGTAAACGCAGCGAAGAGCTGCATTCCCAGATGCTGGAAGGAATCACAGGCCCCTAGTATCCCCCTGTGGCTTAATATAGTAAGAGGAATAGAAATAATGGAAAGTTTAATACCAAGATCGGTAGAGGGAAGAGAACGAGTTAAACAAACATGGGCCCCATGGGAGGAATATCTACAAACAGAAGAAGGCAAGAAATGGATGGAGGAGGACATGGGAGAATAAAGAAAGGGAAAAGGGGGAACGGGATGGGGAGGGAAGGGAGGGGAGAGCCCTCCGCGGACGGACAGGGGGGGGGGGCAGAGAGAGGAGAGATCCCCCCTCAGGCCCTTTTTTTTTTTTTTTTTTTTTCTTTTGTTGTTTTCTCTTTGTTTAGAGGGTAACCAGGGTATGGGGGTTTGCTCTCCCCCCAGGGAGGGGATGGGCCTCTAGGGAACCCTGGGGAATAGGGCCCTCAAAAGAAGAAGAGGCATAGGAAACCGATCTAGATAGGAACTATATATATATAAAATAGAAAGAAAAAGGGAAGAAAGGGACAGTTAGAATAATTAAGTAACTGAAAGATGACGAAAATATAATTTGTAACAAACGGAAGGAGAATGATATTGAATATTTGTAAGAGTACAAAATGTATTTATTTTGGATGAACTGTATCCCTTGAATGGAATGAAATAAATAAAGAATTTAAAAAAAAAAAAAAAAAAAAGAAAAAATATATAAAAAAAAAATGTAATCTTTCTTTTTTTTTTACATACTGTCACCAGTCAGTATCCCTGACCATTGCCACACAAGTCATATGATGACGCTGTACTGCACAGGTGACAGTATGTAAACATTTAAAAAAAAAAAAAAATATATATATATATATATATATATATATATATATATATATATTTAATTTCTTAATTTTCCAAAAAATTGGGACAAGAAAATTACAACTTCAATAAACTTGCCATGCCTCGTACTAAATACCTTGGACTGTTTAATTTCCAAAAAGAGGTCATTTGTACTGTCCTGGCATTTTAGGGCCTCAAGAAAAAAAAAAACTTCTGATCACCTCCTCAGAGTAGTTCAGTGTCACTATGGTAACAATATATTGCTCTGGTCACAATATGTAAACAAAAGAAATAAAATGTAAAAAAAAAAAGAAAAAATATATTAAAAAAAATCGCCTCACCAGTACCCATCAGTGCAGCCTTATTAGTGCCCATCGGTGCAACCTCATCAGTGCCCATCAGTGCAGCCTCATTAGTGTTCATCAGTGCAGCCTCACCAGTGCCCATCAGTGCAGCCTTATCAGTGCACATCAGTGCAGCCTCACCAGTGCCCATTAGTGCAGCCTCATTAGTGTTCATCAGTGCAGCCTCATTAGTGCACATCAGTGCAGCCTCATCAGTTCATGTCAGTGCCGCATCAGTGCAGCCTCATCAGTGCACATCAGTGTCACCTCATTAGTGCTCATCAGTGCAGCCTCATCAGTGTGCATTAGTGCAACATCACCTTTGCCCATCAGTGCAGCCTCATCAGTTCACATCAGTGCCACCTCACCGGTGCCCATCAGTGAAGCCTCATTAGTGCCCATCAGTGCACATTAGTGCAGCATCATCAGTGCAGTCTCCTCAGTGCACATTAGTGCAGCCTCATCTTTGTCCATCAGTGCAACCTTCTCAGGGCAAATCAGTGCAACCTCACCAGTGCCCATCAGTGCAGCCTCATCAGTTCACATCAGTGCCACCTCATCAGTGCACATCAGTACAGCCTCATCAGTGCACATCAGTGCACATCAGTACAGCCTCATCAGTGCACATCAGTGCACATCAGTACAGCCTCATCAGTGCACATCAGTGCAGCCTCATCAGTTCACATCAATGCCACCTCATCAGTGCACATCAGTGCAGCCTCATCAGTTCACATCAGTACAGCCTCATCAGTGGACATTGGCACCGCCTCATCAGTGCCCACCGGGGCAGCCTATCAATGCACATCAGTGCCGCCTCATCAGTGATTATTTATTTGCAACCTTTTTTAACAGAAACAAAGAAAAACACAGGGATTTTTTTCAAAATATTCAATCTTTTTTAATTTATTTAGCAAAAAAATAAAAAAAAACGCCGAAAGAAAGCTCTATCTGTCTCAAAATTGAGTAATTGTCATTCGAAGTGTGACAGCGCTGAACGCCGCAAATTGGCCTGGACAAGAAGGGGGTGAAAGTGTCCGGTAGGCAAGTGGTTATTAAATCCCCCTGGTACTGCCACGCCTGATTGCCAGGATGACTGGCAGCAGCCACACGAAGCATGGCATAAAATGGAGCGTTTCTGCTTCACCAAAGAATTGTTGCAGACTTTCAGGCCTTCCTGTGTGATAGATGTGATGTCCCTGTCACTAGCAGAGGAAATGTCTCCCTGGGTGTGTGCGGTGACAACCCGCCTGATACACATCTGGGTGTCGGGTGTTTGTGGAGGACGATGAAAAAAGTTTCCAGGTGGGCGATGAGAAGAGAATTCTGTGAACATCCAGCTGTATACAGAGAACTATTTTTCTTCCACCCACAAAAGGCATCTCGCCAGCCGGTATGGAAAAAATATATACGGTATATATTTTTTTTAGATAATACGTAATACATAGATTTTTTTCCTAAATAAATTAACTTAAAAATTAAAAAAAAAAGCTAAAGAAAAAAAAGAAAAAAAAAAAATCTCGCCAGCCGGTATGGAAAAAATATATACGGTATATATTTTTTTTAGATAATACGTAATACATAGATTTTTTTCCTAAATAAATTAACTTAAAAATTAAAAAAAAAAGCTAAAGAAAAAAAAAAAAAAAGGCATCTCGCCAGCCGGTATGGAAAAAATATATACGGTATATATTTTTTTAGATAATACGTAATACGTAGATTTTTTTCCTAAACAAATTAACTTAAAAATTAAAAAAAAAAGCTAAAGAAAAAAAAGGAAAAAAAATAAAAAAAGCTAAAGAAAAAAAAAAAAAAAGCTAAAGAAAAAAGCTAAAGAAAAAAAAAAAGAAAAAAAAAAAAGCTAAATAAAAAAAATACAAATAAAAAAGCTAAATACATTTCTAGAGATATTTGGCCTCTGAATTGTCTCATACCGACTAACTGTGGTGAGCAAATTACTCAGGATGTTATGTTAGAAGATTCTTGAACTCAAAGTGGAACAAAACTGTATCTGAGCACCACAAACGCTTTAACCACCTGACCTCCGGAAGGTTTTACCCCCTACATGACCAGGCTATTTTTTTTTTTTTTTTTTTGCTATTTAGCATTTTGCTACTTTAACTGGTGTTTGCTCGGTCATTCAAAGCTCTACCCAAATGAATTTTTTTTTTTTTTCACACAAATAGAGCTTTCTTATGGTGGTATTTGTTCAAACCTGCTTTTTTTGTTTTATATATATATATATAAACCAAAAAATACCAAACATTTTGAAAAAAAAAAAAACAAACAAATTTTTCTCAGTTTCTGTAATTAAAAACAAATTTTTCTTCCTCACTGATGGCCGCTGATGAGACTTCATTGATACATCAGCACTCCTGTTCTGTAGCCTCATACAGTGCCTTGAAAAAGTATTCATACCCCTTAACCGCTTCCCGACCGCCGCCTGCACATGTACGTCGGCAGAAAGGCACGGCTAGGCAAAAGCACGTATATATATGTCCCCTTTAATTGCCTAGCCGTGGGGTCGCGCACGCCGCCGCCGGCGTGCTCGTGACCCGGTCGGGAGCTCCGTGACCACGGCCGCGGGACCAGCGGACCCGATCGCCGATGGTGTCCCGCGATTGGGTCACAGAGCTGAAGAACGGGGAGAGGTCTGTGTAAACAAACCTCTCCCCGCGCTTCCTACTCTGCCTGTCATTGATCGGCTGTTCCCTGTCATCGGGAAAGCCGATCAATGACGTCAGACTCAGCCCCGCCCCCTAATGTAAAAAAAAAAACACACACGTCACACACCATAACCCCTCCCCTAGTGGTTAACCCTTTCACTGCCAGTGTCATTTATACAGGAATCAGTGCATTTAAATAGCATTGATTGCTGTATAAATGACAATGGTCCCAAAAATGTGTCAAAAATGTCCGATGTGTCCGCCATAATGTCGCAGTCACAATAAAAATCGCTGATCGCCGCCATTACTAGTAAAAAAATATATATTAATAAAAATGCTATAAAACTATCCCCTATCTTGTAAACGTTATAACTTCTGCGCAAACCAATCAATAATCGCTTATTGCGATTTTTTTTACCAAAAATATGAAGAAGAATACGTATCGGCCTAAACTGAGGAAAAAAAATGTTTTTTTTTATATATATTTTTGGGGGATATTTATTATAGCAAAAAGTAAAAAATATTGCATTTTTTTCAAAATTGTCGCTCTATTTTTGTTTATAGCGCAAAAAATAAAAACCGCAGGGGCGATCAAATACCACCAAAAGAACGCTCTATTTGTGGGAAAAAAAGGACGCCAATTTTGTTTGGGAGCCACGTCGCACAACCGCGCAATTGTCAGTTAAAGCGACGCAGTGCCGAATCGCAAAAAGGGGCCTGGTCCTTTGGCTGCCAATTGGTCCGGGGCTGAAGTGGTTAAAATGTTTCACATTTTGTCATGTTACAAATGTAGCACCCTCTACAGAAAGGTAGGTGCTAGAGTAGGATTTCTTTTCTAAGCACAGGGCTTAGATGCAGGTAAATTTAGCCAGGCCTGTGTTTCATTCCAGGCCTGGTTGTTTTTTAATTTGGGACTGGGAGTGTCTAGTGTAGAGGGGGGTGTGGTCACCAGCACTTTGGCTCAGAGATGCCTGTGTAATGACATATTCGGCGAGCCATCGCAGTTTGCTACGGAAGTGACGTTCCGTCGCCGCCATCTTGCTACACCCCCCACTCATCCACAGTAAGTATACAGTAAGAAGGGGGAAAGCGGACATCTTGTTACACCCACCGGAGTTTTGCATTTTACACGTATTTATACATACCTCTCAACATTTTGAGATGGGGAATGAGGGACACCTACTAGCAGGGGCGGACTGACAACTCATGGGGCCCCCGGGCAATAGGAGATTATGGGGCCACACAGTATACACACACACAGTATACACAGACATGTACACACAGTATACACAGACATGTTTCTATTGGCTGAGAAGGTACTGGAGAGGTGGGGCAGCTATAATCTCTGGATTTTTAGACTAAAAGGATGTCGGTAAGGGACATTTCAGAAACAGATGTAAAAAAAAAAACACAGATTTTTACATACTGTCCCTGGTTTTACTGAGGCTGGCAACCCTGATGGGGCCCCCTAGTGGCCTGGGGCCCTCGGGCAGTGCCCGAGTGGGCGAATGGTCAGTCCGTCCCTGCCTACTAGCAAACATATGTAGGCATAGGGCACGCCCCCCTGCCACACCCCTTAAAGGGGACATAACCAAAAAGAAAAAGGTTAATAAAGTGATTTTTTTTTACCACTAATATTCCTTTATATTGGCTCTTAAAATTAACAATTGCAGCAATTTAGAAATCAGATGAAAGGTTTAGCGCTGGGAAACACTTTTTGAAAGATAAAAAGTGCATTTTCTATACAACTATATGGATCAGACCAAAAATGAGGGACAAATGAGGAGGAATGAGGGACAGAGGGACATTGCTCCAAATCAGGGACAGTCCCTCGGAATCAGGGACAGTTGGGAGCTATGTTTATAACAGTAAAGTGAGTTTATATCGTGAAATACAGGACTTAGAACTCCATCTGACTGCTTAGATGTTGAATTTTAAAAGCAGCGAACTTCTGTCAGATTAGCAAACCTGTGAGATGACCAGGGTTGCCGCTGCTTTCAAAATTCAAGATCTAAGCAGTCAGACGGAGTTCTAAGTCCTGTATTTCACGATATAAACTCACTTTACTGTTATAAATACGTGTAAAATGCAAAACTCCGGTGGGTGTAGCAACATGTCCGCTTTCCCCCTTCTTAGTGTATCCTTACTGTGGACGAGTGTGAGGTGTAGCAAGATGGCGGCGACGGAACGTCACTTCCGTACCAAACTGCGATGGGTCGCCAAATATGTCGTTACACCTCCTCTGTTTTCAAATGGATAAGTTCTGGAATAGGGGTTTGGACTTGAGGCCTGAGTGGCAGGCAGGTCATGTGAGGAGCCCTGACCAATTATCATTCGGTATTGGCAGAGGGGAAGGCCTCCCATACAAGCTGGGGGTCACATGCTTCCAGGGAGGAGTGTTTGCAAAGTAGGAACAGACAATGGAGTACTAGGTTGCTGTCCCGGGTACCCCCATGCGGGGAAGCGCCGAGTGCGGAGGAGGGATGGAGGAACCGCTAGAAGTGAGCTTAAGTTAAAGATCTTCATCCTTAACCACTTCAGCCCCGGACCGATTGGCAGCCAAAGGACCAGGCCCCTTTTTGCGATTCGGCACTGCGTCGCTTTAACTGACAATTGTGCGGTCGTGCGACGTGGCTCCCAAACAAAATTGACGTCCTTTTTTTCCCACAAATAGAGCTTTCTTTTGGTGGTATTTGATCGCCCCTGCGGTTTTTATTTTTTGCGCTATAAACAAAAAAAGAGCGACAATTTTGAAAACAATGCAATATTTTTTGCTTTTTGCTATAATAAATATCCCCCAAAAATATATAAAAAAAACATTTTTTTTTCCTCAGTTTAGGCCGATACGTATTCTTCTACATATTTTTGGTAAAAAAAAAAAATCACAATTAGCCATTATTGATTGGTTTGCGCAAAAGTTATAACGTTTACAAAATAGGGGATAGCATTTTATAGCATTTTTATTACTAGTAATGGCGGCGATCAGCGATTTTTATTGTGACTGCGACATTATGGCGGACACATCGGACATTTTTGACACATTTTTGGGACCATTGTCATTTATACAGCAATCAATGCTATTTAAATGCACTGATTCCTGTATAAATGACAGTTGTAGTGAAAGAGTTAACCACTAGGGGGGGGGAGGGGTTATGGGCTGTGATGTGTGTTGTGTTTTTTACATTAGGGGGCGGGGCTGACGTCTGACGTCATTAATCGGCTTTCCCGATGACAGGGAACAGCCAATCAATGACAGGCAGAGTAGGAAGCGCGGGGAGAGGTTTGTTTACACAGTTCTTCAGCTCTGTGACCCGATCGCGGAACACCAGTGGCGATCGGGTCCGCTGGTCCCGCGGCCGGGGTCACGGAGCTCCCGAACGGGTCAGGAGCGCGCCGCTGGCGGCGCGCGCGTGACCCACGGGCAGGCATTTAAAGGATCACGTACAGGTAAGTGATTTTGCCTGCCCGTGCCATTCTGCTGACGTATATATGCAGTGGGCGGTCGGGAAGCGGTTAAACTGTGACCGGGGAACACGGGATTGCATGCTGGAGGAGATCTGGAAAGAAGAAGTAGACATTAACCACTTGACCACTGGGCAGTTAAACCCCCTTCCTAACCAGACCAATTTTCAGCTTTCGGTGCTCTCACACTTTGAATGACAATTACTCAGTCATGCAACACTGTACCCAAATGAATTTTGTGTCCTTTTTTTCACACAAATAGAGATTTCTTTTGGTGGTATTTGATCACCGCTGGGTTTTTTAATTTTTGCGCTATAAATCAAAATATACTGAAAATTCGGTAAAAAAAATAAAATAAAATTCTTTGTTTCTATTAAAAATTATTGCAGAGTATTGGCAGATTATTGGCAGAGTATTGGCGAGTATTGGCAGAGTATTGGCGAGTATTGGCAGAGTATTACAGCGTTGCACAGTATTGGTAGAGTATTGCACAGTGGTTGCAGAGAATTGCACAGTGGGGGCAGGGCATTGCACAGTGGTTGCAGAGCATTGCAGTGGTGGCAGAGCATTGCACAGTGGTTGCAGAGTATTGCACAGTGGTGGCAGAGCATTGCACAGTGGTGGCAGAGCATTGCACAGTGATTGCAGAGTATTGCACAGTGGTGGCAGAGCATTGCACAGTGGTGGCAGAGCATTGCACAGTGGTGGCAGAGCATTGCACAGTGGTTGCAGAGTATTGCACAGTGGTGGCAGAGCATTGCACAGTGGTGGCAGAGCATTGCACAGTGGTGGCAGAGCATTGCACAGTGGTGGCAGAGCATTGCACAGTGGTGGCAGTGTATTGACCAGCGCTGTGGGCACTACACATCCAGCCCACAGCGCTGGTCCCGTCTCTCCCCCTTTCCGCTTCTCCCCTCTCTGTACCGATCGGTACAGAGAGGGGAGGGAGGAACCGGCATCATGACGTGACGCCGGTTTGTGTACATGTGATCGCTCCGTCATTTGATGGAGCGATCACGTGGTAAACGGACGATATCAGTGGCTGTTTACCGTGATGCGCCCTGGATGGATGTTCCCGAGTGCGCGCCCCAGGGGGCGTGCGGGAGCAAGTTTCTGGGAGGACGTCCGTAGGACGTCCACTCAAGAAAACCCGACCGCGCTGTAGACGTCTTTCGACTATAGCGCGGTCGGCATGTGGTTAAGCGGAGGAGAGTAGAGCAGCGTTCTGTGACCGGGGAAACAGAACTATTATCCTCCTACAGAAAGGTCAGTGTAGAATGCTGTGGCCGGGGAACACAGTGTTGGTAGTTTTGGACTGGCTGAAAGCAGTGGTCCGCTTCGCTGCCACGTGTCAGGTCATCGCGTGGAGATATAAAGTCGTCTCCGGCCTGGTTAGCCCAATGGTGGTGCCTTCCAAAGACTGTGTTCTCTGGGTCTGATTCTCTGGGCCACCGGGGAGAAGCAGTGTGTGCTTCTGGCTCTCTGAGTCATATGGACAATGGACAATCCCATCATAGTCAACAGGGAAGAGAGGGCCGGACCGAATGGACAGCAGGGAATGTAGGGGAGGGCCGGGCATGACGGTGTGCATAGTCACACACCCAGAGTGAGAGTTGGGAGTGGCCTAGCAGGCTAGACCAATCAGAGCAGGGGGAGCGGCAATACAAGAAGGGGGCGTGGCTTATCGGAGTCACGCAATTTAGTAGGAAACACGAGAGGAGGCAGTTTTCCCACCCACCCTCCCTATGTTTTAAGGTTTGTTTTGGAGTTTTTAATGTTTTGTTGTCATTTCAGGTAAAGCATCAAAGTGACGGCTCTTCAAGATGGGTTGGCGGTGTTTTTATTGTGGGTCAGTGACGGTGGCAGTTTGGTAGTTGGTAAGTGTGTGGGGGGCTCGTCAGTAGATGGCCCCTCCTGTGGGGGGCTCGTCAGTAGATGGCCCCTCCGGTTGTAGTACATCAAAGTAATTTGATGATACTCTTTGTTGCACTGCGGGATAGGTATTTGTCTCCGGGCGGTTTAAGTGGAGGCCTAGTTTGGTTCGGTAAAATCCCGCAGTGCCCCCTGGTGTTTATATATATATATATTTATATATATATATGTACGGTGTTATGTTTGGTTATGGTACAATACTCCGCCCCGTCACTGACCAACAATAGTGGGTGTAACCGAGGGTTACTGATGTCAGTGTTTATGTTATGGTGACTTATATGGTATTTAATTGGTTATTCATAGTTTTGAATAAAATGGAGTTTTATGTTTAATAAAGGCTGTTGTGGCCATTTACTCCACAAGAACGGTGTGGTCTGTTATTTTAAGGGGTAAAAAGTGGTGGTGAGTAAGGGGTTACAACAGAAGGTGGGTATTATCTATGCTACACTGGTCATGAATTATTCAGAGTGATTCCTCTTCGTTCAAACGGAAGGAAGAAGTAGAAAGTTTTGCAAAAGGATTTGTACAAGAAAAGTAGAAGTAATGTACAATGTGTTAAACACTACGGGCATCTCATGTCAACTATTTCTCAAGTTCAAGTAACACTTTACAAGAAAAGCAACAAAATTGTGAAATTGACTGTTTCTGAGTTATTTGATCGGAAGGAGGATGGCAGCAGGGTGATTGGCGGATTGTTAAGAAACCAAATCAGCAGCCCTTACGAGGGTACCGCTACACAACCAAAAACGTAAATGTGTTTTATTGGAATTTTATGTGATAGACCAACACAAAGTGGCACCATAATTGTGAAGTGGAAGGAAAATGATAAATGATTTTCATTTTTTTTTTTTTTGCAAATAAATATGTGAAAAGTGTGGGGGGGCATTTTTATTCACCCCCCCTTTACTCTGATATTCCTAACTAAAATCTAGTGGAAACAATTGCCTTCAGAAGTCACATAATTAGTAAATAGAGTCCACCTGCCTGTGAAGCCCTCAGAGGTTTGTTAGAGAACCTTAGTGAACAAACATCATCATGAAGGTCAAGGAACACACCAGACAGGTCAGGGATAAAGTTGTGGAGAAGTATAAAGCAGGGTCAGGTTATAATAAAATCTCTCAAGCTTTGAACATCTCACGGAGCTCTGTTCAA
Source organism: Lithobates sylvaticus (assembly GCA_028564925.1). Lineage (NCBI taxonomy): Eukaryota > Metazoa > Chordata > Amphibia > Anura > Ranidae > Lithobates > Lithobates sylvaticus. The sequence continues at coordinate 17,964,145 of CM053027.1, forward strand.
TCCATCATCGGAAAATTGGAGAGAGTATGGCACAACTGCAAACCTACCAAGACATGGCCGTCCACCTAAACTGACCGGCCGGGCAAGGAGAACATTCATCAGAGAAGAGCCAAGAGGTCCATGGGAACTCTGGAGGAGCTGCAGAGATCCACAGATCAGGTGGGAGAATCTGTCCACAGGACAACTATTAGTCGTGCTCTCCACCTATATGGCCTTTATGGAAGAGTGACAAGAAGAAAGACATTGGAGAAAGAAAGTCATAAGAAGTCCTGTTTGCAGTTTGTGAGAAGTCATGTGGGGGAGGGGAGCAAACATGTGGAAGAAGGTGATCTGGTCAGATGAGACCAAAATTGAACTTTTTGGTCTAAAAGCAAAACGCTACGTGTGGCGGAGGACTAACACTGCACATCACCCTGAACACACCATCCCCACCGTGAAACATGGTGGTGGCAGCATCATGTGGTGGGGATGCTTTTCTTCAGCAGGGACAGGGAAGCTGGTCAGAGTTGATGGGAAGATGGATGGAGTCAAATACAGGACAATCTTAGAAGAAAACCTGTAATGCCGCGTACACACGGTTGGACGGTCTTTCCGACGGACTTTGCAGCGGAGGTCCGCCGGTCTTTCAAACAAACGGACTTGCCCACACACGATCACTCCAAAAGTCCGACAGATTTGAACGTGATGACGTACGACCGGACTAGAATAAGGAAGTTTATAGCCAGTAGCCTATAGCTGCCCTGGCATCAGTTTTCATCCATCGGACCAGCACACAGACGACCGGATTTTTCGACCGGACTCGAGTCCGTCGGACAGATTTGAAACATGTTTGATTTCTAGGTCCGTCTGACTTTTGGGAAACAAAAGTCTGCTGGAGCCCACACACTATCGAATTGTCCGACGGATTCCGGTCCGCCGGACCAAGTCTGCCGGAAAGTCCGGCCGTGTGTACGCGGCATTAGTGTCTGCAAAATACTTGAGACTGGGGCGGAGGTTCCCCTTCCAGCAGGACAACGACCCGAAACATACAGCCAGAGCTACAATGGAATGGTTTAGATCAAAGCATATTCATGTGTTAGAATGGCCCAGTCACAGTCCAGACCTAAATCCAATTGAAAATCTGTGGCAAGACTTGTAAAATTTCTGTTCACAGACGTTCTCCATCCAATCTGACAGAGCTTGAGATATTTTACAAAGAAGAATGGGCAAAAATGTCCTCTCCTAGATGTGCAAAGCTGGTAGAGACACCCCCAAAAAGACTTGCAGCTGTAATTGCAGAGAAAGGAGGTTCTACAAAGTATTGACTCCGGGGGGCGCCATACAAATGCCCCCCCCCCCCCCACTTTTCATATATTTATTTGTAAAAAAAAAAAAAAACATTTAGAATTTTCCTTCCACTTCACAATTATGTGCCACTTTGTGTTGGTCTATAACATAAAATCCTAATAATAATACATTTACGTTTTTGGTTGTAATGTGGAAAATGTCGAGGGGTATGAATACTTTTTCAAGGCACTGTAGTTGTATATCTTAAGTCGGAGATCATCTAAGGCACTGCTGCCTCAGATGCACTGATGAAACGTATTCAGCATTGCAGAACCTAGTTGACTGTGGCCAACTACTACCCTGTTTCCCCGAAAATAAGACCTAGCGTGATTGTCGGTGATGGCTGCAATATAAGCCCTCCCCCCAAATATACCCTACCCTGTTTCCTCAAAAATAAGCCCTACCCTGAAAATAAGACCTACAAGGACTTTAACCACTTCAGCCCCGGACCAATTTGCAGCCAAAGGACCAGGCCCCTTTTTGCGATTCGGCACTGCGTCGTTTTAACTGACAATTGCGCGGTCGTGTGACGTGGCACCCAAACAAAATTGGCGTCCTTTTTTTTTCCCACAAATAGAGCTTTCTTTTGGTGGTATTTGATCACCTCTGCGGTTTTTATTTTTTGCGCTATAAACAAAAATAGAGCGACAATTTTGAAAAAAATGCAATATTTTTTACTTTTTGCTATAATAAATATCCCCAAAAAATATCGAATAAAACATTTTTTTTCCTCAGTTTAGGCCGATACGTATTCTTCTACATATTTTTGGTTTAAAAAATCGCAATTAGCGATTATTGATTTGTTTGCGCAAAAGTTATAGTGTTTACAAAATAGGGGATAGTTTTATAGCATTTTTGTTAATATTTTTTTTTTTACTAGTAATGGCGGCGATCAGCGTTTTTTTTTTTTTTTTTGTGACTGCGACATTATGGCGGACACATCGGACATTTTTGACGCATTTTTAGGGACCATTGTCATTTATATAGAAATCAGTGCTATTTAAATGCACTGATTCCTATGTAAATGACACTGGCAGTGAAGGAGTTAACCACTAGGGGGCGGGGAGGGGCTAAGTGTGACGTGTTGTGTTTTTTTTTACAGTAGAGGGCGTGGCTGTACGTCTGATGTCATTGATCGGCTTTCCCGATGACAGGGAACAGCCGATCAGTGACAGGCAGTGTAGGAAGCGCGGGGAGAGGTTTGTTTACACAGACCGCTCCCCGTTCTTCAGCTCTGTGACCCGATCGCGGGACACCAGCGGCGATCGGGTCCGCTGGTCCCACGGCCGTGGTCACGGGGCTCGCGACCCCACGGCTAGGCAATTAAAGGGGACGTATATATACGTGCTTTTACCTAGCCGTGCCATTCTGCCGACGTATATGTACAGGCGGCGGTCGTGAAGCGGTTAACTAGGGCTTATTTGGGGGGGGGTAGGGCTTATATTGCAGCCATCACCGACAATCACGCTAGGTTTTATTTTCGGGGGAAACAGAGTACCAACCCCATCAAGACATGGATAACCGAGAACCTCCACCGACATATTACTGGAATGAATATCATTTTACTCCATTTTTTTTTTTTTTTTTTTATAAATTTTTTTTTATTGGTTTAATATGAACATTACAGGTGTGAGTATTCAGAACTACATTTTGGTAGAAGAGTATTAGTGATGTAAAGGGGACTAAATAATAACAGTCGTATTCAATTCATTCAACAAATGTACAATTTTCTTTTGTCATAAGAGGTAGCTGTAACAATTCTGTGCAATATAGGGTGTTACATGACTTAAAGAATATCTAAATCAATATATCTATCTATTTATCTAAATCTATCTAAGAACAAAAATATATATATTTATAAATATATAATAAATATATATGGCAGTTTATCAGTCCTGATGTGGTGGCTGCATTCTTTTTTTTATTTTTTTTCTACAAGTACAGAACAATATCCGCTGATTTTGTCGGAAATCTTGCGTCTCTTCCCACTTTCCACGGGCCAAACTGAAATTTCAATGTTATCAGCTATCTTCTAGACATGTGCACAACAAAAAAATGTGTTCATTTTCGTTTCGTTTTTTTTCGTTTCCGAAAAAAATTTGTTTATTTTCGTTTCGTTTTTTTCGTTTCCGTTGATTCGTAACGATTCGTACATTCGTAAGTCGTCGTTGTTCGTATTCGTAACGATTCGTACATTCGTAAGAGTTGTTTTTTCGTTGATTCGTTTTTTTCGTTAGTTTAATTTTCGGACGCATTCGTATTTATTCGTACATTCGTAACATTCGTAGATTCGTAATCAGAGCATAGTTCATAGTTTTATGTAATGTGTATGCTATTATTACATTTTAATAATTTACGAATCGAAAAAAAAAGTTAGGAATCGAAAAAAAAAAAAGTTAGGAATCGAAAAAAAAAGTTAGGAATCGAAAAAAAAAAGTTACGAATCGAAAAAAAAAGTTAGGAATCGAAAAAAAAAAGTTAGGAATCGAAAAAAAAAAAAAAAAAAGTTAGGAATCGAAAAAAAAAGTTAGGAATCGAAAAAAAAAGGTTAGGAATCGAAAAAAAAAAAAGTTAGGAATCGAAAAAAAAAAGTTACGAATCGAAAAAAAAGTTACGAATGTACGAATTTTTTTGTTCAATCCATTCGAAGCGCGTTAAGCAGCGCCATTGTAAGGGACACGAAAAATTACCAATTCAACAAAAAATAAAAAAAAGTTACGAATGTACGAATTTTTTCGTTCGTTTTCGTTTTTCAGATTTTCTTCATTAGTACATCGTTGTTTCTAATTATTTTTTTTCGGATTTGCATTGTTTTTTTCGGATTCGTTCGATTCGAATGATTCGTTAATCGGATTCGTACGATTCGAACGATTCGTTCATTCGTACGAAAACGAACCAATGAAAAAAACAAAAAAAAAAGAAAAACTAAAAAAAACGAAACTAATTGCACATGTCTACTATCTTCTATGAACTACAAAACATCACCACCCTGTTGAGGAGGAAAGGGGGGGGGGGGTGTTTGCTGTCCAAATCAGGAAATTAGCCCCTAGGGTGACAACGCTGATACCTTCATAGATACAGTACAGAGTGCGTTGTCACCCTAGGACACCCCCTTCCTGACCAGAGCACTTTTTGCGATTCGGCACTGCGCCGCTTTAACTGACAATTGCGCGGTCGTGCCACGTGGCTCCCAAACAAAATTGACGTCCTTTTTTCCTCACAAATGGAACTTTCTTTTGGTGGTATTTTATCACCTCTGCAGTTTTTATTTTTTGCGCTATAAACAAAAAAGAGCGACAGTTTAAAAAAAAAAAAAAAACGCATTTTGCTATAATAAATATCCCTCAAAAAAAATATATAAAAAATATATATTTTTCCTCAGTTTAGGCCGATACGTATTCTTCTACACATCTATTGGTAAAAAAAAATCCCAATAAGCGTTTATTGATTGGTTTGCGCAAAAGTTATAGCGTCTACAAAATTGGGGATAGTTTTATGGCATTTTTATTATTAATTTTTGTTTTACTAGTAATGGCGGCAATCTGTGATTTTTATCATGACAGCGACATTATGGCGGACACATCGGACACTTTGGACACTATTTTGGGACCATTGTCATTTATACAGCAATCAGTGCTATAAAAATGCATTGATTACTGTGTAAATGATACTGGCAGTGAAGGGGTTAAACACTGGGGGGCGATGAATGGGTGAAATGTGTCCTAGGGAGTGATTCTAACTGTGTGGGGGATGGGCTTCAAGTCACATGACAGTGATAACCGTTCCCGATGACAGGGAGTAGTAGGTCTGTGTCATGTTACTAGGCAGAACAGGGAAATGCCTTGTTTACATAGGCATCTCCCGGTTCTGCTGGCTCCATGAGGCGATCGCCGGGACACCGGCGGACATCGAATCCGACGGTCCCCCGGTCACGCTGTACGTGGCGGGCGTGCACGCGTTTGCCTGCTTTCCCCACCTCTTAAAGGGGACGTACAGATACGCCCATTTGCCCACCTCTGCCATTGTGCCTGCGTATATCGGCGTGCATCGGTCGGCAAGTGGTTAACTGACAATTGCATGGTCATGCAACACAAATGTACGCAAATCAAATTTATATACATTTTTTCTCACAAATAAAGCTTTCTTTTCGTGGTATTTGATCACCACTGGCATGTATTGTATAAATAAAAAAAGACCGGAAATTTGGAAAAAAAACAAAACAATATTTTCTACTTTCTGTTATATGTCTTTGGAAAAAATATATCCGATAAAATTGAATTTCTTCATAAATTTAGGCCAAAATGTATTCTGCTATATGTCTTTGGAAAAAAACAAAAAATCCAATAAGTTAAATGGTTTGTGTGAAAGTTATAGCCTCTACAAACTATGGTATTTTTTTTTTTTTTTAATTGATCAGACATGATGTACTGACGGCCGATCTAATTTCTTGAGGCCTGAAAATACCCCCCTCAAAGGACCCCTTTTTGGAAAGTAGACAGTCTGAGGAATTCAGTAAGAGGCATGGCGAGTTTTTGAAGTTGTAATTTTTCGTCACAATTTTTGTGGAAAATTATGAAATGAAAAAAAAAATGAAAAACAATTTATTTTTCTTTACATGGTGATCAGGTATACTTACTGGTGACAGTATGTAAAAAAATATATATATGTATTTTTTTTTTTGTCACTTTTTTAGGTTGCCCTTGGTGCAATGGTTTATTACAGGGATGTGGGCGCCCTGACCCTAACCCTAAGGGAAGGGAGGTGGAGCAGTTTGGCATCTTTTCCATGGGCGCTGGATGGCCTTGTCCTGGCACTGGGTGTTAGACATGTGCACTGACAAAAAAATTTGTTCATTTTCGTTTCATTAATTTTTTTTGCTTTTTTTAGAAATTCGGAAATTCAAAATTTTCAAATTTCTGAATTTTCAAATTTCTGAATTTTCAAATATCTGAATTTTCAAATATCCGAATTCCAAATTTTCTAATTTCGAATTTTCTAATTTCCGAATTTTCTAATTTCCGAATTCCGAACTTTTATATTTCGAATTTCCGAATTTTCGAATTCCAAATTCCGAATTTTTGAATTCTGAGTTTCGAATTTCGAAATTTCCCTATTTTCAAATTTCTGAATCTTCAAATTTGCAAATTTCGAATTTTCGAATTCCGTATTTCCAAATTTCCAAATTCCGAATTTTTTAATTCCGATCTCTCAGATTTTCAAAATTCGAAAATTCGAAAATTCGGAAATTCAGAAATTCTAAAATTTAAAAATCTGAAAAAAGAAAGAAAAGCAGTAATTCTCGAAATTATAACAACTAACTATTACATTTTATTGTATTGGAATTTCCTTTCAAATTTGTCTGTTAGTGAACGTAACGAATACGAATTTATCTGAAGTTACGAATTATCTGAAATAACGAATGCCGCATCTAAACAAATGGAATGGAACAAATTAATAATAAATAATAATAATAAAAAGGTTTTATTATTATTGTTATTTATTGTTATTAGATCGTTACGTTCCATTCGTTTAGATACGGCATTTGTTAAAAAAAAATAAAAAATTTGGAAACTAAACAAATTGCATATGTCTACTGGGTGTGTTCATTCCCTCCAATCAGCTCTCACTGACCTATGCAGAGTATAACTTTAGCCCCCCGCCCCCTGCTTTTCAGAGCTGAGAGATTCTGTGTAAATTCTGCGCTTGCAATGGATGTCGAGGAGAGAAGACTGCAGATAAACAGGTACAACTTATGTAGGAGGATTTGTTTCACCTCCTGTGTATCACCTGAGGCCAGACACTTCACTGGGTATACGAAAGGGTTTACAACCACTTCAAGTAAAACTGTAATTGTAACTGCCGCCTATACGGAACAGCTAGGCCTTCTAAAGAAGTGGAAAAATAATGGACCTACTGGCAGGATCAATAGATAATAAAAAGATAAAAAGATGTAACAAGTGGGAAAGAATGAAAACTGTTTATGGCAATGTTATTAGACTGCATCCTTTTATTTTTGCCAATAGTTCCACTTTAAGGTGATGTGTGGACCAGGCAATGCAACCTCAGGCACCTGTGGGCTTAGAGCTGAACGCGTTTCGTCCAGCCAGTGTTCTTTATCATAGAGATAAAGGAGAAGGGAGATATTCATACAGCTTTGTTCTACATTTTGCAGAATTGTGTTTTTTTTTTTACATGAATTTGACTTGGCATTACTTTCGTGCAATCCACTGCACAGACTGTTGCCTTCTGGCCGGCAACTGCGATTTTGCTACATTTTGGCCAATGAAGGAGCAAATGGCAAAGCTTTTCGAAGCTTTAACAAGCTGTGATAGGTTTATTCACATTATTTACATTAAGCAAATATATATTCACATATAAGACATATACATTAAAATCAGCGACAGATGTCTATCTCTATCTCATTCCATGCCGGTCTCCATCCATTCATGGTCCCTTGGTGGAAAGTCCAGTTGTTGCACATCTCTGCTTGGCTCAGAATTCACAGATTGTCTTTGATGCATTCAAAATTCTTTATTGATGGTGCAAAAACAGTTGTTTTCACCTGTGCCGGGGATGAGGCAATGGCAGGTTTAGGAAAGCCATTGCCCCAGGAAGGCGGCACCAACATCCCCATTGGCTGTTCTGGCCATCACAGGCAGGAAAGTTTGTCCGGCGTGTGTCCTCGGCTCACACCTGGCTTTGCATCGTCCCACCGAGGGGTAAACCATCGTAGAGGGTGTTAAAACGAAGGCAGTAATTCTGATCGGCATTATCGTATATCGGCTGTAGGAAAATAAAGAATATTAATACAAATGATGTGAAATGAAATCCTAACACAAACAACGTTCTTCTAAACATTTTTCTTTACAGGTTAGAACCTCCATTGGGCTTTTAAAGGATCGACTGCTTGTTTGGATCTAGTGTTAGCTTACCCAATCCTCTTCTCCCTAGGGTTGCCACCTGTCCAGGATTCACCCGGAGGGCCTGGGTTTTGAATCATGTGTCCGGGTTTCAGCCCTCCGGAAACCCGAACACATTATTCAGACCCGGCTGTGGCTCCCCAAGTAGCTGAGATAGTCACATCATGCCTCGTTTCCACTGAGCGGATCGGTTGGGGTACGGTACAGTTTGGAAGGGTTAGAATGGTCCGGCCTAATCAGGTGAGCGTTTCCACTGCAAGTCGGACCACCAGGGGCCATACGGGGTTTAGAAAAAATGCCTAGCGTGGCGTCACACTGATTGGCAATCAGTGGAATGTATCGTAGCTCCGCCCTAACCGTACCGTGCCATTTTTCTATGGCCCCACAGCTGAAGCAGGACCCTGAACGGTGCGGTATGGTTCGATTGTATGGGTTGTATGAATGGTGTTCAGTAGGGTTGTATGGGACGCTTTCATAATGGAAACACTCAAAATAGCGCACCTTCCCGAACCGGACCGAACCGATCCACTCAGTGGAAACGAGGCATTTGTGAACCATGTGACAAAAAAAAATACAAGTGAGTCCTCAAAAATTATAGTGAGAAATCGTGAAGATCCTTCAATAAAAGGAAGATGGGTGAATCAAAACACGCTATGCCGCGACTTCCTCCTGTGATTAAGACAGACAATAGTGAATCCACCCCCCCCCCCCCCCCCCCGAAGAGTGCACGCTTGTTTATTAACCACTTCAGCCCCGGACCATTTGGCTGCCCAATGACCAGAGCCCTTTTTGCGATTCGGCACTGCGTCGCTTTAACTGACAATTGCGCGGTCGTGCGACGTTGCACGAAAAAAAACAAAATTGACATCCTCTTTTTCCCACAAATAGAGCTTTCTTTTGGATGTATTTGATCACATCTGCGGTTTTTATTTTTTGCGCTATAAACAAAAAAAGAGCAACAATTTTGAAAAAAACATAATATTTTGTACTTTTTGCTGTAATAAATAGCCCCAATATTTTTTTTTAAAAAAAAAAGCTAATTTTTTTCTCAGTTTAGGCCGATACGTATTCTTCTACATATTTTTGATAATAAAAATCGCAATAAACGTATATTGATTGGTTTGCGCAAAAGTTATAGCGTCTACAAAATAGGGGATAGATTTATAGCATTTTTATTATTATTATTTTTTTACTAGTAATGGTGGTGATCTGCGATATTTTTATCAGGACTGCGACATTATGGCGGACACATCGGACACTTTTGACACATTTTTGAGACCATTGGCATTCATACAGCGATCAGTGCTATAAAAAATGCACTGATTACTGTAGAAATGTCACTGGCAGGGAAGGGGTTAACACTAGGGGGCGATCAAGGGCTTAAGTGTGTTCCCTGACTGTGTGTTCTAACTGTGGGGGGAGGGGGACTGACTGTAGGAGATGACAGATCATGGTTCCCAGCTGGTAGGAACTCACAATCTCTCTCTCCTCACAGAACAGGGATCCCTGTTCTGCCTCTCGTGCCTCTCGTGCCCGCAATCGCTCGTGGCCGGTGGTCTTCGCGACCGCCGGTCACAAACATCGGCACCCCCCGCTTAAAGGGGCCGGTGTATAGCTACGACTGTTAGTGGGATCGTGCCGACCTGCCACAGTATAACAGGAAGATGGCGGCTGGTTGGCAAGCTGGCTGGCAAGTTGTTAAAGTATAACTAAAGTCAAAACTTTTGTAAAGGAATTAGAAACTATCAGTTTTTATTGCTGTCTGTGTCCCCGTTAGGCAGATTCCCCCTCTCTATTTGTCTGTTTACTATTATTACTGAAAGTGAAAGTAAAAGAAAATCCCACATTTTGAGTTGTCCCCAAAAAAGACATAGAGGGGAAATCTTCCAATAGGGGCACTAGTTCGGGTGACCTGGGGGTCCCCAAGGAATTCCCTTAATTCGTAGGTATTTTCCTCTCACTTCCTGTTTGACTGTGGGGCAGGAAGTGAAGGGAAATCTCTGCAACGGTGGTGGTGAAAAAAGAAAATATGACAGCGGTTATATCCCTCCCTTGCTCTATTGAAAATGAAAAAAAATAAAGTTTTGCCTATAGTTTAAGGCTGTCTTGGGCCCCGTTGGAAAATTTCCTCCCCTTTCCTGTCCTTGTGACATCCAGTCTTTTTCTGTCCTGGTCTCAGGGGAATTCTTCAGCATAGACAGTAGTAATAGAATACTGGAAGGCTACACCATATTGGTTTCTAACATTTTGCATGGAGTCTCCCCCAAAATACATACCAGAACCTTTGAGCCTGGTATAGAATTTAGAATCCTCCGACAAAAAAATGCATGAGGTCCCCCTAAAAAAACATATCAGACCCTTAATCCAAGCATGCAGCCTCGCTGGCTAGAAAAGGGGGGGGGGGGATTTGAGCATGCAACCCCATGATCTCCTGAACCATAGCATGCCACATCCCTCAACATGGGAACCAGCACAGCACCTTACCCCCCCCCATGTTGATGAGGACAAGGGCCTCTTCTCCACAACCCTGGACAGTGGTTATAAGGGGGTTATGGGGGGTAAGGATGGGCCCGGTGCTCGATGCGAACCCACGTTCGCATCGAGCACCGGGCGTTCGCTCGCTCGGCGAGCCCAGAACTATTTTGGCCGCTCGCATCACGTTCGTGTGATGCGCGCGGCCCCGCAATGCATTGCGGCCGGCGCGGCCGACGCAGTGCATTGCTGGCTGATGATTGGCCAAGCATGCACTGTGACCCCGCATGCTTGGCCAATCACAGCCCCGGAAACTCGAAGAGCCATAATTGGCTACAGGCAGGACGCCTGTAGCCAATTACAGCTCAGGGGCTGTAGTACACGCCCCCCCCTATAAAACGCCGCCACGCCGTCTGCGCCGGTCACATGCTGTTCCGGCGCAGATTGAGCAGGCTGTTTCTGTGACACTCTGCTCGATTTAGTTAGGTAGAGAGAGAGATTCACTTGCAGAGATTGAGTTAGATAGATTCAGTTACAAAGATTGATTGACAAAGAGGGGCTTGTAGTGTGCTCGTGGCAGGCAGGCAGAGCTCCTATATTTTGTTACCAGAAGCACCTATAGGACTTGTAGTGTGTTCGTGGCAGGCAGGCAGAGCTCCTATATTTTGTTACCAGAAGCACCTATAGGACTTGTAGTGTGTTAGTGACAGGCAGGCAGAGCTCCTATATTTTGTTACCAGAAGCACCTATAGGACTTGTAGTGTGTTAGTGACAGGCAGGCAGAGCTCCTATATTTTGTTACCAGAAGCACCTATAGGACTTGTAGTGTGTTAGTGGCAGGCAGGCAGAGCTCCTATATTTTGTTACCAGAAGCACCTATAGGACTTGTAGTGTGTTAGTGACAGGCAGGCAGAGCTCCTATATTTTGTTACCAGAAGCACCTATAGGACTTGTAGTGTGTTAGTGGCAGGCAGGCAGAGCTCCTATATTTTGTTACCAGAAGCACCTATAGGACTTGTAGTGTGTTAGTGACAGGCAGGCAGAGCTCCTATATTTTGTTACCAGAAGCACCTATAGGACTTGTAGTGTGTTAGTGGCAGGCAGGCAGAGCTCCTATATTTTGTTACCAGAAGCACCTATAGGACTTGTAGTGTGTTCGTGGCAGGCAGGCAGAGCTCCTATATTTTGTTCCCAGAGGCACCTATAGGACTTGAAGTGTGTTAGTCCCATTACACACACAGAGCTATATTTTGTTCCCAGAAGCACCTATAGGACTTGAAGTGTGTTAGTCCCATCACACACACAGAGCTATATTTTCTTCCCAGAAGCACCTATAGGACTTGAAGTGTGTTAGTCCCATTACACACACAGAGCTATATTTTCTTCCCAGAAGCACCTATAGGACTTGAAGTGTGTTAGTCCCATTACACACACAGAGCTATATTTTCTTCCTAGAAACACCTATAGGACTTGAAGTGTGTTAGTCCCATTACACACACAGAGCTATATTTTCTTCTCAGAAGCACCTATAGGACTTGAAGTGTGTTAGTCCCATTACACACACAGAGCTATATTTTCTTCCCAGAAGCACCTATAGGACTTGAAGTGTGTTAGTCCCATCACACACACAGAGCAATATTTTCTTCCCAGAAGCACCTATAGGACTTGAAGTGTGTTAGTCCCATCACACACACAGAGCTATATTTTCTTCCCAGAAGCACCTATAGGACTTGAAGTGTGTTAGTCCCATCACACACACAGAGCTATATTTTCTTCCCAGAAGCACCTATAGGACTTGAAGTGTGTTAGTCCCATTACACACAAAGAGCTATACTTTGTTCCCAGAAGCACCTATAGGACTTGAAGTGTGTTAGTCCCATCACACACACAGAGCTATATTTTCTTCCCAGAAGCACCTATAGGACTTGAAGTGTGTTAGTCCCATCACACACACAGAGCTATATTTTCTTCCCAGAAGCACCTATAGGACTTGAAGTGTGTTAGTCCCATTACACACAAAGAGCTATACTTTGTTCCCAGAAGCACCTATAGGACTTGAAGTGTGTTAGTCCCATTACACACACAGAGCTATATTTTCTTCCCAGAAGCACCTATAGGACTTGAAGTGTGTTAGTCCCATTACACACACAGAGCTATATTTTCTTCCCAGAAGCACCTATAGGACTTGAAGTGTGTTAGTCCCATCACACACACAGAGCAATATTTTCTTCCCAGAAGCACCTATAGGACTTGAAGTGTGTTAGTCCCATCACACACACAGAGCTATATTTTCTTCCCAGAAGCACCTATAGGACTTGAAGTGTGTTAGTCCCATCACACACACAGAGCTATATTTTCTTCCCAGAAGCACCTATAGGACTTGAAGTGTGTTAGTCCCATTACACACAAAGAGCTATACTTTGTTCCCAGAAGCACCTATAGGACTTGAAGTGTGTTAGTCCCATCACACACACAGAGCTATATTTTCTTCCCAGAAGCACCTATAGGACTTGAAGTGTGTTAGTCCCATCACACACACAGAGCTATATTTTCTTCCCAGAAGCACCTATAGGACTTGAAGTGTGTTAGTCCCATTACACACAAAGAGCTATACTTTGTTCCCAGAAGCACCTATAGGACTTGAAGTGTGTTAGTCCCATTACACACACAGAGCTATATTTTCTTCCCAGAAGCACCTATAGGACTTGTAGTGTGTTAGTGGCAGGCAGGCAGAGCTCCTATATTTTGTTACCAGAAGCACCTATAGGACTTGTAGTGTGTTCGTGGCAGGCAGGCAGAGCTCCTATATTTTGTTCCCAGAAGCACCTATAGGACTTGAAGTGTGTTAGTCCCATTACACACAGAGCTATATTTTCTTCCCAGAAGCACCTATAGGACTTGTAGTGTGTTAGTGGCAGGCAGGCAGAGCTCCTATATTTTGTTACCAGAAGCACCTATAGGACTTGTAGTGTGTTCGTGGCAGGCAGGCAGAGCTCCTATATTTTGTTCCCAGAAGCACCTATAGGACTTGAAGTGTGTTAGTCCCATTACACACAGAGCTATATTTTCTTCCCAGAAGCACCTATAGGACTTGAAGTGTGTTAGTCCCATTACACACACAGAGCTATATTTTCTTCCCAGAAGCACCTATAGGACTTGAAGTGTGTTAGTCCCATTACACACACAGAGCTATATTTTCTTCCCAGAAGCACCTATAGGACTTGAAGTGTGTTAGTCCCATTACACACACAGAGCTATATTTTCTTCCCAGAAGCACCTATAGGACTTGAAGTGTGTTAGTCCCATCACACACACAGAGCTATATTTTCTTCCCAGAAGCACCTATAGGACTTGAAGTGTGTTAGTCCCATCACACACACAGAGCAATATTTTCTTCCCAGAAGCACCTATAGGACTTGAAGTGTGTTAGTCCCATCACACACACAGAGCTATATTTTCTTCCCAGAAGCACCTATAGGACTTGAAGTGTGTTAGTCCCATCACACAGAGCTCCTCTATTTTCTTTGCATAAGCACCCACAGGACTTCTAGTGTGTTAGTGGCATCACACAGAGCTCCTATATATTCTTCTCAGCAGCACCCACAGGACTTCTAGTGTGTTAGTGGCATCACACAGAGCTCCTCTATTTTCTTTGCAGAAGCACCCACAGGACTTCTAGTGTGTTAGTGGCATCACACAGAGCTCCTCTATTTTCTTTGCAGAAGCACCCACAGGACTTCTAGTGTGTTAGTGGCATCACACAGAGCTCCTCTATTTTCTTTGCAGAAGCACCCATAGGACTTCTAGTGTGTTAGTGGCATCACACAGAGCTCCTATATATTCTTCTCAGCAGCACCCACAGGACTTCTAGTGTGTTAGTGGCATCACACAGAGCTCCTATATTTTCTTTGCAGAAGCACCTATAGGACTTCTAGTGTGTTAGTGGCATCACACAGAGCTCCTATATTTTCTTTGCAGAAGCACCCATAGGACTTCAAGTGTGTTAGTGGCATCACACAGAGCTCCTATATTTTCTTCTCAGCAGCACCCACAGGACTTCTAGTGTGTTAGTGGCATCACACAGAGCTCCTATTTTTTCTTTGCAGAAGCACCCATAGGACTTCTAGTGTGTTAGTGGCATCACACAGAGCTCCTATATTTTCTTCTCAGCAGCACCCACAGGACTTCTAGTGTGTTAGTGGCATCACACAGAGCTCCTATTTTTTCTTTGCAGAAGCACCCATAGGACTTCTAGTGTGTTAGTGGCATCACACAGAGCTCCTATATTTTCTTCTCAGCAGCACCCACAGGACTTCTAGTGTGTTAGTGGCATCACACAGAGCTCCTATTTTTTCTTTGCAGAAGCACCCATAGGACTTCTAGTGTGTTAGTGGCATCACACAGAGCTCCTATATTTTCTTCTCAGCAGCACCCACAGGACTTCTAGTGTGTTAGTGGCATCACACAGAGCTCCTATTTTTTCTTTGCAGAAGCACCCATAGGACTTCTAGTGTGTTAGTGGCATCACACAGAGCTCCTATATTTTCTTCTCAGCAGCACCCACAGGACTTCTAGTGTGTTAGTGGCATCACACAGAGCTCCTATTTTTTCTTTGCAGAAGCACCCATAGGACTTCTAGTGTGTTAGTGGCATCACACAGAGCTCCTATATTTTCTTCTCAGCAGCACCCACAGGACTTCTAGTGTGTTAGTGGCATCACACAGAGCTCCTATTTTTTCTTTGCAGAAGCACCCATAGGACTTCTAGTGTGTTAGTGGCATCACACAGAGCTCCTATATTTTCTTCTCAGCAGCACCCACAGGACTTCTAGTGTGTTAGTGGCATCACACAGAGCTCCTCTATTTTCTTTGCAGAAGCACCCACAGGACTTCTAGTGTGTTAGTGGCATCACACAGAGCTCCTCTATTTTCTTTGCAGAAGCACCCATAGGACTTCAAGTGTGTTAGTGGCATCACACAGAGCTCCTATATTTTCTTCTCAGCAGCACCCACAGGACTTCTAGTGTGTTAGTGGCATCACACAGAGCTCCTATTTTTTCTTTGCAGAAGCACCCATAGGACTTCTAGTGTGTTAGTGGCATCACACAGAGCTCCTCTATTTTCTTTGCAGAAGCACCCACAGGACTTCTAGTGTGTTAGTGGCATCACACAGAGCTCCTCTATTTTCTTTGCAGAAGCACCCATAGGACTTCAAGTGTGTTAGTGGCATCACACAGAGCTCCTATATTTTCTTCTCAGCAGCACCCACAGGACTTCTAGTGTGTTAGTGGCATCACACAGAGCTCCTATTTTTTCTTTGCAGAAGCACCCATAGGACTTCTAGTGTGTTAGTGGCATCACACAGAGCTCCTATATTTTCTTCTCAGCAGCACCCACAGGACTTCTAGTGTGTTAGTGGCATCACACAGAGCTCCTATTTTTTCTTTGCAGAAGCACCCATAGGACTTCTAGTGTGTTAGTGGCATCACACAGAGCTCCTATATTTTCTTCTCAGCAGCACCCACAGGACTTCTAGTGTGTTAGTGGCATCACACAGAGCTCCTATATTTTCTTTGCAGAAGCACCTATAGGACTTCTAGTGTGTTAGTGGCATCACACAGAGCTCCTATATTTTCTTCTCAGCAGCACCCACAGGACTACCGACTACAATGGCTGGAAGACCGCCAAGGGGAGGCAGAGCGTGCAGAGCCAAGAACACAGGGCAGGCAGGCTCTGTTTCTAGTGGACGTGGCCGTGGACGTGGACGTGGTCGTGCATCGTCATCAGCACGTGGCCATGGGACACGCGCGTCTTTGTTTTCGGCAGCTGGACATGTGGAGCCGCATCATGCTGAAGGCTTGGTAGAATGGATGACCAAGCCCTCCTCATCCTCCTCATCCTCTCTCACCCAGGCTCAGGGTACTGACAGAGCATCATCAGCCACCCCTTCCCTAGACCCACCATGTCCTCCTGAGGAGTCCCCCGAACTCTTTGAGCACAGTGTTGGGTACATGCTCCAGGAGGATGCCCAACGATTCGAAGGCTCGGATGACGATACCCAGCTTGAGGAATCTGGCAGTACAGTTCCACCAGCTGCAGCTTACTGCCAGGTTTGCTCTAGTGGTGAAGAGGGAGGGGATGATGAGGTCACTGACTCCACGTGGGTGCCTCAAGGGAGAGAGGATGAGGAGGAGGACGAGGAGGAGGAGGATGCGGCGTCACATGTCCAACGAGGCAGGATGCCCCCTGGAGGCCAGGTAGAGGCCAGCACAGCAACTGTACAACACCGCAGAGCTCCGCCTGTGCAGGGCGCTGCCTCTGCACGTTATCAGAAAAGTTCTTTGGTGTGGGCCTTTTTTGAGACGAGTGCAGCAGATCGCACCACTGCTATTTGCAATATTTGTCTCAAGCGTATCTCGCGTGGCCAAAACATCAGCCGCTTGGGCACGACAAGCATGACCAGACATATGGCGACCTGCCATGCAGCTCGTTGGCAGGCACACATAAAAGACCCACACCAAAGAACTAAGCGGACCTCTCCTTGCTCCTCCTCAGCTGGGATCTCCATCCCCACTACACCTTCAGTCCTCTCTGAAAGCTGCTCTGAGAGGACTGAAGGTGTAGAATTAGGTGTGTCACAACCAAGTACTTGCAGTACACCGACGTCCGATTGCAGCAGGCAAATTTCCCTGCCCCAGCTGCTGGACCGTAGAAAGAAGTACACTCCCAGCCATCCACATGCCCAGCGGTTGAATGCTAGCCTTGCTAAATTGCTAGCACTTCAACTGCTGCCTTTTCAGTTGGTAGACTCGGCCCCCTTCCGTGAGTTTGTTCAATGTGCGGTTCCTCAGTGGCAGGTTCCCAAACGCCACTTTTTCTCGCGGAAGGCGATTCCGTCTCTCTACCGGCATGTGGAGGGCAATGTCCATGCCTCGCTGGACAGGGCGGTCAGCGGTAAGGTGCATATTACCGCTGACTCATGGTCCAGCAGGCATGGACAGGGACGGTACCTTTCTTTCACGGCCCATTGGGTCACTCTATTGGCAGCTGGGAGGGATGCAGGACAAGGTGCAGTAGTGTTGGAGGTTGTTCCGCCACCACGCCTCCAAAACGCGACTACTGCTACTGGTTGTGACACACCTCTCTCCTCCACCCCCTCCTCTTCTTCTTCCTCCAGTGCTCTGTCCTTGGAACCAGCGGTGCTCCGTAGGCGTACAAGGGGCTACGCAAGTACGCAGGCAAAAAGATGCCATGCCGTGCTTGCGCTGGTGTGTTTGGGGGACAGGAGCCACACTGGGCCAGAGGTTCTGGCAGCTCTGCAGGGGCAGGCCGAGAGGTGGTTGACGCCACGTCAGCTTAAGCCAGGAATGGTCGTTTCTGACAATGGCACCAACCTCCTCTCCGCCCTGCGACAGGGGCAGCTCACCCATGTGCCCTGCATGGCTCACGTCCTCAACCTGGTGGTGCAGCGGTTCTTGGGCAGGTTCCCAGGCTTACAGGATGTCCTGAGGCAGGCCAGGAAAGTCTGTGTGCATTTCCGCCGATCTTATAATGCCAGTGCTCGGCTGACTGAGCTGCAAAAGGAGCTGAACCTGCCCAAGAACCGCCTAATATCTGACATGCCCACCAGGTGGAACTCAACGTTGGCCATGCTGCAGCGACTGCACACGCAGCAGAGGGCCATCAATGAGTACCTTTGCGACTACGGCACCAGGACAGGGTCAGGGGAGCTTGGTTTTTTTTCCCCACGTCAGTGGAGCATGATCAGGGATGCATGCACTGTCCTCTCACCATTTGAGGAGGCCACGAGGATGGTGAGCAGTGACAGTGCATGCATCAGTGACACTGTCCCTCTTGTCCACCTGTTGGAGCATACGCTGCGTGGGATAATGGACAGGGCACTTGAGGCAGAACAGAGGCAGGAAGAGGAGGACTTCCTTGCCTCTCAAGGCCCCTTTATCCGGACAGTGTTCCTTCTGTCCCACCCATCACACAGGAAGAGGATGAGGAGGAGGAGGAGGAGGAGGAGGAGGAGGATTGTGTGAGCATGGAGGTGGAGCCTGGCACTCAGCATCAGCAGCAGCAGTCTTTTATGGATGATGTACAGTCCCAACAAGCCAGTGGACTTGTACGTGGCTGGGAGGAGGTGGCTGGCGATCATGTCATCCTCAGTGACCCAGAAGACTCCGGACCGAATGCCTCAGCTAACCTACGCTGCATGGCCTCCCTGATCCTGCAAAGCCTGCGGAAGGATCCTCGTGTTCTTCGGATCAAGGAGAGGGACCATTACTGGCTGGCCACTCTCCTTGATCCGCGGTACAAGGGTAAGGTTGCGGACCTTATCTTGCCGTCGCAGAGGGAGCAGAGGATGAGACATCTCAGGGAGGCCTTGCAGAAAGGTCTGTGCAACGCGTTCCCAGAAACTGGGAGGCTACAAACTCCTGGTCCTGGGCGACGAGTTGCTGAGGCTTCGGTCAGTGGCAGAAGGAGCGGTGGGGAAGGTGGACGTCTGACCGATGCGTTCAGACAATTTTTTAGTCCGCAGCCCCAAGGTATGATCGGTTCCAGCAACCATCGCCAGCGTCTGATATACATGGTGCAGGAATACCTTGGGGCAAGGTCAGACTTGGACACCTTTCCCACCGAAAATCCTCTGGCTTACTGGGTCCTGAGGATGGATCACTGGCCAGAGCTTGCACAGTATGCAATTGAGCTACTGGCCTGTCCTGCCTCCAGCGTTCTTTCCGAACGCACATTCAGTGCTGCTGGAGGATTTGTGACTGATCATAGGGTGCGCCTGTCCACCGCCTCGGTTGATCGACTGACATTCATCAAAATGAATCAGTCTTGGATCACCACCAGCTACCAGGCACCTGAGGCGGTTATAACCGAATAATTTTTAATGTCACATCCCTTCAAGACTGCCTATGCTGATGCTGAGTGACTGTCCTCTTATGTTCACTGACTATCCTCTTCCTCCTCCTCAATGATCCATGCCACAGCACCAGTGCCTAAGGCACAATTTTTCAGCCCCTGTTTAACAGGGGGCGTGTACTTACAATTTTTTAAAAAAATGCTTCGCAACACGTGTGACTGCTGTGCTCCAAGTACAGTCTCTGTGAGGGCCGTGTTGCAGTGTTGTGGCACCAGCACCAGTGCCTAAGGCACAATTTTTCAGCCCCTGTTTAACAGGGGCGTGTACTTACAATTTTTTAAAAAAATGCTTCGCAACACGTGTGACTGCTGTGCTCCAAGTACAGTCTCTGTGAGGGCCGTGTTGCAGTGTTGTGGCACCAGCACCAGTGCCTAAGGCACAATTTTTCAGCCCCTGTTTAACAGGGGCGTGTACTTACAATTTTTAAAAAAAAATGCTTCGCAACACGTGTGACTGCTGTGCTCCAAGTACAGTCTCTGTGAGGGCCGTGTTGCAGTGTTGTGGCACCAGCACCAGTGCCTAAGGCACAATTTTTCAGCCCCTGTTTAACAGGGGCGTGTACTTACAATTTTTAAAAAAAATGCTTCGCAACACGTGTGACTGCTGTGCTCCAAGTACAGTCTCTGTGAGGGCCGTGTTGCAGTGTTGTGGCACCAGCACCAGTGCCTAAGGCACAATTTTTCAGCCCCTGTTTAACAGGGGCGTGTACTTACAATTTTTAAAAAAAAATGCTTCGCAACACGTGTGACTGCTGTGCTCCAAGTACAGTATCTGTGAGGGCCGGGTTGCAGTGTTGTGGCACCAGCACCAGTGCCTAAGGCACAATTTTTCAGCCCCTGTTTAACAGGGGCGTGTACTTACAATTTTTTTTAAAAAAATGCTTCGCAACACGTGTGACTGCTGTGCTCCAAGTACAGTCTCTGTGAGGGGTTGCAGTGTTGTGGCACCAGCACCAGTGCCTAAGGCACAATTTTTCAGCCCCTGTTTAACAGGGGCGGGTAATTACAAATCTTGATCTAATAGTTCACAGCAGGGCCCATTCCTGCGCCCACCAAGAGTAACTATGAGGGCCTGCAGTCTTGTGGCAACACCGTCCACCACCACCGCCAAAGGCCCAATTTTTCTGCCCTGTTCATCAGGTGCTTGCAATTACAAATCTTGATCTAATAACTCACAGCAGGGCCCATTCCTGCGCCCACCAAGAGTAACTATGAGGGCCTACAGTCTTGTGGCAACACCGTCCACCACCACCGCCAAAGGCCCAATTTTTCTGCCCTGTTCATCAGGTGCTTGCAATTACAAATCTTGATCTAATAACTCACAGCAGGGCCCATTCCTGCGCCCACCAAGAGTAACTGTGAGAGCTTACAGTCTTGTGGCAAAACCGTCCACCACCACCACCACCACCACCCCCCAAAATTTATGCCCTGTTCAACAGGTGCATGCAATTACAAATCTTGATCTATTAACTCACAGCAGGGCCCATTCCTGTGCCCACCAGTCTTGTGGCTACACCAACATCTAATAGGGCAAATTTCTGCAGAGTATATACGCCAGGCCCCTACTTTCAAACATCCAACTTACAAACGACTCCTACTTGCAAATGGAAAGAGAAAACAGGAAGTGAGAGGAAATCTACCCCTAGGAAGGGAAATTCTATCCTGTTAGATTTAATTTGGGAAAAAGGTATCTCCTCTCTACTGATACTTTATCACCAATCCTTGTTTCAATTAAAACCCCACTTTTCCAAAAACATTTGTCATTGGGACGGAAAGTGAGGTGACATGTTCTGAACAGATGTGCAAAGACAGCAAATGTTACAGGGGTGATAACCCCTCCCTATGTTCTCCAAAAAGCTTAAAAATAGATTTTTTTGGGATGGAGCTACACTTCATAATGTACCTGTTCAGATTCTACTTAAGATCAAACCTAAAGCCGCAAGTGGTTTTAAATGGCTTCTTTTTTTCCTTTACAAATGTCATTTTGTGCAAGGACAGTTCTAAACACGGGAAACACATGCCACTTCACAGGCATACTTTGGACACCCCCCAGGTACCATATTTAAAGGAAAATGTCACTTTTTTTTTTTCACTTTATGCATCATTAAAATGACTGCTCCCGAAAAAACGTTAGTTTTTAAAAGTTCTTTTTGCATTGATATATGTCCCCTGGGGCAGGACCCGGGTCCCCAAACCTGTTTTATGACATTAACATGCATATTGGCCGTTGTAATTAGCACTTTTGATTTCGAACGTTCGCGTCCATTATAACGTATAGGGTTCGAAAATTCGCGCGAACTTTCGGTCCGTTCGAAGGTTCTGGTTCGAACCGAACCCGGGGGTGTTCGGCTCATCCCTAATGGGGGGTTTGTAGGTGGAGGCTCATCAGAATCTGGCCCCCAGGTACCTCCAGTACATGAATGATTATGGGTTACACAATACCCCTACTCGTTCATAGAAGAAAATAATTGTAACCTAAAAATAAGATCTTTACTAAAAAATAAAACATTCCCCAAAAATGTCCCTTGTTGTAAATCCATTGTCAGTGATGCCGACCACCCACTGACTCTCTGTAAAAAATAAAACTTGATGACCCAGGGCACACAACTGTACTCACAACCAAATGACGGCTCCCTGAGCTGTTGTCAGCTATATTGAGGAAGGTGGAAGGTGTGGGGCTGGTGGTGACATCATTAACCAAATATGGCCATATTCGGTCAATGTCATTTGGGCAGTGATGTCACTGCTATCCCTGCCCCTTTGCCTAAGTGGTGGGCAGGGGCGTTGCTAGGTGGCAAAAAGACCAGGGGCTTCAGCCCGAGGTTGAAGAACCGGGGGGGGGGGGGCGCACGTGGGCGGTTTTGCAGCATTTATTTTTTATTTTTTGGCCTGGGTGGTGGGGATGTGCGGCTTACATACAATGACCTACATACAATGACCACTGACCTGCCTGACCTACACACACTGACCTACACACACTGACCACTGACCTACACACACTGACCTACACACACTGACCTACACACACTGACCTACACACACTGACCACTGACCTACACACACTGACCTACATGCACTGACCTACACACACTGACCTACACACACTGACCTACACACACTGACCTACACACACTGACCTACACACACTGACCACTGACCTACACACACTGACCTACATGCACTGACCTACACACACTGACCTACACACACTGACCTACACACACTGACCTACATGCACTGACCTACATGCACTGACCTACACACACTGACCTACACGTACACTGACCTACACACACTGACCTACATGCACTGACCTACATGCACTGACCACTGACCTACATGCACTGACCTACACACACTGACCTACATGCACTGACCACTGACCTACATGCACTGACCTACATGCACTGACCTACACACACTGACCTACACGCACTGACCTACATGCACTGACCTACACACACTGACCTACACGCACTGACCTACATGCACTGACCTACACACACTGACCTACACACACTGACCTACATGCACTGACCTACACACACTGACCTACACACACTGACTACTGACCTACACACACTGACCTACATGCACTGACCTACATGCACTGACCTACATGCACTGACCACTGACCTACATGCACTGACCTACACGCACTGACCTACACGCACTGACCACTGACCTACATGCACTGACCTACACACACTGACCTACATGCACTGACCTACATGCACTGACCACTGACCATGACATACATTACACTGGTAGTCTCTGTCTGACCTACCTCAGCCGTGATGTGCGGTCACAGCAGTCAGTCAGTCACTGGGGAGAGGAGAGGAGCCAAGGATGAGAGGAGAGCCGAGCCACCCGCCCGAGCGGGGATGTAGCGTTCCCGCCTTCTGGAGCCTGCAGGCTACGATGGACGTCACGTCACACGTCCCGCTCCAGAAGGCGGGACCAGCGGCACTCGCCACTCGGCCACCTTCGTCTAATTTCGGCCGCTTTTGGCCGCTATGGCACTCGGCTAATTTCGGCCGCTTTCAGCCGCTATGGCACTCGGCTAATTTCGGCTGCTGGGAACCGATGTGTTAGCGAGTGCAGCCGAAATTAGCCGAAGGCACTCGGGGCTAGCAATGGAATGCAGGCATTCCAAGACTCGGGGCTTTGCGGGGACACATTCGGGGCTCCAGCCCCCCTAGCCACCCCCTAACGACGCCCCTGGTGGTGGGGTTTCCCCCGTGACGTACATGGTTCCTGCAAGCACCCACATCTTTCCTAAGAACCAGTAATAGTGTGAAGCTGTCATATATAGGTAAAAATATAACTTCTATATATGATCATTGGCTCAGTTTAACAGGGGGCCGAAAGGGCAAAAGTTCGGGCATTTGTCCAAACTCCCTAACAGCCAAAGTTTGGTCTGATCCATTGGCTCATCTCTACCAAGCAACATAGCCGGTCTGGTGACCTGCATTTTCTCTGCTAAAGTTATTCAATACATGGAAGGAGAAGCAGGAGTCTGATGTCATCCTTCCCCTTCAGCCAGCACATGTGCCTGCAGCTCCTCTGATTGGCCCCAATACTGCCCTCCCTGTCCCCGTCTGAGTACTGCTGTACAGGGATGATACCAGGTCAAGTCACTTCCACAGTAACTGAGATAGCATTGGAGGGCAGTAATTTTATGTTGTGCACACCAAAAGTTTTGCAAAGGTCACACCGTTACTTCAATTCCTCAGATCTGATCTAAGAGTAGAGAAAAACAGGAACCAAAGTGGTCCTCTTATCTCCTCTAAAGGAAGTGGTGAAATGCTCTGTCATAGTTCCCGGCTATGCTCTCAACCAGTTAGTGGTGTTCCTACATGTTATACTTTTTATGACAAAAAATTAATTAACACATCAAGTTTATCTCCACTGCACACCAAACCAGAATAAATCAATACTCCATCGGGGTAGTAGACCCCTTTGTAATGGCATTCATTTTGAAGCTCAAGAATCAAGCCTTCATTGGAGCTCCTGGGGGATAGAAGAACTCATGACAATTGTAGATGGACCAATCCCTCCGGTTTTAGTAAATAAACCCAAAAGAATGTGGGTACACCTCCAAATAATAGGTCCTGGTGATTCCAGTGAAGGGTACTACAGCATACAAAGACATTATGGACAGTTGAAACCTTCCAACCGTGTAGTAACAGTTTGGGGAACAAGGTCAGTTTGTGTACAAGGCCAGTTCCATAAACATATGGTTTGACCAGTTGGGTGTGGAGGAACTCGGGTGTCCTGCACAGAGCCCTGACCTCAACCCTACTGAACACCATTCATAAAGACATGATTTGACCAGTTGGGTCTGGAGGAACTCAGATGTTCTGCACAGAGCCCTGACCTCAACCCTACTGAACACCATTCATAAAGACATGGTTTGACCAGTTGGGTGTGGAGGAATTCAGGTGTCCTGCAAAGGCCTGACCTTTACCCTACTGAGTACAATTCATAAAGACATGGTTTGACCATTTGGGTGTGGAGGAACTTAGGTGTCCTGTACAGAGCCCTGACCTCAACCCTACTGCACATTATTCTTAAAGATATGGTTTGACAAGTTCGGTGTGGAGGAACTTAAGTGTCTAGCACAGAGCCCCAACCTCAACCCCACTCGACACCATTTATAAAGACATGGTTTGACCAATTGGATGCGGAGGAACTCAGATGTTCTGCACAGAGCCCTGACCTCAACCCTACTGAACACCATTCATAAAGACATGGTTTGACCAGTTGGGTGTGGAGGAACTCGGGTGTCCTGCACAGAGCCCTGACCTCAACCCTACTGAACACCATTCATAAAGACATGGTTTGACCAGTTGGGTGTGGAGGAAGTCAGGTGTCCTGCAAAGCCCTGACCTTTACCCTACTGAGTACAATTCATAAAGACATGGTTTGACAAGTTCGGTGTGGAG
This sequence comes from Lithobates sylvaticus, assembly GCA_028564925.1. Taxonomy (NCBI): domain Eukaryota; kingdom Metazoa; phylum Chordata; class Amphibia; order Anura; family Ranidae; genus Lithobates; species Lithobates sylvaticus. The sequence continues at coordinate 17,989,744 of CM053027.1, forward strand.
GAACTTGGGTGTCCTGCACAGAGCCCCAACCTCAACCCCACTGGACACCATTTATAAAGACATGGTTTGATGAGTTTGGCGTGGTGTAACATTACTGTCCTTCATAGAGCCCTGACCTCAATTCTACTAAAAAACATTCATAAAGACATGGTGTGATGAGTTTGGCATGGTGTAACATTACTGTCCTTCATAGAGACCTCAACTCTACTGAATACCTCGATGGCACGGCGGCATCTTAAAGGGGATACCCGCGATCGTCTCATGGGAAGGCTGAACGGGGAGATGCGGAAATAAACAACATCTCCCCGTTCTGCCTAGCAACTAGTGACGCCGATCTCTGCTCCCTGTGATTGGAGCAGAGATCAGCATTCACTAGCTTACAGCCACGCCCCCCCCACAGTTGTTAGAAACACGCCTCTAGGAACATATAATCCCTACACTGCCACCTAGTGGTTAACCTCTTCACTGCCAGTGTCATTTACACAGGAATCAGTGCATTTAAATAGCACTGATTGCTGTATAAATGACAATGGTCCCAAAAATGTGTCAAAAATGTCCGATGTGTCCGCCATAATGTCGCAGTCACAATAAAAATCGCTGATCGCCGCCATTACTAGTAAAAAAAAAAATATTGATAAAAATGCTATAAAACTATCCCCTTTTTTGTAAACGCTATAACTTTTGCGCAAACAAATCAATCGCCTATTGCGATTTTTTTTTTACCAAAAATATGTAGAAGAATACGTATCGGCCTGAACTGAGGGAAAAAAACGTTTTTTTATATATTTTTGGGGGATATTTATTATAGCAAAAAGTAAAAAATGATGTGTTTTTTTCAAAATTGTCGCTCTTTTTTTGTTTATAGCGCAAAAAATAAAAACCGCAGGGGCGATCAAATATACCAAAAGAAAGCTCTATTTGTGGGAAAAAAGGACGCCAATTTTGTTTGTTGCACGACCGCGCAATTGTCAGTTAAAGCGGCGCAGTGCCGAATCGCAAAAAGTGGTCTGGTCTTAAGCCAGCAAAATGGTTCGGTCTGAAAGTGGTTAATGGCCATGGTTTCGGCATGATATGTACAACAATCTCTATAGTTATCATAGTCAGGTGTCTAAAAAACGTTTGGCCATATAGTGTATGGTCTATGTTGATACTCATTCTAGGGGGTGAACAAATTGTGAGCAAGGTGCAGCGTGGTGTGCTGGGTAGTAAACACACAAAGTCCAAGTCAGGCAATGAAGTAATATTGTAAAAAAGGTAAAACACAACTCTGCGGGTAGACATACCTGTCTGGACCCACTTATGAATTAAGACAGCGGTCTGACGAGTCGAATACAGTGGTACCTTGGATTATGAGCATCATTTGTTCCAGAAGAATGCTTGTAATCCAAAGCACTCGTATATCAAAGCTAGTTTCCCGATAGGAGTCAATGGAAACTCAGATAGTTAGTTCGTTCCAGTAGCACTGCTAGTGTATGCAGTACCGCATGTGGCCAGAGGTGGGGGGGGCGCCAGAGACACTCGGAACTGCTCGGATGCACTCAGAGACACTCTGAGAGGCTCTGAGACACTCTGGAACAGAGTGTTTCTGAGTGTCTCCAAACGGCTCCAAGTGTCACCGATGCCCCCCTACACCTCTGGCCAAATGTGGTACTGCACACCACAGAGGCTTGAATCCTGCTCGTCTTGTGAGACAACTCTTGCAAACCATGTCAGGATTTAAAAAAATAATAGCTCGTATTGCGAAACGCTCGTAAACCGCGTTACCCGCAATTCGAGGTATTACTGTATACCGACAGTGTCTGCAACGAGGAGCAGAATGCGGCCTGCCCAGCCCACACTCAAAGGGAAGCTTCCTGAAGAGAGGTAGATGTAGTCCCTGCATTGCCCCTACTCTTCTAGAACCTTTCCCTACCTCTAAGCGCTGTCCCTATGCTAGCCACTTGCATAAAGTGCACCAAACCCAGGAGTCAGAGTCTTAAATAGACTCTGCCTGACCCAAGATGGCCGCTGGAGTCACATGAGGAACCAGCTGTCTGACCGCAGGAAGTCATAAACCAAGTTTCTCACAATTTCCTTCCCTTTCTGCATTGCCGCTTCGGTCGAGCACCAGCTGCAATGGGAAGTACAGGCTGCACCTGCCTACAAAGTGAAATCATTAAAATATGCAGTTAGCACCAAGAAAAACTTCTTTAAATTAGCTGTAAAGTGGAACCTTGGATTACGAGCATAATCCGTTCCAGGAGAACGCTTGTAATCCAAAGCACTCGCATATCAAAGCGAGTTTCCCACATAGAAGTCAATGGAAATGAAGTAAATTTGTTCCGCATTGACTTCTATTACATGCAATACCGCATGTGGCCAGAGGTGGGGGGCGCCGGAGAGCCTCGAAATTACTCGGGGATAGCGCGGCTCAACTCGAAAAGCCTTGGAAAGGCTCGGAAACACTCGGGAACGGAGTGTTTCCAAGTAATTCAGAGTATTTCCGAATGGCTCCGAACCGTTCCAAGTCTCCCCGGCAAACCAACTAGGTAACTTCCTCCCCCCCCCCACACACACACAATTAGGGTCAATTAATACATTTGGGGAAATTAAAGCCTATCCAAACCCAAAAACAAAAATGTACCATACCACATCTAGCGGACTGGTAAGTTGCATTATATTCACTTTTTTTATTTTTGGTTTATCACACCTTAACTAAAATCCTGAGTGTGGGATCAGCTGATCAGCATGGAAGGAACAACCACAACCCCAACCAACCGCAGGCCTTTTATGGACGTGTACAGACACAGGGGTCAGTAATCTCAACCATTTTATAGAGCGATGAAGTCTCACCTCTTCTCTCTGTGGGGGCTCCGGACTGGTTTGGTGGATTTTATCTGGTGGTTTTCTAAAGTAATAATAAGAGACGTGAGAAAGGTCAGCTTCGGTTCGTGTACATGCAAAAAAAAATATTCAATTTGTCTTTCTTGGGCTTTCTTTAAAATTTTCAATAGTTTATGTATAAGGGTGACGGAGTAAATCACTGGATAACGCTAGAAGTCACCCCTCCTCCATTCTGCATTCTTTTTGTGAACTAACCACTCTGCTCCAGCTGGCACATCTGTGTTATTACTTTATGGGTACAAAGATAATAAATCATTGATCTTGGCAGAAATTCTAACATTAGCTACTAATTACCTGTGAAAGCTCCGGCTGTTTGACTAAATAGCAGTGGGGAAAGGGGGCAGGAACAGGAGTATGGGCAGACCAATGGGAGGTGGCAGGAGCATAAGCAGAAGTAAGGCGAGGAGGCAGGAGTATGATCAGACCAATGGGAGGGGGAGGAGCATAAGCAGAAGTAAGGAGAGGAGGCAGGAGTATGAGCAGACCAATGGGAGGAGGCAGGAGCATAAGCAGAAGTAAGGAGAGGAGGCAGGAGTATGAGCAGACCAATGGAAGGAGGAGCTACTCCTGTACTCCTCTCTGCTCCTGCTCATACTCTTGCCTCCCTTTGCTCCTGCCTATACTCTTGTGCCTCTGCTCATACTCCTGCCCCCCCCCCCCTTAGCTCCTACTCATACTCCTGCCACCCCCCCCCCCTTAGCTCCTACTCATACTCCTGCCTCCTCCCCCTACTTCTGCCCCCTCCAATTGATTCTACTGCTCCTGCTCATACTCCTTCCTGTCCACCTGCTCCTGCCCATACTCATGTCCCCCCTCCACTCCTGCTCATTCTCTTTCCTCCTCTCTCTAACTCTGTTTATGCTCCTGCGACCCCCCTCCCCCATTGTTTATGATCATACTCCTGCTCCTCCATCTGCTCCTGCTCATACTCCTGCACCCTCTCCCTGCTTCTGCTCATACTTCATCCTATTCTTCCTAATTCTGCTTATGCTCCTACAGACCAATGGGAGGGGGAAGGAGCATAAGCAGAAGTAAGGAGAGGAGGCAGAAGTATGAGCAGACCAATGGGAGGAGGCAGGAGCATAAGCAGAAGTAAGGAGAGAAGGCATGAGTATGAGCAAGAGCAATGGGAGGGGGCAGGAGCATAAGCAGAAGTAAGGAGAGGAGTCAGGAATATGATCAGACCAATGGGAGGAGGCAGGAGCATAAGCAGAAGTAAGGAGAGGAGGCAGGAGTATGATCAGACCAATGGGAGGAGGCAGGAGCATAAGCAGAAGTAAGGAGAGGAGGCAGGAGTATGATCAGACCAATGGGAGGAGACAGGAGCATAAGAAGAAGTAAGGAGAGGAGGCAGGAGTATGATCAGACCAATGGGAGGGGGAGGAGCATAAGCAGAAGTAAGGAGAGGAGGCAGGAGTATGATCAGACCAATGGGAGGAGGCAGGAGCATAAGCAGAAGTAAGGAGAGGAGGCAGGAGTATGAGCAGACCAATGGAAGGAGGAGCTACTCCTGTACTCCTCTCTGCTCCTGCTCATACTCTTGCCTCCCTTTGCTCCTGCCTATACTCTTGTGCCTCTGCTCATACTCCTGCCACCCCCCCCCCTTAGCTCCTACTCATACTCCTGCCTCCTCCCCCTACTTCTGCCCCCTCCAATTGATTCTACTGCTCCTGCTCATACTCCTTCCTGTCCACCTGCTCCTGCCCATACTCATGTCCCCCCTCCACTCCTGCTCATTCTCTTTCCTCCTCTCTCTAACTCTGTTCATGCTCCTGCGACCCCCCTCCCCCATTGTTTATGATCATACTCCTGCTCCTCCATCTGCTCCTGCTCATACTCCTGCACCCTCTCCCTGCTTCTGCTCATACTTCGTCCTATTCTTCCTAATTCTGCTTATGCTCCTACAGACCAATGGGAGGGGGAAGGAGCATAAGCAGAAGTAAGGAGAGGAGGCAGAAGTATGAGCAGACCAATGGGAGGAGGCAGGAGCATAAGCAGAAGTAAGGAGAGGAGGCATGAGTATGAGCAAGAGCAATGGGAGGGGGCAGGAGCATAAGCAGAAGTAAGGAGAGGAGTCAGGAATATGAGCAGACCAATGGGAGGAGGCAGGAGCATAAGCAGAAGTAAGGAGAGGAGGCAGGAGTATGATCAGACCAATGGGAGGGGGAGGAGCATAAGCAGAAGTAAGGAGAGGAGGCAGGAGTATGGGCAGACCAATGGGAGGAGGCAGGAGCATAAGCAGAAGTAAGGAGAGGAGGCAGGAGTATGAGCAGACCAATGGGAGGAGGAGCTACTCCTGTACTCCTCTCTGCTCCTGCTCATACTCTTGCCCCCCTTTGCTCCTGCCTATACTCTTGTGCCCCTGCTCATACTCCTGCCACCCCCCCTTAGCTCCTACTCATACTCCTGCCTCCTCCCCCTACTTCTGCCCCCTCCAATTGATTCTACTGCTCCTGCTCATACTCCTTCCTGTCCACCTGCTCCTGCCCATACTCATGTCCCCCCTCCACTCCTGCTCATTCTCTTTCCTCCTCTCTCTAACTCTGTTTATGCTCCTGCAACCCCCCTCCCCCCCATTGTTTATGATCATACTCCTGCTTCTGCTCATACTCCTGCACCCTCTCCCTGCTTCTGCTCATACTTCGTCCTCCTCTTCCTAATTCTGCTCCTACAGACCAATGGGAGGGGGAAGGAGCATAAGCAGAAGTAAGGAGAGGAGTCAGGAGTATGAGCAGACCAATGGGAGGGGGGAGGAGCAGAAGGAAGGAGAGGAGGCAGGAGTATGAGCAGACCAATGGGAGGGGGAGGAGCAGAAGGAAGGAGAGGAGGCAGGAGTATGAGCAGACCAATAGGAGGGGGCAGGAGCATAAGCAGAAGTAAGGAGAGGTGGAGTATGCTCAGACCAATGGGAGGAGGAAGGAGCATAAGCAGAAGTAAGGAGAGGAGTCAGGAGTATGAGCAGACCAATGGGAGGGGGGAGGAGCAGAAGGAAGGAGAGGAGGCAGGAGTATGAGCAGACCAATGGGAGGGGGAGGAGCAGAAGGAAGGAGAGGAGGCAGGAGTATGAGCAGACCAATAGGAGGGGGCAGGAGCATAAGCAGAAGTAAGGAGAGGTGGCAGAAGTATGAGCAGACCAATGGGAGGAGGCAGAAGCATAAGCAGAAGTAAGGAGAGGAGGCAGGAGTATGAGCAGACCAATGGGAAGAGGCAGAAGCATAAGCAGAAGTAAGGAGAGGAGGCATGAGTATGAGCAAGAGCAATGGGAGGGGGCAGGAGCATAAGCAAAAGTAAGGAGAGAAGGCATGAGTATGAGCAAGAGCAATGGGAGAATTGGCAGGAGTATGAGCAGGAGCAGGGAGGGACAGGAGTATGGGCAGGAGCAGAGTGGGGTAGGAGTATGAGCAGAAGCAGGTGGAGGAGCAGGAGTATGATCATAAGCAATGGGGTGGGGGAGTCGCAGGAGCATAAACAGAGGTAGGGAGAGGAGGAAAGAGAATGAGCAGGAGTGGAGGGGGGACAGGAGTGTGGGCAGGCGCAAAGGGGAGGGAGCAGGAGTATGAGCAGAAGCAGAGGGAGACAATAGTATAAGAGTATAGGCAGGAGCAAATAGGGGCAGGAGTATGAGCAGGAGCAGAGAGGAGGGCAGGCGTATTGGGGAAAAGGAAACAGGGACAGGAGTAGGGGCAGGAGTAAAGAAGGGGGCAGGAGTATGAGCAGAAGCAGGGGAAGATGGCAGGAGCATCGCCTGGTACGGACAGAAATTGACACTTCCAGGATGAGATCAGATTTCTACTAAAATTACACAGTTGACAACAAAACAAAATAAAGCTTAATGAAAAAAAAAGTAGGGAAAATGCAGGTGCTTATTATCCTCTACTGTTGCAAGGGTTTCAAAAAATGAAAAATAATGAAGTCTGGTGACATTAGTCAGTACATTAGCAAAGCAGTTCATATAATGAAGATTTGTGTTGCCTGCAACAATGGATTCTAGTGTAGCACCCTCCTAGTTGGTAGGCTTTAGGTAAATGTAGTGTTTTTAGCTCCTCTTTAGTCGGTGGAGTAGAGTTTGATTACTTTTGCCTGTTCTAGGTCCTGCTGGTTACAGGCTCATCTACTGCACTGACTTCTACAATGTAATGTGGTAGACTTGGAGCATGTAGACCCTGAGCCTGAATAGTCACACAGCCTCAGCCAATCCCTAGGGAACATAATTACCAGTAGGGGGCTGAGGGGGTGTATAAATAATCTGAGGTCTGGAACAGCAGGGTTCTTGTCCTGGAGGATAAGGCCCAGCCTGAAGAGCTCTTGTTCTTCTGGGCAGATTAGCTGAAGACTGCAGGAGTTTCTCAGAGGCCCCAGCTCTGGAAGAGGCCCTGCTTTTCTAAAAGGAGATCATCAAGGTCCAAGCTCAGGGAGAGCTGGGACGCCTATCCCTAAAGTTGCTGAAATCAGTTGAGAGGGAGTCCATCGAGGATCTGGGCTCACGGTACAGGGGTTTGGAGAGAGAGATCATAGTGACTGTTGCTGTTCACCCTTTGAGTGACTGTTCCAGAATTGCTGACCCACCCTGAAGTGTCTAGTTATTACCAGAGAGTCTCCTCTGCTACTCTTTTCACTAATTTTGGAGTATCCCAAGGCTCACCCTACACCCCAACCAAGTTTAACCAGAACTAAAACTTCAAAAGTGCCTGGCCGCCGTGCACCCAATTGGGATTAGAACCTGGGGCAAAACTGCAAGGATTGTTTGGGGTCTGTGCTACACTAGTAGTATTGGGGTGGGGATTGTACAAAAGGACACCACCATTCAAGTGTAGCACTGACCCACAGTTCACCATACTAGAAACTTAGAGTCTGTACTGGGCCTTGCGCCCACTGATGTATGCACCAGTCACTTAATTATTTTTCCAATACTTTTTATTAAACAACTTGAGCAGTAGAAGAATAGAGGGTTATGGGAAAGTTTAGATACCTTGTGCAGATCACTGAGGAACTTGAGATCCGAAGGCAAGTACACCTTCCCGAAGACAAGTACACCGCAGGACAGACAGCGCAGGACCACCTCTTAACCAGTAGGCCCCAGACAGATTCTGGGCCTACTTGCAGTAACGGTACGGACAGATTACTGCAGTAACCTTGCAGTAACGTAGCCTCGGGCTAACAAGGCCTGGAGGCAGAAGAGGAGCTGTCACATACCTTAGGCCAGGTGGGCCATATGGTGGGAGAGACAAAAAAAATGGCGTCTGCCCCTTAAGTATCCTTTTCCAGAATGCACAGCGGTGAACCACTCCCACTGGGCTATTTCTGGGGGAAAGAAGGACACTTAATACACCTTAACCTGTTGCCCTTCCATCACTGGCCTGAGGTGACAACGACACCTACAGACGTGGAACTACCCGCAACACAGCCAATGCTGGAACAGAGGCTAATTTAGCCATAATATTAAATCTGAACTATGTACAGAACAGACAACCCACTAAATTTACATGCAAGCGCCTGATCAACAGGAGCAGGGCGCTACACAAGTGCACCTATGATAGCATGATGGTATCTAAATAAGGCCCTGACTGACACAAAAAATAAAGTATGTTGTCATCAGAAGTTCACTTACTCAGTTTCTGGACGTGTCCTCCAATACACGATCACAATGATGATAATTATTATGACGACTGCGGCCGCTACTAAGCTTGATGCATATACCAGTGTTCTGTGCGCCTGACTGGTATCACTCGAATTGTTTTCTAAAAGAAAATATTAAATAAGAAGATATATTATGATAGAGATGCTAATAAACGCAGCTGCATATTACTGTTGTCTGTGAAGTCATGTGACTCTCCATTGGGTCTCTTTGCCCAAAATAACCACCAACCCATTGTCTGCCATATGACATCATTGTACATGGCTCCTCCTGTGCCAGAGAAGTCCCTCCCCCATGGGTAAATGTTGTCTTAACCCAATGGTGGCCATACATGTAGTGATTTGTGATCGCATACAAGCAATTCATATTTAATTAAACTCCGGGATGATGCACCATGCTAGGGATGAGCCCGGTGTTCGATTCGAACCCACGTTCGAATCGAACATCGGGCGTTCGCCCGCTCGGCGAGCCCAGAACTATCAAATTCGTGTGATGCGAGCGGCCCGCAATGCACTGCGCCAGTTGCATTGCATTGCTGGCTGATGATTGGCCAAGCATGCACTGTGACCCCGCATGCTTGGCCAATCAAAGAGCCAGTTGCGAGGAGAGCAATAATTGGCCACAGGCAGGATGCCTGTGGCCAATTATAGCTCAGGGGGTTTAATACACGCCCCACAGTATAAAAGGCCGCCGCGCCGGCGGCCTCGCATATTGTGTTGTGTTCCAGCGTCAGTGTCAGTGTGCTGCTGACTGCTGACATTATGTGCTATGATTCTGGGGATTAGTGTGTGCGTGCTGTTAGTACAGCATTGCAGTATCACATCTGGGGGGTGTCTATAGTATGCCTGTGAAGGGGGGCATGTTTCCTGTGCTTAGAACTGTCCCTGCAAAAAGTCATTTTTGCAGGAAAAAAAAGCTATTTAAAATCACTCGCGGCTAATGTATTGACGGCTCCCGTAACACAGAGAACAGTCATTCATTGAAAGCCATTCATAAAAAAAAAGTCATTGATAAAAAAAAAAAAATAAAAAAAAATTCAATCCTTCGGAATCCTCCCATTGCGCGGAGCGGCCCAGAAGAGACGCCGACGCCATGTGTTACGGGAGCCGTCAATACATTAGCCGCAAGTGATTTTAAATAGCTTTTTTTCCTGCAAAAATGACACTTTCCTGACAGACTCCATGGCAGCAACGTGTGGGTTTAGTCCCGCCTCAATTACCCTATAGGACACTACTCCCATAAATCTTTGCTCCCTGCCCACGGCCGTGTTCTTTTTTTGTCCTCCTCCGAAGGACCTAGTTGGTGGTCTTTCTACCTGAAGATAGTTTCCCCACGATCCTGATTGGCCGATCTGCGACTCTGGATGGGAAAGTCGCATGGCTCCGCTAAGCCCTAGCTATTAGCAGGGTATGGAGTGGGCAGTGGAAGAGGCGCAAGGAAGAAGCCCTTATCCTAGCCACTGGCAGGCAGGCTGCGCATTGGTCAGACAGCCAGCTACTAGCAGGTGACCCGTTTTTGCCCTGGAGAAGTCTGGTCTTACCTTCGGCCTGGTCGATCGTGGTGGAGTGGTGAGAGTATCGATATTTCTTTTCATGGCAGCAGTTTTTGTTATTATCTCCTGTGCGGTTCCATTTGTTGTTGTTTGTTTGAAGCATGTGTGTTTGTTTTTCTCAGGCATGGCGGCTGGTTCCTCCTGCGTTCCAGCAGCCGTATCACTTCCGCTTTCGTTTTTTCGGCCGTTCTGCGCATGCGCGAGCACGGTACGAGAGCGAGGCTTGGTTCGCGCATGCGCGATAGCGGCGATTTGCCGCTATTCGCGCATGCGCATTGGGACGGCAATGACGTCACAGGGGCGCGCTATTTAAACTGGGGAAATGGCCTGCAAGCTTTGGGAATGTTTGCAGGTTATCCCAGTGACTTCCCCAGGCTCCTGTGTTGCAGCTGCTGGTAAGTGGCTTTTCTGGGACAGGTCAGAGGAATCTTCCTGTCCCTTGCATTGATCTCTTGTCATTCTCAGTTCAGATGGATATCGCTGAGGACATGGATTCACCACTGCCTGTCTGTGGCCAGCCCTCTCAAAAAAGGTATTGGGAATATGTCTTTTCCTGATGGTCTGGTAATTAGGGAAGGGTGTGTGCCTGATTGCTTATCTATTGCCTGATGTTTTGTTTTGTGTGCGGTCTTTGTCTTTTGTTTTTTCCTCAGCCCTTCTAGATCAGATACACATCGCAGCTCTCATAGAGGAAGCAACTCCTCCAAGTCGCAAAACCGGCAATCCTCTTCCAAATCCAAACATGGTGGTTCCTCCTCTAAATCAGGACACTGTAGTGAAGAGCGCTCTCACTCCAGTCGCTCTACCAATTCCTGCTGGGGATGCAGAAGTCAAGCTCCCCAGGAAGATCCTTATGCGACCTTTGTTTTTCCAAAGCTTCCAAAGAAAGAGGAGATACGGATCAACATCTTAAATCCCTGGTGGAAAGGGTTGTGAAGGAGTCGCTCAGGAACATGGATGATCATTGGAAGACCCAGTAGAAGCTGCTCCCAAACAAAGAAAATTCTTTAAACAATTAAAGAAAGAGCGTGTTAATTTTCCTTTTATCGCAGAGCTTGGCGAAATCGTCACGGACGAGTGGGGCAAGGTGGAGAAGAAAAATTCCATGCTTTCCAAAATCTCCAAACTCTATCCTTTCAAGGAGGAAGAAGTGAAGCACTTGGAGTCTGCTCCCTTGATAGATGCAGCAGTCATGAGGTTGGTGAAGCATGTGACTCTCGCTTTAGAGGACACAGTGTCCTTTAAAGACGTGTTAGACCGTCGGATTGATGCAGACCTGAAGAGGGTGTACCTAACAGCAGGCATGGCCTGTAAGCCAGCTCTTGCCCTAGCCCCTTTATCTAAAGCGATGGAAGTATGGACTGACAGTGTAGATGAGACACTGAGAGGCATCTCGGATGATACGGCTAGATGCTCGCCTGTTCAAGAATTGAGGCTTGTGTCGGCTTTTCTTGGGGAAGCCTCTATTGACATCATACGCCTGACGGCTCGGGTAATGCTTTCGTCTGTCACTGCCAAACGGGCGCTGTGGCTCCGCCCCTGGTTAGCCGACCCAGCCTCAAAACAAGTCTGGTGTCGTATCCCCTTTGAAGGGTCCTCCCTGTTCGGGAACAAGTTGGATGAGGCGATTACCCGGGCCACTGGTGGGAAGTCGGGGTTCCTTCCCCAAGATCGTCGAACCCAAGGTCAAAGAAGATCTTTCCCAAAAAGGCAGTACCAGGAAAGAGCTAGGGAAGCTCGCAGTTACAGACCTGGCCGGGAATTTTCCAGATCCTGGAAATCAAGACAATCGTCTTTTAAGAAGACAGCAAAAAGTGATTCCAAAGGAGAGAGGGAGCCGACCAAATCCTTTTGAGGTTGGGCCCGCTCAGACAGGTCAGGTGGGGGCTCGGCTTTTCCACTTTCGTCATGTCTGGGCGGCTTCGATCCAAGACTTTTGGACCATCAATACGGTCTCCTCGGGTCATGCTTGGCCCTTAGGGAAGCCCCCAGGCTCAGGTGGGTCCCTACTTCCCTTCCGACTACAGAAGAAAAAAGACAAAGCCTTCTGACTTACATAAAATCTTTATTGGTTCAAGGCGCTGTTATCCATGTTCCGGCCGACCAGTGAGGCAGGGGGATCTACTCTCCCCTCTTTTTGGTCCAGAAAAAAAACGGGGCCTGGAGGCCGGTCATAGACTTGACCCATCTAAACACCTTTATAAAAAAGGAAAGGTTCAAAATGAAAACACTGTCAACAATTCAACATTCCGTCCAACCAGGAGATTGGATGATCTCCATAGATCTCAAAGATGCCTATTTTCACGTTCCCATTGCCGAAAACTATCAACAATTCCTTCGCTTTTCAGTAGGCAAGCTCCATTTTCAATTCACGTGCCTTCCCTTCGGGCTATCAACTTCTCCGCGTGTGTTTTCAAAAACTCTGTTGGCAGTGGTAGCTCTTCTGAGAACCAGGGGAATTCGTCTACATCACTATTTAGACGACCTTCTACTACTGGCACAAGACAAAGAACAGCTTCTAATTCACAGACGGCAAGTTATCTCCACTCTACAGGAGTTCGGTTGGATACTGAGTCTGGAGAAGAGCCAACTGACCCCATCACAAACCCTACTATTCTTAGGGGCTCTGTTCGACACAGTAAGTGGCACTATCTCACTATCAGAGGAAAAGATCTCAGTGGTAAGGGACAGAATCCATCCAGCTCTTATGGCTTCCTACCTTCATGCTCTTCAGTGCCTGAGAATTATAGGCACCATGGTCGCAACAATCCCTATGGTGAGATGGGCGCAGTGGAGGATGAGGCCTTTTCAGAAGGGCTTCCTTCAGCAATGGACAGGCAACAAAGCCCAGGCGATTCGGATTACTTCATCCATGAAGAACTCCCTTCTATGGTGGCTACAACGGGAGAACCTTTGCAACTGCCATTCCATCCGTCCCATCCCATGGGTAACTATAACATCAGATGCCAGCAACAGGGGATGGGGGGCCCACTGCCTGGCGGAAGTCGCTCAGGACACTTGGGATCCTCCCTCCAGAAGGACAGTGTCAAACGTCCTGGAATTGAGGGCGGCCTTCCAGGCCCTTCTGGCTTTTCGTCACCTGATCCCAGGGGCCTCGGTCCAACTCAGACTGGACAATACCACAGCAGTGGCATACATCAGAAGGCAAGGGGGCACCCAAAGTCTTTCCCTTCTCCAAGAAGTGGAACCGATCATGTCTTGGGCTCAGAAGAACTTGAAGGATCTGACAGCGACTTATGTTCCAGGAATTCAGAACGTCCAGGCAGACTTCCTCTCCCAAATATCTCTAGACAACAACGAGTGGTCTCTCCACGAGGAGGTATTCGATTGGATTCTAACACTGGGGATCTCCCCAGAGGTCGACCTGTTTGCCTCCCCATGCAACAAGAAAATAGCAAAGTATTATTCAAGGTACAGAGATCCGCAAGCCTACGGAGTAGATGCCCTGACGGAGAAATGGTGGTTCCTCAAGGCGTATGCCTTTCCTCCAATCCCGATCATCCTACAGTTCCTGAAGAGACTCAGGTCGGAAACAGCAGAGGTAATTGCAGTAATTCCCTACTGGCCCAACAGGCCTTGGTTTCCGCTTCTGACACTCCTCAGTGTCAAGGACCCGGTTCCGTTACCATCCAGACCAGACCTCTTGTCCCAGGGTTCGAGGTTACATCCCTGTCCGGATCACCTGCACCTAAGGGCCTGGTCTTTGAGAGGGGAAGGCTGGAAGCGTCAGGCTGTCCATTAGAGGTTATTCCCACGCTCCTTAGTGCAAGAAGAGGTAGTACCAATCGGGTGTACGAAAGGATCTGGGCGAAGTTTACCAGTCACATGGCTTCCAGGTCTAGTTCCTGCAATACATTGGCAGTTCAGGATGTGTTAAGCTTCCTTCAAACAGGATTGGATATCTCACTTTCTGTTAGTTCCCTGCGTGTCCAAGTTTCTGCTATCTCAGCATTTTCTGGAGTCACGTGGGCCAATCATCCTTTGGTTCAACAGTTTTTCAAAGGTGCAGTCAGGCTTAGGCCGCAGAGGAAACCCAGGTTTCCAAAATGGGACCTCCCTCTGGTGTTGGATTTCTTTACTCAACTCAACAGATCACTTTCAGTTAAGGAACTAACACTTAAAACCTCTTTTCTGGTGGCCATAACGTCGGCGAAGAGAATTTCAGAGATTCAGTCGCTAGGCTCCAAGGAACCTTTTCTCACCTTCTTCCCGGATAGAGTGGTAAAGAGGCAGCCCATAGTGTAAATCCGATAAAAAACAATTTATTTAAAACAAATAAGAAGCACTTACATTTATCCAAATGTTATATGTGCATGTAAAAAATGCCGGCCGGCAATTGTGGGAGCCCGTCCTCCTCTAAGTCATATGGTGGCGTCACTGCGTGCCCTCCCAAGTTGGGCTGCCTCTTTTCCTTCACTTCCCATATGGACCCTATGTGAGCAATTGGTCCCCTACATCCTTATCGCTTGGATTATCGGTAGTTGCCACAAGAATACAGGAGGGATTGCAGCCATTGGTCACCCATTACTTTAGCAGAGCCTTCATACCTCTGCCTTCTGGTAAGCAGCCAGTGTATAAGGGTGTCGGGCACTGTGTTTACCAATGTCGCCATTTCCAAGTCACCGGGGTGCCTTATCTGTCTACTTTGCAACATCAGGATTATTTTCTTCATCATTATTTTTTCCTGTTATGTCTCCACTTGAACATTGTTGAAACAGCTCGTCCTTTGCTTTTATCAATACTCTCAGAACATTGTTGCTAAGAGACTGTAGCTGTTAAGAGACTGTCTACCTTTAGAGGACATTAGGGTCCCCGTAGGCAGTGCAAGTCCTTATCACCAAGGCCATTCTGTGGGGCATATTTGCATTTGTTCAACTATATTAGTTATTGTGGTTTTATCACATTTTTTTCTTGTTGGCGCAGCTTCATTTTTTTACAATTATTAGAGGTTAGGGCTGAATGACTCATCCTGCCAGCTATCTGGTGCCTCCCTCTGTGTCAGGGAACCTCCGCACCAAGCAGGTGAATCCTGGATCCAATATGCGCATTTGCGCAACTTTTCCTAACATATGTGCGCATCGGCGTATTTTTGTGGAACGGACATACTCAATGTGCACGTTCTTGTGCGCATGCGTGCACGCTGACGAATCACGGCGCAGGGCGCCCTATTTAAAGGAGCAGCCACTTAGCATCAGTGTGGGATTGTCTCAGCTTGTTCCTGCAAACCTTGCTGTTGCCTTGTCTGACTTCACCTGATCTTGAACACCGGCTCTTCCTGACTAATCTCTTGGATCACCCCTGCAACCTTGTTTGCCTTGTTTATCTGCACCGACCCCGGCTTGAACCTCTGACTTCGGCTTTGTCTCCTGATTCTGTACTTCGCTGCCTGACCTGTTGCCGACCTCTGCCTGTCCCCGACCACGAGCCTGCCTGCCGTCTGTGTACTTCTCTGCCAGCCCGTTGCCAACTCCTGCTTGTTTCTGACCTGCTATCTACCTGCCTACAGGCACCTGCACCCTTCCGCTGCCCTAGCAGTTCCTGTCCCCACCTCCAGGGGTGCTAGGACCGGGACCGTGCAAGAGGCCGCCCTCGTCATTTCGGACTCCGCTGTAAGGTACGTGACGCCCTGTTTCTAGAATGTTGGAGAATATTCTAAAAGTTAGTGGGCGGAAGCTAGGAGGGTTGTCTAGCATATTTAAGGGCCCTTAGCCAATCCCCAGGAGGTGGGCCTGGCAGGGAACTAAGGAGCCCTTAAATAGACATGGGCCATGCCAGGTAGGGAGCTGGGTCGAAGATGGAGAAGCAGTGCTGAGGGAGTGTGTTGGTGGCCCTTAAGAGACCCCAGCCAGGGAGGGGTTTTACCTTGGGCCAAAGCTCGGAAGGCTGGCTTGGAAGGATCCTACCAAAGGAGGCAGTTGGAAGGAAGCTTTTCCAGAAAGGCAGCAGGAGCAAGGAGAGACAGAGTGAGTAGATCAGCATGGTGCAGGGACAGACAAGGGGAGAGACTGCCATCTGTAGCAGTGCTCTCTTGAAGACACAGCGGTTTTCTTAAGTCTTCATCAAACCTTGCCCTGAGAAGACTCCAGTGTGTCAGTCGGGTACACTAGTTAGAAGAATCAGCCAGGTTGGCTGGTGAAGTGGCAGCCAGGTGGGCAAGCATGTCTGCAGAAAGTAGACCTGGGGTCAGTGTCTACAGGAAAGCAAATTGTGTTGCAGGAAGAATTTAACTCCACATGTGCTACTTTTCCCAAGCAACTGAGAGTTTACAGCCTGTAATGGGCTGTTGCTGAACTAACTAAAAAGACTGTTAGCACCTCTTGAACTTTTCAGTATCACCCTTCTTGTATGGACTGCTTATATATAGTTACATAGATGGTAAGGCGGAATAAAGACACCAGTCCATCCAGTTCAACCTGTGTGGTTGTGTGTGTGTGTGTGCATTTGTCTCTAACACTTCCCATATTTCTGTATATTGTGTTCAATAAGATGCCCTTCTAATGCCGTGTACACACAATCGGAATTCTCGCCGGAAAAGCGTTAGATGGTTTTTCCAACGGAATTCAGATGGAATTCCGCTCAAGCTTGTGTTGCCTACACACTAGACATGTGCAGAACAAAAAAATTTGTTTACTTTCGTTTCGTTTTTTTCGTTTCTGAAAAAAATTTGTTTATTTTCGTTTCGTTTTTTTCGTTTCCGTTGATTCGTAACGATTCGTACATTCGTAAGTCGTCGGTGTTCGTATTCGTAATGATTCGTACATTCGTAAGAGTTATTTTTTCATTGATTCTTTTTTTGTTAGTTTAATTTTCATTTATTTGTTTATTCGAAATTCGGACGCATTCGTATTTATTCGTACATTCGTAACATTCGTAACATTCGTAGATTCGTAATCGGAGCATAATTCATAATTTTTTTATGTAATGTGTATGCTATTATTACATTTTAAGAGACACGGAAAATTACGAATCGAAAAAAAAAAAAAGTTACGAATGTACGAATTTTTTCGTTCAATCCATTCGAAGCACGTTAAGCAGCGCCATTGTAAGGGACAGGGAAAATTACCAATTCAACAAAGAAAAAAAATTACGAATGTACGAATTTTTTCGTTCATTTTGATTTTCGTTGTTCCTGTTTTTGTTTTTCGGATTTTCTTCTTTCGTAGTTTCGTTGTTTCTAATTTGGTTATTTCAGATTTTCGTTGTTTTTCATATTCGTTCAATTCGATAATTCGTTATTCGTTAAAATTTTTAGCGAATCATTCGTTCATTCGTATGATAACGAATGAACAAATATAACGAATTTTAACGGAAAACTAAACGAATTGCACATGTCTAGGATATATAATCTACAGGCAACTTTGCTACTTGGATTAAATGAGGCATTTCATTTCAGATCGTTCTTTCCAGGATTTACCTCTGGGGTTTGTGAACTGAATCTATAAGGGCTTTGCTTCCAATTAGGTACTGAAAAAAATGCCTTAAAATTCAATTTTTATTATCACTTCTTGATATGTGTTAATGTGGCTTTGTCTTTCATAATTAGGCACTGTAATCGGATGTACAGAGATGAGCCCAACATGTCAGGGCTACCGACATCTATATCTGCTCTCTCTGTTATATTTATACATTAGTACCATCTTGTTCTTCTCCTTGTCTTTTCCTAGGAACTAGACATGTGCAATTAATTTCGTTTTTTTTTCGTTTTTCGGTTTTTTTCGTTATTTTCGTTTGTTCGTTTTCGTACGAATGAACGAATCATTTGAATCGTACGAATCCGAATAACGAATCGTTTGAATCGTACGAATCCGATTAACGAATCATTCGAATCGAACGAATCTGAAAAACAACGAAAATCCGAAAAAAACTAATTAGAAACAACGAATGTACTAATGAAGAAAATCCCAAAAAACGAAAACTAACGAAAAAAATTCGTACATTCGTAACTTTTTTTTTTTTTGTTGAATTGGTAATTTTCCGTGTCCCTTAAAATGGTGCTGCTAAACGTGCTTCGAATGGATTGAACAAAAAAATTCGTACATTCGTACCTTTTTTTTTCGATTCGTAACTTTTTTTTTTTCGATTCTTAACTTTTTTTTCAATTCGTAACTTTTTTTTTTGTTTTTTTCGATTTGTAATTTTCCGTGTCTCTATTGAACAAAAAAATTCGTACATTCGTAACTTTTTTTTTCGATTCGTAAATTATTAAAATGTAATAATAGCATACACATTACATCAAATTATGAATTATGCTCCGATTACGAATGTTACGAATGTACGAATAAATACGAATGCGTCCGAAAATTAAACTAACGAAAAAACGAATCAACGAAAAAATAACTCTTACGAATGTACGAATCGTTACAAATACGAACACCAACGACTTATGAATGTACGAATCGTTACGAACCCGAACAACGACAACTTACGAATGTACAAATTACAAATCGATGGAAATGAAAAAAACGAAACTAAAAAAAACTTTTTTTTTTCGGAAACGAAAAAAACGAAACGAAAATAAACAAATTTTTTTGTTGTGCACATATCTACTAGGAACATGACAATGTTTGCATATAATTTGTACTGTTATTGGCCACAATGGTTTCTCTTGTTTGTAATATCTGATGCTTAATACTATGTATTATTATTTATGTATTACCCATTATTTTTTATTTTTTGTTCCCTCCTCTGTAAACATGCTGGCTGTTATTCTTTTTGCCCACTAGGTGGCTCTTCAGCCCCGTCCCCATGCCGCTTCGCTTGCACGCAGACACCCGGCAGATAGGCTCCACCAATGCTGGGTGGGCAGATGACCAAACGGTCTTTGTCTCCGCCCTGGCCTTTTGCGTTGGGAGGAGCTCCTATCTGTTCCCACCATCGCTTCCCTTTGACAAGCGGGTTACCTCTTCTTGCCAGTGATGTGGCGAAGCGTGTCGCCGTCACGCCCCTTGGGGCGTGGCTGCTCCGCGCGCCTCCGCGTCAGAGAACCGCTCTGAGTTCCGCAGTCAGCTGTTTGTTATACAGCTGATTAGGCGGAGCATACAATCTGATTGGCTCACGCTCAAGTGCTGACACTCGGCTGGCGTTTGTCAGTCCACTGGCTGCCGCCCTGATGTCAGCACCGTTCACAGCTCCAGGTTAAGGTAATTACAAGGGATTTACTAAAACATTTAATGTGAAAATGGCACTTTATTACACGTTAAGCTCTTTACATTTAATGTTTTAGCATTGTAAAATATAGCTTAATGTAAATAACTTTTGGTGTGTTTAACCAAATGAGCTGACATGTTTAGAATATGTTGGCATGGATAGAGTCTTCTATTGTGTGAAGTTTGGGGGAAATTGGTTAACATTTAAGGTCTTTTTTGTACGTTAAGCTCCCCAAAAAACAAGCTTAATGTCTCTAATTTGCCTTGTGGGACACCGAATCGGATGAAAGTTCTTGGATAGGTTTGGGAAGTTGAGATCATAGGCTGTGCAAAGTTTCAGGGCAATCGATTGAGGTTTAGGCACTTTATTACACGTTAAGCTACATTAAGCCATGTTCACATTAAATGTTTTAGCATTGTAAAATATAGCTTAACGTGAATAACTTTTGGTGTGATTAACCAAATGAGCTGCAATTTTCAGAATATGTTGGCATGGATAGAGTCTTCTGTTGTGTGAAGTTTTGGGGAAATTGGTTAAAATTGAAGGTCTTTTTTGTACGTTAAGCCACATTAAGCTCCACAAAAATCAAGCTTAATGTCCCTAGTTTCAGGGCAATTGATTGAGGTTTAGGCACTTTATTACACGTTAAGCTACATTAAGCCATTAAATGTTTTAGTAAGTCCCTAATTACAATGGTTACAACAGGCACATTATAGACAAGTCTTATGCTGCGTACGCACGATCGGAAATTCGGCCAGCAAATAACCGATGTGAGCTTTTGGTCAGAAAATGCGACCGTGTGTATGCTCCATCGGACTTTTGCTGGCCAAATTCCAGCCAGCAAAAGATTGAGAGCAGGTTCTCTATTTTTCGGTTGGAAAAAGTTCCGATCAGAAATTCCGATCGTCTGTACTAATTCTGAATATTTCATTTTTATTGTTTGACTTTAAGCATTATTAAAATCACTATTAAAAAAAACTGCAGTTTTTAAAACTTTTTTTTTTTCATTGATACATGTCTCCTGGGGCAGGACCCGGTTCCCCAAACACTTTTTATGACAATAACTTGCATATAAGCCTTTAAAATTAGCACTTTTCATTTTTCACGTTCGTGTCCCATAGACTTTAACTAGTAGCCGACCGCCCACTGTCAAAAGACGGCGGAGCGGTGCGGCTCTTGTGGCGGGTGGCCGTCATATGACGGTGCTACCATTTTGGCCACTAGGGGGCGCGCGCGCTGCGTCGCTGTGGACCCGATGCGCGTGCCCGGCGGCCGCGATGGCCGCCGGGCACCCGCGATTGCCCAGTAACTGAGCAGGACGTGGATCTGTGTATGTAAACACACAGATCCACGTCCTGTCACTGGAGAGGAGACCGATGGTGTGTCCCTTGTACATAGGGACACCGATCGGTCCCCTCCCCCAGTCAGTCCCCTCCCCCCACAGTTAGAATCACTAATATAGGGAACATATTAAACCCTGCAGCGCCCCCTAGTGTTAACCCCTTCCCTGCCAGTCACATTTATACAGTAATCAATGCATTTTTATAGCACGGATCGCTGTATAAATGTGAATGGTCCCAAAAATGTGTCAAAAGTGTCCGATATGTCCGCCGCAATGTCGCAGTCACGATAAAAATCGCAGATCGCCGCTATTACTAGTAAAAAAAAAATAATAATAAAAATGTCATAAATCTATCCCTTATTTTGTAGACGCTATAACTTTTGCGCAAACCAATCAATATACGCTCATTTAGATTTTTTTTTTTTTTACCAAAAATATGTAGAAGAATACGTATCGGCCTAAACTGAGGAAAAAATTTGTTAAAAAAAATAAAAAAATAGGATATTTATTATAATAAAAAGTAAAAAATATTATGTTTTTTTCAAACTTGTCCCTCTTCTTTTGTTTATAGCGCAAGAAATAAAAAACCGCAGAGGTGATCAAATACCACCAAAATAAAGCTCTATCTGTTGGGAAAAAATGATAAAAATTTTATTTGGGTACAGCGTTGCATGACCACGCCATTGTCATTCAAAATGCGACAGCGCTGAAAGCTGAAAAATGGCTTGGTCAGGAAGGAGGTGTTCGTACCCGGTAGGCAAGTGGTTAAAAGGAGGGTGTTCAGCTCATCCCTAACGTATATATTCAAGAGAAGTTTTCACCATTTAAACTTGGTAGTCATTAATATTACCACATAGAGATAGAACGCTGATTTTATATACAATGGCATTGATCTTATCCTATAAGCATACCTGATATGGTCACTTACATAGTTTTTATGATTCACAATAAAGGTTACATTTTAGTTTAGTGGAAGCGCACCCTCGTCTAGTCCTAGGGTAGGGTGACCAGACATCCCCGGACCAAGTCTGTCCCCGGATTGGATTTGAACAGGGGCTGGGGCAATTTCAAAGACAGTCAGTGCAGAATTAAAAGAAAAAATCAGAATTACACCCCCCAGCGCTCTGCCGCTCCTACTAGCTTAAGGGGGTAGGGGTGTATTTTTTTCATTATCTGTGCCCGTTTCTGATGATCATGTTCTGGTCGGAGCAGAGAGAATATTTCTTCAGTTTCGGGTGCACGCCCGTTCTGCTCCCGCTCGCATGTTCTTCTGCCTTGGCTCAAGTCCCAGCCAGCCACCTGCCCATCTCCTTGCCTTCCCTGGCGGAGTGATCTTCCTCCACTCCCCACCCAGTAGTAGCCGGGGGGCCCGGAGAGTAATGCCCCATACACACGGTCGGATTTTCCAACGGAAAATGTCCTATCGGACAATGTTGTCGGAAATTCCGACCGTGTGTGGGCTCCATCTGACTTTTTCCGTCGGATTTTCCGACGGACAAAGTTTCATCTCCTGCTCTTAAATTTTCCGACAACAAAGTCCCATCGGACTTTTTCCGATCGTGTGTAGCGAATTCCGACGGACAAAGTGCCACGCATGCTCAGATCACATTACAAGACCAAAGCTATTGGCTACTAGCCTCTACGTAGTCCCGTCGTACGCAACGAACGTCACCACGTTCAGGATGATCGGATTTTCCGACAACTTTGTCCGACCGTGTGTATGCAACACCAGTGTCGGACAAAATCCGTCGGAAAAAATCCGACGGATTTTGTGGTCGGAATTTCCGACTGTGTGTACGGGGCATAAGACTTGACAGTCTGTGAGGCGACGGGCAAAGAGTCGCTAATTGCCGCCATTACTAGTAAAAAAAAAATATGTCCCCGGATTTAATTAAAAAAATCTGGTCACCTTATCCTAGGGTTTGAGTTTGATATTTGGGTACGGCGTTGCACGACCGCGCAATTGTCAGTTAAAGTGACCCAGTGCCATATTGCAAAAAATGGCCTGGTCAGGAAGGGGGTAAATCTTGTGAAGGTCAAATGGCTGGTGTGAGAAGGCAAAGACTGAATCTGCGTTCATCATAGGACAATGGTTTTGGTGTAGCTTGGCTTTTAACCCTCTTCATTAGTAATATGTATTACTATAGCACAGGGGCGTAACTATAGGGAGTGCAGCAGTCGCGAGCGCAACCGGGCCCTGTGCTGCAAGGGGCCCATGCGGCCCCATCTACATATACATTTTAATAATTTAAAAAAACTGCTGATACCAGTGGTGGAACTACAGGGCTCACAAAAGTCGCACCTGTGACGAGCCCTGGAGTTCCACCACCGGACTCGGAGGGAAGGGCCTCGGCTGGGGTTCAGGGGGGCCCTTCATGGTTTCTTGCACCGGGGCCCTGAAGGTTCTAGTTACACCACTGCTATAGCACATCATTGATCCAATGATCTCAGCAAAGATCATCTAAATTTCCATTCAGATGCACTTACCAGATACAATAACTAGGAAAGTGTTGTTACAGAGTCCGGTGCTTATTGATACCTCACAGGTGTAAGTCCCGGAGTCGCTGAGCTGAGCGTCCGTTATCCGGAGGTTGGTCGGATCCTGGAAGGAGAATCTGGGCTCTGAGAAGTTGGAGATTGTCCCATTCGGTTTTAGTGTTGTAACGAAGTACAGAATGTGAGAATTGTTGTTTTTTTTCCATGAAATCAGAGTTATGTTGCCTGTGGTCTTTGATTCAGGACATCCCTCCAGGCAGTTTAGGGTCTCAGTGCCACCCAAATAAATTCCCTCAACAATGATGAGGGACACCAGATCTGAAAAGGAAACAGACAACATTATCAGCAGATGGATATTTTAGCACATTAAAGAGGCACTTCAGAAAAAGCGTTCCTTTTAGTTTTGTATTCTGTAGTGGGGAAGGGTAAGCATGTGTGTAGATGGGGTGCAGCACGGTAATCATTCACACAGTCCGGAGCCATGGAAAACTTGTATTGAAATAGTACAGCAACAGTCCATATCAGACCTGGTGGGAAGGCTGCCCAATCGGATGCACTCACAGTTTCCAATAATGTGAAGAGAGCAGGTATCATCTGTACTGACAGCGTCTGTTAACTCAAGGTCCTCCCTATAGCAGTTTTACTGCTACAAGGAGGCACCTCTGCGCTGGATCACGTATACAGTATCTCACAAAAGTGAGTACACCCCTCACATTTTTGTAAATATTTTATTATAATCTTTTCATGTGACAACACTGAAGAAATGACACTTGTCTACAATGTAAAGTAGTGAGTGTACAGCTTGTATAACAGTGTAAATTTGCCGTCCCCTCAAAATAACTCAACACACAGCCATTAATGTCTAAACCGCTGGCAACAAAAGTGAGTACACCCCTAAATGAAAATTTCCAAATTGGGCCAAAGTGTCAATATTTTGTGTGGCCCCCATTATTTTCCAGCACTGCCTTAACCCTCTTGGGCATGGAGGTCACCAGAGCTTCACAGGTTGTCACTGGAGTCCTCTTCCTCTCCTCCGTGATGACATCACGGAGCTGGTGGATGTTGGAGACCTTGCGCTCCTCCACCTTCCGTTTGAGGATGTCCCACAGATGCTCAATAGGGTTTAGGTCTGGAGACATTCTTGGCCAGTCCATCACCTTTACCCTCAGCTTCTTTAGCAAGGCAGTGGTGGTCTTGGAGGTGTGTTTGGGGTCGTTATCATGTTGGAATACTGCCCTGCGGTCCAGTCTCTGAAGGGAGGAGATCATGCTCGGCTTCAGTATGTCACAGTACATGTTGGCATTCATGGTTCCCTCAATGATCTGTAGCTCCCCAGTGCCGGCAGCACTCATGCAGCCCCAGACCATGACACCACCATGCTTGACTGTAGACAACACACACTTGTCTTTGTCCTCCTCACCTGGTTGCCCCCACACAGGCTTGTCACCATCTGACACCAAATACGTTTATCTTGGTCTCATCAGACCACAGGACATGGTTCCAGTAATTCATGTCCTTAGTCTGCTTGTCTTCAGCAAACAGTTTGCGGTCTTTCTTGTGCATCATCTTTAGAAGAGGCTTCCTTCTGGGACGACAGCCATGCAGACCAATTTGATGCAGTGTGTGGCGTATGGTCTGAGCACTGACAGGCTGACCCCCCACCCCTACAACCTCTGCAGCAATGCTGGCAGCACTCCTACGTCTATTTCCCAAAGACAACCTCTGGATATGACGCTGAGCACGTGACCTCAACTTCTTTGGTCAACCATGGTGAGGCCTGTTCTGAGTGGAACCTGTCCTGGTAAACCGCTGTATGGTCTTGGCCACCGTGCTGCAGCTCAGTTTCAGGGTCTTGGCAATCTTCTTATAGCCTCGGCCATCTTTATGTAGAGCAACAATTCTTTTTTTTAGATCCTCAGAGAGGAGCCATGAGGTGCCATGTTGAACTTTCAGTGACCAGTATGAGAGAGTGAGAGCGATAACACCAAATTTAACACACCTGCTCCCCATTCACACCTGAGACCTTGTAACACTAACGAGTCACATGACAACGGGGAGGGAAAATGGCTAATTGGGCCCAATTTGGACATTTTCCCTTAGGGGTGTACTCACTTTTCTTGCCAGCGGTTTAGACATTAATGGCTGTGTGTTGAGTTATTTTGAGGGGACGGCACATTTACACTGTTATACAAGCTGTACACTCACTACTTTACATTGTAGACAAGTGTCATCTCTTCAGTGTTGTCACATGAAAAGATAGAATAAAATATTTATAAAAATGTGAGGGGTGTACTCACTATTGTGTGATACTGTGTACACATGAACTGACTTTTCCAGGTAGGGGGCATGCATGTGAACACACAGCGGGAGCTGATCTGCAGGTATCGTGGACTTAATGTCCGCCTGCACCCGCCGATCATCATGCAGAGAGGCAGAACGGCGGTCTGTAAACAAGGCAGATCACTACTCTGACAGAAGGGAAAGCATGGATCCTGTGTCTCTGCAAAGCAGGAAATAAATTCCACTTCTTCACCTAGTAAAAGCACCTCTCACAGTATAGTAAAACACCGGCTAGGCTAGGCTAGGCACACAATTAACCCTTTGATCACCCCTGATGCTAACCCCTTCCCAGACAGTGTCATTAGTACAGTGACAGTGTACATTTTTAGCACTGATCACTGTATTAGTGTCACTGGTCCCCAAAAAGTGTCAGAAGTGTCAGAATGTCCGCCGCAATATCGCAGTCCCGCTATAAGTCACTGATCGCCTCCATTACTAGTAAAAAATAAAAATAAAATAAATAAAAATATCCCATAGTTTGTAGACGAGACGTTATAACTTTTGTGCAAACCAATCAATATACGCTTATTAGGATTTTTTTTTACCAAAAATGAGTAGCAGAATACATATTGGCCTAAACTGATGAAGAAATTAGATTTTTCCAATTTTTTTATTGGATATGATTTTATTTATGTAGAGCAAAAAGTAAAAAAAAAATATATATATAATTTTTTTTTTTTTTCAAATACCACCAAAGGTGTTCAAATACCACCAAAAGTAAGCTCCTCTATTTTTTTTTTATTATTATTATTTTTTTTATTAGAAGTTTTTTACATAAAAGTTACAAACATAAAAAAATTATTAAAACTTCAGCACTACCATTCAACAGCACCATTGTACAATGTAGCTCCCAGACTAATGAAAGCAGCAATTTTCCCAGAGCAAATAATAGAGAAATAAAAATAAAAATAGTTATAGTATAAACTATACATATATTAATCAAATGAAGTTAATAATAAGAGTCCCCCTTTACAGCTGAACTCGCTGAGTTTCCTTACACTGTAAGACTCTGATGTAAGGGAGAACTCTGGGGACTCTGACATACTGTAAGAGATGCTCCGGGAACCCTGATCTAAGGGGGAACACTGAGAACTCTGATGTACGGAGAGGACTCTGATGTACGGATAGTAGGGATGAGCTTTATGTTCGAGTCAAACTCATGTTCGACTCGAACATTGGCTGTTCGCCTGTTTGCCGAACAGCGAACAATTTTGGGTGTTTGCAGCAAATTCGAAAGCCGCGGAACACCCTTTAAAGTCTATGGGAGAAATCAAAAGTACTAATTTTAAAGGCTTATATGCAAGTTATTGTCATAAAAAGTGTTTGGGGACCCGGGTCCTGCCCCAGGGGACATGTATCAATGCAAAAAAAAGTTTTAAAAACTGCAGTTTTTTCGGAAGCAGTGATTTTAATAATGTCTAAAGTGAAACAATAAATGTGTAATATTCCTTTAAATTTCGTACCTTGGGGGTGTCTATAGTATGCCTGTAAAGGGGCGCATGTTTCCCATGTTTAAAACAGTCTGACAGCAAAATAACATTTCTAAAGGAAAAAAAGTAATTTAAAACTACTCGCGGCTACAATGAATTGTCAAGTCCAACAATACACATAACAGTTCATTGATTAAAAAAACGGCATGGGGATTTCCCCACAGGGGAACCCCGAACCAAAATTTAAAAAAAAAATGCGTGGGGGTCCACATGCCCTCAACATTGGGAGGGTGCTTTGAGGTAGCCCCTCAAAGCACCTTGTCCCCATGTTGATGGGGAGAGGGGCCTCATCCCCAAAACCCTTGCCCGGTGGTTGTGGGGGTCTGCGGGTGGGGGGCTTATCGGAATGGTTTTTGACAAGTCCTTTATTAATTTCTTCTTCTGGTCTTCCTTCGGTGTTCTTCTTGTTCCTCCAACTTCTTCTTCTCTATCTTCTTCTTCATCTTCTTCTTCCTCCGCTCTTCTCGTCCTGCATCTTGCTCCGTCCGCACGATCTACCTTAGTGGGAGTCTTCCGCCGTGTGATGCTTCGATTCTTCTCACACTTCTTAAATAATGGAGGGCGGGCCACCCGGGGACCTCTGATGCACGGGGACTTCCTTATGGCTTTCCCCGTGTTGTCAGAGGGGGCGGGGTCTCCCATTTATGTAAACGGGTGACCCCGCCCCCCACTTGACATCACAGGGACTCCTCTGACGCACGGGGACTTCCCTATGGCGTTCCCCGTGTTGTCAGAGGGGGGCGGGGTCACACGTTTATGTAAATGGCTGACCCCGCCCCCCTCTGACATCACGGGGAAAGCCATAGGGAAGTCCCTGTGCATCAGAGGAGGGCGTCAGAGGTCACCGGGTGGCCCCGCCCTCCATATTTAAGAAGTGTCAGAAGAATCGAAGCATCACACGGCGGAAGACTCCCACTGAGGCAGATCGTGCGGACGGAGCAAGATGCAGGACGAGAAGAGCGGAGGAAGAAGAAGATGAAGAAGAAGATGGAGAAGAAGAAGTTGGAGGAACAAGAAGAACACCGAAGGAAGACCAGAAGAAAGAAGATGAAAGAAGAAGCATAAAGAAGAAGAAATTAATAAAGGACTTGTCAAAAACCGTCTCTTGTCCCTTTGTTACTTTTTTTGTGAGATGTTAGGGGTACCTTTGTACCCCATTACCAATTCACACAGGGGGGGCGGGATCTGGGGGTCCCCTTGTTAAAGGGGGCTTCCAGAACCCGATAAGCCCCCCACCCGCAGACCCCCACAACCACCGGGCAAGGGTTTTGGGGATGAGGCCCTTCTCCCCATCAACATGAGGACAAGGTGCTTTGAGGGGCTACCTCAAAGCATCCTCCCAATGTTGAGGGCATGTGGCCTGGTACGATTCAGGAGGGGGGGCGCTCTCTTGCCCCCCCTCTTTTCCTGTGGCCTGCCAGGTTGCATGCTCGGATAAGGGTCTGGTATGGATTTTTTTATTTTTTTGGTGCGGGGTTCCCCTTAAAACCTATACCAGACCTGAAGGGGGACCCCCACACCATTTTTTTTTTTATTTTGGCGCTGGGTTCCCCTTAATATCCATACCAGACCTAAAGGGCCTGGTATGGAATTTAGGGGTACCCCCACGCTTTCTTTTTAAAATTTTGATTCGGGGTTCCCCTGTGGGGAAATCCCCATGCCGTTTTTATCAATGAACTTTTATGTGTATTGTCTAACCAACAATTCATTGTAGTCGCGAGTAGTTTTAAATTACTTTTTTTCCTTTAGAAATTTAATTTTGCTGTCAGACTGTTCTAAACATGGGAAACATGCGCCCCTTTACAGGCGTACTGTAGACACCCCACAGGCACGAAATTAAAGGAATATTACACTTTAAGCATTATTAAAATCACTGCTTCCGAAAAAATGTCAGTTTTTAAAACTTTTTTTTGCATTGATACATGTCCCCTGAGACAGGACCCGGGTCCCCAAACACTTTTTATGACAAAACCATGCATATAAGCCTTTAAAATTAGCACTTTTGATTATTCATGTTCGTGTCCCATAGACTTTAACGGTGTTTTCACGCGTTCAAACAAATTTTTTGCCTGTTCGCATGTTCTGGTGCGAACCGAACGGGGGGGTGTTAGGCTCATCCCTAACGGAGAGGACTCTGATGTAAGGGGGTACACTGTGGCCTCTGATGTAAAGGGAAACTCTGAGAACCCCGATTTACCTTAGTGTACTCACTCAGAGGCAGGAGAGAGAAGGGGGGAGACTTCAGTCCCAGACAGGGATGGATGGTGAGCTCAAACACCCCTTGGCAGTCAGCACCTCTCATCTAGATGTATCTGAGGCTGATGAAGCATGGGCAGATGCAGAGTTGTAGGGGCGGGAGGAAGAGGTGCAGATTGAGCCCTTTCTCCTCTCCCGTCTGTGTGTGTGTGTAGGGGGGGGTTGTTAGTGTTGGCTTTGGGCAGTGTGAAAGAGAGTGTAACAGACACTCTCGGGTTACACAACTGCAGCCAGCAACCCTGCTGGTGAATCTTAGTCTGGTCTGAACAGTGTGTCCGGGTTTCAGGCAGTCTGAAACCCCAATGCATGATTCCAAACCCGAACTGTCCGGGTGAATTCCGGACAGGGGGCAACCCTAGGCAGAGCTGTGGTGAGCTGGAAGGACTGCAGTGTGTGGTCTCTGCATGGACAAGTGACTGTGAGAACTATCAGAAACTTTTATTCTGTCTCCTTCACTCTTCTCTGAGTGAACTGAATATCGGCAGCTCCACCTCCACGGTCTCCACTGCAGCAGGTTGGCACTGTGCTGCCTTTGTAGCTGCCTGTGCCAATCCCGCAGTGTCACTTACCATGCTAACAGGAGGATTCAGAGTGAGCAGCACAGGACCTCAGTGTGCTGAAGAGTCCTGTAAACTGACCAATTCCCGATTCCCTGCTGTGCCCAGGCTAGCAAACCCACCCCCCTGATGTGCCCACACACACACAGCGTGGTGCTAGATAGTGCATGGAGTGTGCAGCTGCAGCATGAAAACTGCAATTGTAATCCCCGTCCTTAATAATTGCTGAAACGAAAAATAGAGTCAATCAAGCAATGATCCATGCCAAAACAGAGGCTATAACTCAAGATAAAATATCCAACTTCAAGACTATATGGAATCCCTGGGTGACTCACTTTTTGCCTTCCAGTTTTGATGCTTCCCTACTAAGACCTATCAGTAATCTCGATTATATTATACTTCCATTATCTGCATTCATTAGACATGTGCACAACAAAAAAATTCGTTTATTTTCGGTTCGTTTTTTTCGTTTCCGAAAAAAAATTGTTTTTTTTTCGTCTCGTTTTTTTAGTTTCCGTCGATTCGTACATTCGTAAGTCGTCGGTGTTCGGATTCGTAACGATTCGTACATTCGTAAGAGTTATTTTTTTGTTGATTCGTTTTTTCGTTAGTTTAATTTTCAGACACATTCGTACATTCGTAACATTTGTAGATTCGTAATCGGAGCATAATTCATAATTTTATGTAATGTGTATGCTATTATTACATTTTAATAATTTACGAATCGAAAAAAAAAAGTTACCAATCAAAAAAAAGTTACGAATGTACGAATTTTTTTGTTCAATAGAGACACAGAAAATTACAAATCGAAAAAAAATAAAAAAAAAAAGTTACGAATCGAAAAAAAAAAGTTACGAATCGAAAAAAAAAAAGTTACGAATCAAAAAAAAAGTTACGAATGTACGAATTTTTTTGTTCAATCCATTCGAAGCACGTTTAGCAGCACCATTGTAAGGGACACGGATAATTACCAATTCAACAAAAAAAAAAAAGTTACGAATGTACGAATTTTTTAGTTCGTTTTCTTTTTTTTTTCGGATTTTCTTCATTAGTACATTCGTTGTTTCTAATTAGTTTTTTTTCGGATTTTCGTTGTTTTTCGGATTCGTACGATTCGAACGATTCGTTATTCAGATTCGAACGATTCGTTCATTCGTACGAAAACGAACTAACGAAAATAACGAAAAAAAACGAAAAACTAAAAAAAACGAAACGAATTGCACATGTCTAGCATTCATGGTGTGTGTTTATTACCATGTACTACCCCGGGCCCCCCGACTACCTCTCATTTCTTTCTTCCCTTCTTCCATCTACTTTTTCTCCTACCTAAGATGACTTTTTCTTTTATCTTCTTTCTCTCTTCTACTTTTTCCCCCTATTCTCTCTCCCCTCTTTCAATTTACTCTTTATATGGTTTTGGAAGCAGAACTTTTATTTCCTTGGTTGTTATTATTATTATTATTATTATTATTATTATACACTATTTATATAGCGCCAACAGTTTACGCAGCCCTTTACAATGTAGAGGGGGGACAGCACAATTACAGTACAATACAGAAGGGACAGGAGGGCCCGGCTCATAGAGCTTACATTCTAAAGGGAGGGGGAGGTGGTACAAAAGGTAATGGCCGCAGAGAATGATTTGATGGGGGTGGCTCGGGGACAGTTGTTAGGTGGGTGTGGGATAGGCTTCCCTGAATAAGTGAGTTTTCAGGGATCTCCTAAAGGTGGACAGGTTAGGGGCTGATCGGATAAACCGGGGCAGGGAGTTCCAGAGGATGGGAGAGGCTCTGGAGAAGTCCTGAAGGCGAGCATGGGAGGAGGTAACAAGGGAGCTAGAGAGCAGGAGGTCCTGGGAGGAACGAGGGGGCGATTTGGGCGATATCAGCAGATGAGGTTGGTGATGTAGATGGGGGCGATGTGGGGATGGCTTTGTATGTTGTGGTTAGTATTTTTAATTTTACACGGTGGGGTAGGGGAAGCCAGTGAAGGGATTGGCAGAGAGGGGCAGCACAGATCGATTAGTGAGGTGTATTAGTCTAGCAGCAGCATTCATAATAGACTGAAGGGGGGATAGGCTGTGTAAGGGTCGGCCATTAAGGAGGGAGTTGCAGTAGTCAAGGCGGGAAGTAACCAAGGAGTGAATAATGCCACGTACACACGAGCGGATTTTCTGTCGGAAAAATCTTGAATGGTTTTTCCAACGGAATTCCGCTCAAGCTTGGCTTGCATACACACGGTCACACAAAAGTTCTGTGAACTTTCGACCATCAAGAACGCGGTGACGTACAACACTACAACGAGCCGAGAAAATGAAGTTCAATGCGTCCGAGCATGCGTCTGAATTTTGCATGTCGGAATTGGAACAGACTATCGGAATTTCCGATAGAAACTTTTTCCGTCGGAAAAATAGAGAACCTGCTCTCAATCTTTTGCTGGCGGCATTTGCTGCCAAAATGCTGCCAGCAAAAGTCCGAAGTCCGATTGGAGCCTCCACACGGTCGTATTTTCCGACCAAAAGCTCTCATCAGTCTTTTGCTGGCGGCATTTCCGATCGTGCGTACACAGCATAAGTTTATTTGTGGTGTCATTAGTCAGGAAGAGTCAAATTCTGGAGATATTGCGGAGGTGAAGGCGGCAGGATATAGCCAGTGATTGGATATGGGGGGCTGAAGGAGAGGTCAGAGTCAAGGATTACACCCGGCACCCTGGCATGTGTGGAGGGACCAATGGTTGATCTTAATGGTAAAGTCATGGGGGGGGGGGGGGGGATCGTGAAGGAGGAAATATAACAAGCTCTGTTTTAGAAAGATTGAGAAAGTGGTGTGACATCCATACCGATATGTCATTCAGTATGTTTGGTTATCATTATACCAATGGTACATAGTTCCAATATGTAGTATAAGATTTTCGATTTTGTATATGATTTATTTTTTTAAACTATACTCTTGATAATAATTAAGACCTTCTTTTTTTTTATTTTAATTTTTTTAATCTCAGGTCATCTTATATTAACCTGGTCTAAGTTGGTTTTATCCTCTCTTATACAATGTATGATGCAATCTTTTGAGTAGTTAGATCCATGCTAAAATTGTTTTCGTTAAAGCGGTTCTGCCCACATTTCATTTAGTAAATCTCTTTGCCTTCCAAATCAGGCAAAGAGTACTAAATGAAGTGGGTTTTTTTTCCACTTACCTTGTAATTGCTGACGTTCTTTCCTCTGTCTCTGCGGGGGCGGGCGGGGTCTCTGCGTAGATCCTCGTCACGCCGCACTGTCTCCTGGGATCTGGTGTCATTGATCCCAGGAGTCAGTGCGAACATCTTCCGAAATCTCGTGAGATTTCGGCCACACCTCCTCCCAATAAAAACCTGCCTCCTACTGAAATCCCCTAGCACAGATCTTTGCCCCCCTCCACCACCCCCCCCCAGCTCAAATCCTCTCATTCCCCATATGCCCCCAGCACAAATCCACTCCCCCACCCCCAAAACAATTCCCCCCTCCTAGTACAAATCCTCTACCCTCAAATTTCCCCATCTGAGCACAAATCCTCTCCCCGTCCCAGCACAAATTCTCCCAAATTCCCCATCCTAGCACAAATTCTCCCAAATTCCCCATCCTAGCACAAATCTCCCCCAAATTTCCCCTCCTAGCACAAATGCCCTCCCCCCCAACCTTCTTGTGGTGCCCCCCCACCTCACATGATGCCACAGTGCCCAGGGCAGCCGCCCCTCCTGCCCACCCCTTGTCCCGGCCCTGATGGGAAATGTAGTTCCAAAACATCTGGGGTGCCAAGGTTCTCCATCACTGCCCTAGGAGAAGATCTCCCGAGAGGGTTACCTTGCGGGCGCGCTCCTGAGTCCAGCATTTGCGTCCATAGCCGCCGAATGTATGACTCGGCCCTGCCCCCCCCCCCCCGCGTCATTGGATTTGATTGACAGCAGCGCGAGCCAATGGCTGCGCTGCTATCAATCTATCCAATCTAGAGCCGAGAACCCCAGACAGAGGAAGAGAGCATCTCCGGCATGGGAAATTCCAGGGCTCAGGTAAGTAAAACGGGGGGGGGGGGGGTCACTGCCAGGTGTTTTTTCACCTTAATGCATAAAAAACACGATGGTTTACAACCCCTTTAAACTACTTTTAGTTACTTTTATTATTACCAATATTATTACCATATATGTGATCTTTTCTTTGCGAACCGATTTCAGGGTGTCGTTACCGTATCATACACGCCTGCAGCGGTTCGCATGAACGGGGTGTGATTTGGTTGTGATTTTTTCCCACGACTATGTGCATTGCACATGGTTGTGGGAAAGTTGCAGCACAGACTCTTATTTGATTTGGTAAGCAGTAGTGCCCGCCAAATGCAACTGGTGATATGATTCTTGCCGCAGTCAGGAATCAAAGCATGGTGGCTCCAGCATGTGTAGACCCCCAGCTGCATTAAGGACCAAGTCTTTTTATGACACTTGTTGTTTACACGTTTCAATTAGTATTTTTTGCTCGAAAATAAGTTAGAACCCCCAAACATTGTAGGTATTTTTTTATTTTTGGGAGAGAGACCCTAGAGAATACAATGGCGGTCGTTGCAATATTTTATGTCACACTATTTGCGCAGCGGTGTTTCAAATTCGATTTGAAAAAAAAAACAGTAAAGTAAGCCCAATTCTTTTGTATAATGTGAAAGATGATGTTATGCCGAGTAAATAGACACCTAACATGTCATGCTTCAAAATTGCACATTACAGGTTACATGTTTAGAGTTACAGAGGAGGTCTAGTGCTAGAATTTTTGCTCTCTCTCTAACGATCGCCGCGATACCTCACATGTGTGGTTTAAACACCATTTACATATGTGGGCGTGACATACGTATTCACTCGCTTCTGCGCGCGAGCTCCGAGGGACGGGGAGCTTAAATATTTTTTTTTCTTATTTATTTTCTTTTTTTTTGTACACTGTCCCTTTGCAGTTTTTATTTATTTTTTTTATCACTTTTTTTCCTATTACAAGGAATGTAAACATCCCTTGTAATAGAAAACAGTATGACAGGTCCTCCTTATTGCGAGATCTGGGGCACAAAAAGACCTTAGATCTCACAATTACACTTAAAAGCAAAAAAAACAAAAAAAACAAAAAAAAATACGTAATTTTACAAATACAGAAAAAAAAATTGTCCCTTTAAGGCCGCTTGGCGTAAGTGACGTCAGATGTTGCTCTGGTCCTCCAAGAGCATAGAGTCAAGTGGGGGCCACCTTGCCCTCACTCGACTTCCTGCCCATCGCTCCAGGGGATCGGATCCTTTACTGACGGCTCCGGTAAGCGGGGAACCCTCTGGGAATCGATGGGGGGGGAACCTCTCCTGCTGCCTATAAAAGTGTTTCCATTGCGAATCCGGCGCTGGGACCACTTTTATTGGACACCAAATCGCCCACTGTATAAAAAAAATACCAGGGTCATGGCAGCTCTCCGGCTTCCCACAGTTAAGATGACGGCGCCGGGAACCCGAAAACTGGGGGGCCTACTCTTTAAAGAGGAAGTAAACCCTAATGGGTATACTTCCTCTTTGTTTCCCTGCAAAGGTAAAGCATAATGGACTACAATGCATCGCATTGCATCGCATAGTAGTCCATTATGTGTCACTTACCTGACACAGGAGCCAGTGATGTCACCGCTGTCCCCTTGTATACGGAGCCTCCATCTTCTGGGTGGGTCTCGCAGCTCATTCGACGGCGGCGCGATGACGTCACTCCCGCGCATGCGCACCACTCGCGGCATATTGCTGCTAAGAGCGGCCTTTTCAGTGCGCCTGCGCGCCGCTGTCTAGTTCCCTAAAGTGGAACTTCCGCTCATCGGATTCCTCCCCCCTTCCGGTGTCACAATTGGCACCTTTCGGGGGGAGGGGGGACAGGGTACCTGTCTTTGACAGGTATCCTTTCCCACTTCCGGGAGTCCATTGCGGCCGTGACGTCACCATGGGGCTCCCTCCTCCTCCTCCCTCGGCCGCCGGGTTAATAGGAGAGAGGAGCGGGGCCTCGCGCATGCGCAGTAGGCTACACTGCCGGGTTAGACATCCGGGAGACATCAGCTGCAGTGCCGACATCGAGGGACTGCAGGACAGGTAAGTGTCCATTTATTAAAAGTCAGCAGCTGCAGTATGTGTAGCTGCTGGCTTTTCATTTTTTTTTTTCCCGGAACACCCCTTTAACTCTCATGATCGAATGTTCCCATGGCTATTTTTCTCTTAGGATCGAATGTTAGGGAATGTTATATTTCCCTGACGAAAGGCAACAAAGAAACAATTACTTACAGGTATTATTCATTACACTTGCGCCGTTGCACGGATGCTAAGACATTCGTAAAACAATTGTTTTTATAACTAGATCCCAAAGTGTAATGCCGCGTACACACGATCTGAATTCCGGACAGAAAAAGACCGATTCGAGTTTTTCATCGGAAAATAAGACCGTGTGTAGGCTCCATCGGAATTTTGCTGGCCGAATTTCCGACAGCAAAGAATTGAGAGCATGTTCTTAATTTTTCAGACGGAAAAGGTTTCTATCGGAAATTCCGATCGATCGTGTGTAGCTATTCTGACGCGCAAAATTCCTACGCATGCTCGGAAACAATTTGACGCATGCTCGGAAGCATTGAACTCGGCTCGTTGTAGTGTTGTACGTCACCGCGTTCTTGACGGTCGGAATTTGGTGTGATCGTGTGTAGGCAAGACAGTTTGAGCGGAATTCCGTCGGGAAAACCGTCAGAGCTTTTTCCGACAAGAACTCCGATCGTGTGTACGCGGCATAACTCTTGGAAAATAAATAATGATATTCTGTATATAATGCAGTCTGTCGTTCACATTCACACATTCGTTTTTGCTTTTCTGAGCCCCCATCTATAATATCTAGACATGTGCAATTCGTTTTGTTTTTCGTTTTTTTTTCGTTATTTTCGTTCGTTTTCGTACGAATGAACGAATCGTTTGAATCGAACGAATCCGAAAAACAACGAAAATCCGAAAAAAAATAATTAGAAACAACGAATGTACGAATGAAGAAAATCCGAAAAACGAAAACAGGAAAAACGAAAATGAACGAAAAAATTCGTACATTCGTAACTTTTTTTGTTGTTGTTGAATTGGTAATTTTCCGTGTCCTTACAATGGCGCTGCTTTAACGTGATTCGAATAGATTTAACGAAAAATTCGTACATTCGTAACTTTTTTTTTTTTTCGATTTGTAATTTTCCGTGTCTCTTACAATGGCGCTGCTTAACGTGCTTCGAATGGATTGAATGAAAAAATTCGTACATTCGTAACTTTTTTTATCGATTCGTAACTTTTTTTTCGATTCGTAACTTTTTTTTCGATTCGTAACTTTTTTTTTCGATTCGTAATTTTCCCTGTCTCTTACAATGGCGCTGCTTAATGTGCTTCTAATGGACTGAACGAAAAAATTCGTAACTTTTTTTTTTTCGATTCGTAACTTTTTTTTTCGATTCGTAACTTTTTTTTCGATTCGTATTTTTTTTTTTCGATTCGTAATTTTCCGTGTCTCTTAAAATGTAATAATAGCATACACATTACATAAAATTATGAATTATGCTCCGATTACGAATGTTACGAATGTACGAATAAATATGAATGCGTCCGAAAATGCGAATGCGAAAACGAAAATTAAACTAGCGAAAAAATGAATCAACGAAAAAAGAACTCTTACGAATGCACGAATCGTTACGAATACGAAAACACCGACGACTTACGAATGTACGAATTGTTACGAATACGAACACCGACGACTTACGAATGTACGAATCGTTACGAATCAACGGAAACGAAAAAAACGAAACGAAAAGAAACAAATTTTTTTCGGAAACGAAAAAAACGAAACGAAAATAAACATTTTTTTTTTGTTGTGCACATGTCTAATAATATCGTTTTTTTTTTTTCCTGTTGATCCTGCCAGTAGATCGGTTATTTTTGCACTTCCTGTAACAGGCCAAATTGTCAAATGTAAATGGCAGTTATAGGGGTTGGGACAAACCATATTACCACTGAGAGGGGTGCTTATAATGGTCAGCTTTTATAGATAGGGCTTAAACATATGGGGAAAAAAAAATGATTGCTGTAAACCTAATTCCTGAAAATGTATCTTTGTATTAGTTTGTGTCCCCAAAGGGGACCCCAATGGGGGACGGGTACAGCAATAAACACCCAACTGGGGCTGTAAGCCTTTCACATTCCATTAACCGATTCCCGACCGCCCACTGCATATATACGTCAGCAGAATGGCACGGGCAGGCAAAAGCACGTACCTGTACGTCCCCTTTAAATGCCTGCCCGTGGGTCGCGTGCGCGCGCCATTGGCGCGCTCGCGACCTGGTCGGGAGCTCCGTGATCCCGGCCGCGGGACCAGCAGACCCGATTGCCGCTGGTGTCCCGCGATCGGGTCACGGAGCTGAAGAACGGGTAGAGGTCTGTGTAAACAAACCTCTCCCCGCGCTTCCTACTCTGCCTGTCATTGATTCGCTGTTCCCGGTCATCGGGAAAGCCGATCAATGACGTCAGACGTCAGCCCCGCCCCCTAATGTAAAAAAAACAACACGTCACAGCCCATAACCCCTCCCCTCCCCCTAGTGGTTAACTCTTTCACTACAACTGTCATTTATACAGGAATCAATGCATTTAAATAGCATTGATTGCTGTATAAATGACAATGGTCCCAAAAAATGTGTCAAAAATGTCCGATGTGTCCGTCATAATGTCGCAGTCACAAAAAAAAATTCTGATCGCCGCCATTACTAGTAAAAAAAAAAAATATTAATAAAAATGCTATAAAACTATCCCCTATTTTGTAAACGCTATAACTTTTGCGCAAACCAATCAATAATCGCTAATTGCGATTTTTTTTTTACCAAAAATATGTAAAAGAATACGTATCGGCCTAAACTGAGGAAAAAAAATGTTTTTTTATATATTTTTTTGGGGATATTTCTTATAGCCAAAAGCAAAAAATGTTGCATTGTTTTCAAAATTGTCGCTCTAATTTTGTTTATAGCGCAAAAAATAAAAACCGCAGAGGTAATCAAATACCACCAAAAGAAAGCTCTTTTTGTGGGAAAAAAAGGACGCCAATTTTGTTTGGGAGCCACGTCGCACGACCGCGCAATTGTCAGTTAAAGCGACGCAGTGCCGAATCGCAAAAAGGGGCCTGGTCCTTTGGCTGCCAATTGGTCCGGGGCTGAAGTGGTTGAAAAACGGAAATACAAAGTTGTGTGTGTAATTAAACTGTAAAATAAAGGGGATTTTCTCTTACAATAGCTTGTCGTAATCATGCAGCAGAACTTACGACATCCACATAATGTAAGTGTTTGTGGAGGAAAACCAGAGTTTTTCAGAAAGGCAGAGGAAACTGACTCATGTATCATCGAAGTTCACTTCTTGTGTCTGGTAAACCACCATCGTCCTACGACTTACCTACATACCATTTACTAATATGGAACAATATCTGCACCGCTAAACCAAAGTGCCAAAATAAATGTCAGGAAAGGTCATCGCTCTGACAGGGGCGGACTGACAACTCATGGGGCCCCCCGGGCAATAGGCGGTTATGGGGCCCCCAGGCAATCAGAGATTTTGGGGCCTCACAGTATACACACGCACATGTACACACAGTATACACAGACATGTACACACAGTATACACATACATGTATACACAGACATGTTTCTATTGGCTGAGAAGGTACTGGAGAGGTGGGGCAGCTATAATCTCGGGATTTTTAGATCCAAAAGGATGTCGGTAAGGGACATTTCAGAAACGGATGTAAAAAAAAAACACAGATTTTTACATACTGTCCCTGGTTTTACTGAGGCTGGCAACCCTGATGGGGCCCCCAGTGGGTTCTGTTCTCCTATCAGGGTGTTGCTGGGTGACATTAATCTGGGTGACCAACTGCCACCTTGATGGAGATCATTGCCTGGATGACTTTTCCCCCAATGTTATCAAGATGCTGAGTTTCTGGGTATTTAAAAAGAAGCATTGCTTTTTTTTTTTTTTTACTTACAGTATTCAGTTCCCGATGGGACAAAGTACATTTGATGCTTTTGTTTCCATCTTTGTAGCTGTCCTGTTTCAATGTTGAACAGGGTGCCCACAACTTGGCGCAAGGCTACCTGAAACTGAAGCTAGCAAGGACATGGCTGCTTTGCTAGCAAGTGTCCGCCTCTACTTCCCAGAATTTGAAATAAAAATACCTGCTGTGCC
The DNA here is from genome assembly GCA_028564925.1 of Lithobates sylvaticus. Taxonomy (NCBI): domain Eukaryota; kingdom Metazoa; phylum Chordata; class Amphibia; order Anura; family Ranidae; genus Lithobates; species Lithobates sylvaticus. Next base: position 18,029,722 of record CM053027.1, read on the forward strand.
CATTATGAGGGGTTCCCACCACCCCTGTGCTGAGGTCCCAGGCCTGTACACCTAGGGTTGCCACCTGTACGGGAATGACCCGGACAGTCCGGGTTTTGACAGCTGTGCCTGGGTTTGCGTTCTCCCGTCACCCGGACACAGCAGTGATGTATAGGCTCCGCTCTAGACCAGTCCCAGCCAGGCTTCAGTGAGATCACCACCCCACGGGCCCCACCCCCATGTGTCAGTGTCTGCATATATGCTTTTATAGCGCCAGCAGACTCCCCCCGCCCCCCCTCTCCGGAAGAAGAACCCCCTTCATGCAGCTGCAGTCACATCTCCTCTCTCTCCTGGCGCTTCTACCGCCAGCAGCACGGCACCCGCCCGGCCCCCCTCCTTCCCCACTCGAGTGACCAGGACGCAGCAGCAGTCGCCCGGGTCACACTCGCTGTCTGTGTCCCCTTGGCTCTCTCTCTCACTGTCTCCCAGACAGTCCCAGCCGCTGGCGCCGATTCCAGCCATAGACAGTGCACTTACCTTTCAGCGGATCCTGAAAGGTAAGGTTTTGTTTTCTTGCTCTATGGGGGTGAAGGTAGGCAGGCACTGTCTGATGGGATTTTAGAACTAGCAGGGTCTCAAAGGGGGGGGGGGGGTCACCTGGGGGAGGTCTATTACATGGTTCAAAATGTGAAAAAAAATCAAAGGCTGCCACCCACTGTGCCCTCAAACGCTGATACTGCGCCCATCAAATGCAGCCACTGTGCCCTCAAACGCTGCCACTGTGCCCTCAAACGCTGATACTGCGCCCATCAAATGCAGCCACTGTGCCCTCAAACGCTGCCACTTTGCCCATCAAACGCTGCCACTTTGCCCATCAAACGCTGCCACTTTGCCCATCAAACGCTGCCACTGTGCCCTCAAACGCTGCCACTGTGCTCCATAAATGCTACCACTATGCTATCAATTGCAGCCACTGTGCCATCAAACGCTGCAACTGTGCCATCAAACGCTGCAACTGTGCCATCAAACGCTGCCACTGTGCCCATCAAACGCTGCCACTGTGCCCATCAAACGCTGCCACTGTGCCCATCAAACGCTGCCACTGTGCCCATCAAACGCTGCCACTGTGCCCTCAAACGCTGCCACTGTGCCCTCAAACGCTGCCACTGTGCCCCATAAATGCTACCACTATGCTATCAATTGCAGCCACTGTGCCAAACACTGCCACTGTGCCATCAAATGCTGCCACTGTGCCATCAAACGCTGCCACTGTGCCCTCAAACGCTACCACTGTGCTATCAATTGCAGCCACTGTGCCAAACGCTGCCACTTTGCCCATCAAACGCAGCCACTGTGCCCATCAAACGCTGCCACTGTGCCCTCAAACGCTGCCACTGTGCCCTCAAACGCTGCCACTGTGCCCCATAAATGCTACCACTATGCTATCAATTGCAGCCACTGTGCCAAACACTGCCACTGTGCCATCAAATGCTGCCACTGTGCCATCAAACGCTGCCACTGTGCCCTCAAACGCTACCACTGTGCTATCAATTGCAGCCACTGTGCCAAACGCTGCCACTTTGCCCATCAAACGCTGCCACTTTGCCCATCAAACGCAGCCACTGTGCCCTCAAACGCTGCCACTGTGCCCTCAAACGCTGCCACTGTGCCCTCAAACGCTGCCACTGTGCCCCATAAATGCTACCACTATGCTATCAATTGCAGCCACTGTGCCAAACACTTCCACTGTGCCATCAAACGCTGCCACTGTGCCATCAAATGCTGCCACTGTGCCCTCAAACTCTACCACTGTGCTATCAATTGCAGCCACTGTGCCAAACGCTGCCACTGTGCCCATCAATTGCAGCCACTGTGCCCATCAATTGCAGCCACTGTGCCCATCAATTGCAGCCACTGTGCCCATTAAACGCTGCCACTGTGCCCATTAAACGCTGCCACTGTGCCCATTAAACGCTGCCACTGTGCCATCAAACGCTGCTAGTGTGCCCATCAGTGTGACCCCCCCACTCGCTGTCTGCCCGCCACTTACCCTGTCTTGGTGGGGTAGCGGGTGACAGCGACGAGCGAGATCCTGCATTGTCCCCATTATCAGTGTCCCCAACATAATCTCCCCCATTATCAGTGTCCCCAGTAGAGTTTTTCCCATCATCAGTGTCCCCAGCAGAGTTGTCCCCATCATCAGTGTCCCCAGTAGAGTTTTTCCCATCATCAGTGTCCCCAGCAGAGTTGTCCCCATTATCAGTGTCCCCAGCAAAGCTGTCCCCATTATCAGTGTCCCCAGCAAAGCTGTCCCCATTATCAGTGTCCCCAGCAAAGCTGTCCCCGTTATCAGTGTCCCCAGCAAAGCTGTCCCCATTATCAGTGTCCCCAGCAAAGCTGTCCCATTATCAGTGTCCCCAGCATAGTCTGGGTAGGCTGAGGGCCAGGGTTTGGAGACCCCTGGTTTATACTACAAAAAAAAATGCTGTGCGCCGTGCCGTGCCATGCACCGCTAAAGTGTTCGGGTTTGGCTTGAAGAAAAGGTGGCAACCCTATGTACACCTGCTGTGCCCATTATAAGAGGTTCCCACCATTCCTGTGCTTGGTACCCGGGGCTGTACACCTGCTGTGCCCATTATGAGGGGCTTCCACCATCCCTGTGCTGAGTTCCTGGGTCTGCACACATGCTGTGCCCAATTTGAGGGGCTCCCATCATCCCTGTGTTGAGTTCCTGGGCATATACACCTGCTGTGACCATTGTGAGGGGTTCCCACCATCCCTGTGCTGAGTTCCTGGATCTGTACACCTGTTGTACCACTTATGAGGGGTCTCTGCCATCCCTGTGCTGAGTTCTGTACACCTGCTGTGCCCATAATGAGGGGTTCCCATCATCCCTGTGCTGAGTTCCTGGGTCTGTACACCTGTTGCACCCATTATGAGGGCTCTCCACCATCTCTGTGCTGAGTTCCCGGGTCTGTACACCTGCTGTGCCCATTATGAGGGATTTCCACCATCCCTGTGCTGAGTTCCCAGGTCTGTACACCCACTGTGCCCATTATGAGGGGTTCCCGCCATCCCTGTGCTGAGTTCCCGGGTCTGTACACCTGCTGTGCCCATTATGAGGGATTTCCACCATCCCTGTGCTGAGTTCCCAGGTCTGTACACCCACTGTGCCCAATTTGAGGGGCTCCCATCATCCCTGTGCTGAGTTCCTGGGCATATACACCTGCTGTGACCATTGTGAGGGGTTCCCACCATCCCTGTGCTGAGTTCCTGGGGCTGTACACCTGTTGCGCCCATTATGAGGGGTTCCCACCATCCATGTGCTGAGTTCCTGGGTCTGTACACCTGTTGTGCCCATTATGAGGGCTCTCCACCATCCCTGTGCTGAGTTCCTGGGTCTGTACACCTGCTGTGACCATTATGAGGGGTTCCCACCATCCCTGTGCTGAGTTCCCGGGTCTGTACACCTGTTGCGCCCATTATGAGGGGTTCCCACCATCCCTGTGCTGAGTTCCCGGGTCTGTACACCCGCTGTGCCCATTATGAGGGGTTCCCACCATCCCTGTGCTGAGTTCCTGGGTCTGTATGTAGGTGCGGTGCAGCGGCAAAAACACACACAACCTGGAAGCAAAGTAAAGAACCGTTCAAAACAAACCCTGTGGGCAGACAGCCCAACTAGGAACACTCATGAATTCCAACACCGTGTAGGAGAAGGCGGTTTTAGCCGAACTGACAGAGCCTGTTAGGAGAGGTAGAATACGACCCGCCCATCTCGTGCCCAAGCAGGAAGAAATCCAGGGAAGTTGTGAACCCTCCTCATCCTCCTCATCTGGAACATCTCTCTGTCGCTAATACTGTCCCTACGCTACCCACTCGAAATATCGTGCCTCTAAGCAAAGTGGCAGGCTGTGGTCGCCACAGTCATTTTAAGATGTTTTCGGGAAGCTGCATTTTATTGGCTGGGCAGAAGTCAAGGGTTTAAAGCCGCTATCAGATGACACAACTTTGTGTGTGTGTGTGGTTGGAAATGAAGTCTACTTCAGTCTGTTTTAAAGTGTGGCAGTCTGAAAGTGTTGGGTTCTAGGCATGAGAAAGAGGTCAGCTTGAGCTGTGATGAGTAGGATGTGGGGACATTTGTTCTATGTTATGTATATTGTAAAACCTGTGGAGCAGGGACTTAAAAACACTCTGCTCACCCAAGATGACCACCTAGGGGCCACCTGGACCCAGAGCAACCAACCGCAACGCTGTCTCTGGTAAAACCACTGAGAAATCAAGTTTCCCCTGACTTCCTCTCCAGGCTGTGAAGTTGCCCTGGTTGGGAGTAGGGATGGGCTTTATGTACATGCGTTCGACTCGGACATTGGCTGTTCGGCAGTTCGCCGAACAGCGAACAAATTTGGGTGTTGACGGCAAATTCAAAAGCCGCGGAACACCCTTTAAAAGTCTATGGGAGAAATCAAAAGTGCTAATTTTAACCGCTTGCCGACCGGCGCACGACGATGTACATCGACAGAATGGCACGGATAAGCATAAGGGCGTACAGGTACGTCCCCTTTAAGATGCCGCCGTGCCATCGGGCCAGTCGGGGTCCCCGTGAGGACGGTCGCGGGTCCCGCGGACTCAATCGCCGCAGGGATACCCGCGATCGTCTCACGGGAAGGCTGAACGGGGAGATGCGGAAATAAACAGCATCTCCCCGTTCTGCCTAGCAACTAGTGACACTGATCTCTGCTCCTGTGATTGGAGCAGAGATCAGCATTCACTAGCTGACAGCCACGCCCCCCCACAGTAAGAAATACACCCCTAGGCACACTTAACCAATACACCTAGTGGTTAACCCCTTCACTGCCAGTGTCATTTATACAGGAATCAATGCATTTAAATAGCACTGTGATCGCTGTATAAATGACAATGGTTCCAAAAATGTGTCAAAAATGTCCGATGTGTCCGCCATAATGTCGCAGTCACAATAAAAATCGCTGATCGCCGCCATTACTAATAAAAAAAAATTATTAATAAAAATGCTATAAAACTATCCCCTATCTTGTAAACGCTATAACTTCTGCGCAAACCAATCAATAATCGCTTTATTGCAATTTTTTTTTCCAAAAATATGTAGAAGAATACGTATCGGCCTAAACTGAGGAAAAAAAAAGTTTTTTTTATATATTTTTGGGTGGATATTTATTATAGCAAAAAATAAAAAAAAGAATGCGTTTTTTTCAAAATTGTCGCTATTTTTTGTTTATAGCGCAAAAAATAAAAACCGCAGAGGCGATCAAGTACCACCAAAAGAAAGCTCTATTTGTAGGAAAAAAAGGACACCAATTTTGTTTGGGAGCCACGGCGCATGACCGCGCAATTGTCAGTTAAAGCGACGCAGTGCCGAATTGCAAAAAGTGGCCTGGTCCTTTGGCTGCAAATTGATCCGGTCTGAAAGTGGTTAAAGGCTTATATGCATGGTATTGTCATTAAAAGTGTTTGGGGACCCAGGGTCCTGCCCCAGGGGACATGTATCAATGCAAAATAAAGTTTTTAAAATGGCCGTTTTTTTCGGGAGCAGTGATTTTTTTTTAATAATGCTTAAAGTGAAACTATAAAAGTGTAATATTCCTTTAAATTTCATACCTGGGGGGTGTCTATAGTATGCCTGTAAAGTGGCGCATGTTTGCCGTGTTTAGAACAGTCCGAGAGCAAAATGACATTTCTAAATGAAAAAAGGTCATTTAAAACTACTCACAGCTACAATGAATTGTCGGTCCGACAATACACATAACAGTTCATTAATAAAAACGGCATGGGGATTTCCCTGGTATGTTGTCATAATCATATGGCAGAAGTTATTACAACATCCTTATAGCGCAATGCTTGTAGATAAATCTTGAGTTCCTCAGAAAAGGCAGAGGAACTGACTAATGTGTCATAGAATTTCACTGCTGCCGTTCAGTAAATCGCCATCATTCCACATACAGACCAGCCTCGTTTTGGATTTTAGGTGTTTACATGTTTAAAACATTTTTGTTTTTTTATATATTTTTGGGGGATATTTATTATAGCAAAAAAATCGTTTTTTTCAAAAAAAAAAAAAACTTAGAACCCCCAAACATTAAATATATTGTTTTTTTTGTATTTTTTACCACTTTAAGACCAGCCTCGTTTTGGATTTTTTTTTGTAGTTTTTTTAATAAAATGGCAATAAAAAATTCACTTTTTTGAATAAAAAAATAAGACAACAGTAAAGTTAGTCCAATTTTTTTATATATTGTGAAAGATAATGTTACGCCGAGTAAATTGATACCTAACATGTCACACTTCAAAATTGCGCCCGCTCGTGGAATGGCATCAAACTTTTACCCTTAAAAATCTCCATAGGCGACGTTTAAAAAATTCTACAGCTTGCATATTTTGCGTTACAGAGGAGGTCTATGGCTATAATTATTGCTCTCGCTCTACCGATCGCGGCGATACCTCACATGTGTGGTTTGACCACCGTTTTCATATGCGGGCGCTACTCACGTATGCGTTCGCTTCTGCGCACGAGCTCGTCGGGACGGGGCGCTTTAAAAAAAAATTTTTTTGTTTTTCTTATTTATTTTTCTTGATTTTATTTATTTTTACACAGTTTTTTTAAAAAAAAATTTAATTGGCTTACTTTTATTCCTATTACAAGGAATGTAAACATTCCTTGTAATAGAAAAAAGCATGACAGGTCCTCTTAAATATGAGATCTGGGGGTCAAAAAGTCCTCAGATCTCATATTTGGACTTCAATGGAAAAAAAAAAAAAAAAAAATGTCATTAAAAAAAATGACATTTGAAAATTCCTCTTTAAGAGGTATGGGCGGAAGTGACGTTTTTGACGTCGCTTCCGCCCTCCTATGGTATAGAGATGAGTGGCGGCCATCTTACCATCACTCATCTCTATGCCCAGCAGGAGAAAGGACCCGATCGCCTCCGCCGCTGCCGACGGTTCCGGTAAGCGGCGGGAGGGGGGGGGAGGGGGGGGCACCTCTCCCGCCGCCGATAACGGTGATCTCGCGGCGAATCCGCCGCGATGACCACCATTATCGGAATGCCGACCGGCGCCTGAAGAGATGGATATCTCGGTTGTGGCAGCAGCTGCTGCCGTTACCGAGATATCCCTCTTCAAAATCAGGACGTACATCGCCGTGCGCCGGTCGGAAAGTGGTTAAAAAAAAGTGTATTTTTTCCCAAAAAAGTGCGCTTGTAAGACCGCTGCGCAAATACTGTGTGACAGAAAGTAGTGCAATGACCGCCATTTTATTCTCTAGGGTGTTAGAAAAAAATGTATAATGTTTGGGGGCTCTAAGTAATTTTCTAGCAAAAAAAAAAAGTTTTTAACTTGTAAACAACAAATCTCAGAAAGAGGCTCGGTCCTTAAGTGGTTAAAATTGCGCACGCTCGTGGAATGGCGCCAACCTTCAGTGCTTAAAAATCTCCATAGGCGACGCTTTAACATTTTTTTTACAGGTTCCATGTTTAGAGTTACAGAGGAGGTCTAGTGATAGAATTATTGCTCTCGCTCCAACAATCGTATGTAAGGGGTGTGTATCTGGCTCTGATACTAACCAGTGCCTCACCCGCCACTGACCTCACCGGCCACCGACCTCACCATTCACTGACCTCACTAGTCACCAACCTCACCATTCACTGACCTCACTAGTCACCAACCTCACCATTCACTGACCTCACCGCACGTCCCTGGTATGTTGTCATAATCATATGGCAGAAGTTATTACAACATCCTTATAGCGCAATGCTTGTAGATAAATCTTGAGTTCCTCAGAAAAGGCAGAGGAACTGACTAATGTGTCATAGAATTTCACTGCTGCCGTTCAGTAAACCGCCATCATTCCACATCTTCCGACATTCCTGGGGGTCCGAATCCGGGAAAAGTTCAGAAAAGTTCAGAAACTCCACGAAAGTTCAGGTGCCAAATCCAAACACCAAGTCAATAGAAGCCGAAGCCCTTAATGACCAGGACATTTTTTGCGATACGGCACTGCGTCACTTTAACTGACAATTGCGCGGTCCTGCGGCGCTGTACCCAAACAAAATTGACGTTCTTTTTTCCCCCCACAAATAGCGTTTCCTATTTCAAAAGTCCCACGGACTAGCACACAGACGGCGGGATTGTCCGCCGCACTCCCGAGTCCGGCAGACAATTTTAAGTCAAAACTTCAAACTAAGTCCGCCAGACTTTTGGGAACAAAAAGTCCGCCGGAGCCCCACACACGGTCAGATTGTCCGGCGGACTCTAGTCTAGCGGACAATCCCGCCGGAAAGTCCGATCGTGTGTACGCGGCATTATAGGTTTTGTCCCTTCTCCCAGGTTGTGATTGGACAGTGAATGGAGAAGCGGCAGACTGATGAACAACTGACTGCTTGTGCTGCTTCTGCCTCCCCCTCTCTAAGCTCTGCTATATAGCAGCTGCAAGAGGCCGATACCAAGTCAAATGTAGGTAATGGTATTTGCCATGCTTGCAGGTACCAAGGTAGATTTATGGACATGTTGTTAATGATTACAGATCACAGGGCTGCCTTAAAAGCATCATGGGCCACCGGGCAAAGTAATGCACTGGGGCCCCTACCAGCCTGTCCCAATTTACACAAATGCTTTCAAGAATTAAAGTATAAATAGTTGAAAGAACAAAACAAATATTTATTAGTTATTGCAAGAAAATCTATTTGAAACAATAAGAAAACATGCCATAAATCAAAGACTAATCAACACAAAGGACACAGCACAGGTCTGGAGGCAAAAGGGCACAGTACAGGGGGTTAGGAGGGCACAATACAGGGGGATCAGGAGGGCACAATACTGGGGTTCAGGAGGGCACAATACCTGGGTAAGGCGATCACAGTATAGGGGGGGGGGGTCAGGAGGGCACCATACTGGGGTCAGGAGGGCACAGTACAGGGGGAGTCAGGAGGGCACAATACTGGGATCAGAAGGGCACAATACTTGGATCAGGAGGGCACAATACAGGGGGGTCAGGAGGGCACAATACAGGGGTCAGAAGGGCACAATACTGGGGTCAGAAGGGCACAATACTGGGGTCAGGAGGGCACAGTACAGGGGGAGTCAGAAGGGCACATTACTGGGAGCCAGAAGGGCACATTACTGGGAGTCAGGAGGGCACAATACTGGAGTCAAGAGGGCAGAATACTGGGGTCAGGAGGGCACAATACCTGGATCAGGAGATCACAGAATTGGGGGATTCAGGAGGGCACAGTACAGGGGGATTCAGGAGGGCACAGTACAGGGGGAGTCAGGAGGGCACAATACTGGGGTCAGAAGGGCACAATACTGGGGTCAGGAGGGCACAGTACAGGGGGAGTTCAGGAGGGCACAATACTGGGATCAGGAGGGCACAATACTGGGGTCAGGAGGGCACATTACTGGGGTCAAGAGGGCAGAATACTGGGGTCAAGAGGGCAGAATACTGGGGTCAAGAGGGCACAATACCTGGATCAGGAGATCACAGTATTGGGGGGTCAGGAGGGCACAATACAGGGGTCAGGAGGGCACAATACTGGGATTGGGGAGGGCACAATACCTGGATCAGGAGATCACAATACTGGGGTCAGGAGGGCACAATACTGGGATTGGGGGGGGGGGGGGGCACAGTACAGGGGGCTCAGGAAGGCCCAATACTATGGGTCAGGAGGGCACAGTACAAGTTCTGTGATATGGCCATCCCAGCATAACTTAGTGAAAAGCAATGTAATGTAAGATTATCATGGGGCCCCCATGCACCTGGGGCCCCTGGGCAGTGCCCATGTATACAGATCATTGTATCTTTTATATCTGTCTGGAGTTCAGATTTAAGCACCGGCTGACATTTGCTGGTTGTGTAACCGGTCTTTAGAAAACCACCCACATACACTGTGTGTACAATCGATGGTGAAACCCGACATCTCCCACATTAAAGAGACACCTGAGATTGACAGAGATGTGACATCGATTGTTCTGATCTGACTCAGGACTCGTCTACAACCAGACAAAAATATCAAGTCTGAACCCAAGAACAAAAAATAAAATTTTTGGATTTACAGTGAGGGGGAAAAATGTATGTGACCCCCTGCTGATTTTGTACGTTTGCCCCACTGATAAAGAAATGATCAGTCTATAATTTTAATGGTCGGTTTATTTTAACAGCGAAAGAAACAGAATAACAAAAATATCCAGAAAAACGCAAAAAAAGTTACAAATTGTTTTGCATTTTAACCACTTAAGGACCGGAAGGATTTTCCCCTTAATGACCGGCCCATTTTCTGCGATACGGCACTGCGTCGCTTTAACTGACAATTGTGCGGCCGTGCGATCGATGATCAATGTTTATAATCAATGTTACTTTGTATCTCTCTATTTCTCATCTGATCGATGTTTATAAACAATGTTACTTTGTATCTCTCTATTTCTCATCTGATCGATGTTTATATAAACAATGTTACTTTGTATCTCTCTATTTCTCATCTGATCGATGTTTATATAAACAATGTTACTTTGTATCTATTTGTGAGTGCATTAAAAAAATATATATACTACCACTGTTGTAGACGGTATAACTTTCATGCAAACCAATCAATATACACTTATTGGGATTTCTTGGTCAAAGACATGTAGCAGAATACATTTTGGCCTAAATCAGTGGTCCCCAAACTGTGGCCGGGGGCCAAATGCGGCCCTTTGCTTGCTTTTATCTGGCCCTTGGGGCACTATTTCCCTTAATTGTTCCTGACACTAAGAATGGGGCACTATTCCTCTCACTGACACCAATGATGGGCCACTATTAATCCCACTGACACCAATGATGGGCCACTATTACTCCCACTGACACCAATGATGGGACACTTTTCCTCCCACTGACACCAATGATGGGGCACTATTCCTCCCACTGATTCCAATGATGGGCCACTATTCCTCCCACTGACACCAATGATGGGGCACTATTACTCCCACTGACACCAATGATAGGACACTATTCCTCCCACTGACACCAATGATGGGGCACTATTCCTCCCACCGACACCAATGATGGGGCACTATTCCTCCCACCGACGCCAATGATGGGGCACTATTCCTCCCACTGATACCAATGATGGGGCACTATTCCTCCCACTGACACCAATGATGGGACACTATTCCTCCCACTGACACCAATGATGGGGCACTATTCCTCCCACTGACACCAATGATGGGGCACTATTCCTCCCACTGACACCAATGATGGGGCACTATTCCTCCCACTGACACCAATGATGGGGCACTATTCTTCCCACTGACACCAATTATGGGGCACTATTCTTCCCACTGACACCAATGATGGGGCACTATTCTTCCCACTGACACCAATGATGGGCCACTATTCCTCCCACTGACACCAATGATGGGGCACTTTTCCTCCCACTGACACCAATGATGGGGCACTATTCCTCCCACTGACACCAATGATGGGGCACTATTCCTCCCACTGATACCAATGATGGGGCACTATTCCTCCCACTGACACCAATGATGGGGCACTATTCCTCCCACTGACACCAATGATGGGGCACTATTCCTCCCACTGACACCAATGATGGGGCACTATTCTTCCCACTGACACCAATGATGGGCCACTATTCCTCCCACTGACACCAATGATGGGGCACTATTCCTCCCACTGACACCAATGATGGGGCACTATTCTTCCCACTGACACCAATGATGGGCCACTATTCCTCCCACTGACACCAATGATGGGGCACTTTTCCTCCCACTGACACCAATGATGTGGCACTATTCCTCCCACTGACACCAATGATGGGACACTATTCCTCCCACTGACACCAATGATGGGGCACTATTCATCCCACTGACCCCAATGATGGGGCACTATTCATCCCACTGATACCAATGATGGGGCACTATTCATCCCACTGATACCAATGATGGGACACTATTCCTCCCACTGACACCAATGATGGGGCACTATTCCTCCCACTGATACCAATGATGGGGCACTATTCCTCCCACTGACACCAATGATGGGACACTATTCATCTCACTGATACCAATGATGGGGCACTATTCCTCCCACTGACACCAATGATGTGACACTATTCCTCCCACTGACACCAATGATGGGGCACTATTCCTCCCACTGACACCAATGATGGGGCACTATTCCTCCCACTGACACCAATGATGAAGCACTATTCCTCCCACTGACACCAATGATGGGGCACTATTCATCCCACTGACCCCAATGATGGGGCACTATTCATCCCACTGATACCAATGATGGGGCACTATTCATCCCACTGATACCAATGATGGGACACTATTCCTCCCACTGATACCAATGATGGGGCACTATTCCTCCCACTGACACCAATGATGGGACACTATTCATCCCACTGATACCAATGATGGGGCACTATTCCTCCCACTGACACCAATGATGTGACACTATTCCTCCCACTGACACCAATGATGGGGCACTATTCCTCCCACTGACACCAATGATGAAGCACTATTCCTCCCACTGACACCAATGATGGGACACTATTCATCCCACTGATACCAATGATGGGGCACTATTCCTCCCACTGACACCAATGATGTGACACTATTCCTCCCACTGACACCAATGATGGGGCACTATTCCTCCCACTGACACCAATGATGGGACACTATTCATCCCACTGATACCAATGATGGGGCACTATTCCTCCCACTGACACCAATGATGTGACACTATTCCTCCCACTGACACCAATGATGGGGCACTATTCCTCCCACTGACACCAATGATGGGACACTATTCATCCCACTGATACCAATGATGGGGCACTATTCCTCCCACTGACACCAATGATGTGACACTATTCCTCCCACTGACACAATGATGGGGCACTATTCCTCCCACTGACACCAATAATGTGACACTATTCCTCCCACTGACACCAATGATGGGACACTATTCATCCCACTGACACCAATGATGGGGCACTATTCCTCCCACTGACACCAATGATGGGACACTATTCATCCCACTGATACCAATGATGGGGCACTATTCCTCCCACTGACACCAATGATGTGACACTATTCCTCCCACTGACACCAATGATGGGGCACTATTCCTCCCACTGACACCAATGATGGGGCACTATTCATCCCACTGACACCAATGATGGGACACTTTTCCTCCCACTGACACTGGCCCCAGTGCGGCCCCCCTAAAGTTTTAAGGACAGTAAACTGGCCGTTTATTTGGAAAGTTTGAAGACCCCTGGCCTAAATTTATGAAGAAATTTGACTTTTACTTTTTTTTTTTTTTCATTGGATGTGTTTTATAGCAGAAAGTAAAAAATATTGATTTTTTTTTTCACATGTTATGCTTTTTTTTTTTTTTTCGTTTATAGCGCAAAAAAAAAATAAAAACCTCAGAGGTGATCAAATACCACCAAAAGAAAGCTCTATTTGTGGGAATCAAAAAAACATCAATATATTTGGGTACAGCGGCGCACGACTGCGCAATTGTCAGCTGACGTAACGCCGTGCCGTATCGCAAAAAATGGCCTGGTCAGAGAGGGGGGGGGGGGGAATCTTCCGGAGGTCAAGTGGTTATATCAGAAAGTACAAATTTTTTAACTTTTTTCAAAATTGTTGGTCTTTTTTTTTTGTTTATAGCGCAAAAAATAAAAAATAAAAAGCGCAACAGTGATCAAATACCAACAAAAGAAAGCTCTATTTGTGGGGGGGAAATAATTAAAAAAAAAATTTCTGTACAGCGTTGCATGACCGCGCAATCGCCAGTTACAGTACCGCAGTAGCAAAAAAAATGGCCTGGTCATGAAGAGGGGGGTAAAATCTTCCAGAGCTGGAGTGGCTAGGGACGTCTATCCTCAGCACTGGTGATCACAGCTCTCCAGTAGACTGTTCTAGATACTTTATGTTAAAATAAATTGCGCTTTTGTCTTAATTAACTTATTTAAATTGTCTTAATTGTCACATTTCAGCAAGTTTTGCTACAAGGGAGGGTGAGTAGAAGTTACACCCAATGGATCTGATGATTACTTTAGTATACAGACCGGGCCCAGCTGATTATCTTTGTTTTAATCACATTCTGTCTATTTTATGGTCCTTGTGACTTTACCAGCACTACTCTACTTTCGCTAACAATTGGGCGGTCCTGCGGCGCTGTACCCAAATACATATTTTTTCCCCCACAAATAGAGCTTTCTTTTAGCAGTATTTTTTAATCATATTCTGTTTATTTTATGGTCCTTGTGTCTTTATCAGTATACCTTATCCCCTTCAGCTCCGGTAGATTTACCCCCTTCCTGACCAGGCCATTTTTTGCGCTACGACACTGCGCTGCTTTCACTGACAATTGGGTGGTCCTGCGGCGCTGTACCCAAATACATATTTTTTCCCCCCACAAATAGAGCTTTCTTTTGTCAGTATTTGATCACCACTTCGGTTTTTTATCCTTTTTTTTATCCTTTTTGCTCTATCAACAAAAAAAGGCTGACGATTTTGATAACAAAACAATATTTTTTACTTTCTGCTATAAAACATCCAATAACAAAATGTAAAATAAATGTAATTTCTTCATAAATGTAGGCCAAGATGTATTCTGCTACATGTTTTTGGTAAAATAAAAACATTACTAGTTAAAAAAAAAAGAAAAGAAAAAACAATAAGCGTATATTGATTGGTTTGCGCAAAAGTTATTGCGTCTACAAACTATGGGATAGACTTATGGAATTTTTTTGTGTTTTTTTTTTGGTATTCTGCTACGTTTATGTTAAAAAAAGAAAAAATAAAAAAATCACAATAAGCGTTTATTGATTGGTTTGCGCAAAAGTTATTGCGTCTACAAATTATGGGATAGATTTATGGAATTTTTTATTTATTTTTTCTGTATTCTACTACATGTTTTTGTAAAAAAAAAAAAAAAAAAAATCCCAATAAGCGCATATTGATTGGTTTGCGCAAAAGTTATTGTGTCTACAAATTATGGGATAGATTTATGGAATTTTTTATTTTTTTATTTGTATTCTGCTACGTTTTTGGTAAAAAAATAAAAAAATCCCAATAAGCGTATATTGATTGGTTTGCGCAAAAGTTATTGCGTCTACAAATTATGGGATAGATTAATGGAATTTTTTTATTTGTATTCTGCTACGTTTTTGGTAAAAAAATAAAAAAATCCCAATAAGCGTATATTGATTGGTTTGCGCAAAAGTTATCATGTCTATAAATTATGAGATAGATTAATGGAATTTATTTTTGTATTCTGCTATATGTTTTTGGTAAAAAAATAAATAAAAATCCCAATAAGCGTATATTGATTGGTTTGCACTAAAGTTATGGCGTCTACAAATTATGGGATAGATTTATGGAATTTTTTCATTTTTTAAACTAGTAATGGTGGCGATCAGCGACTTATAGCGGGACTGCGGTATCGCAGTTAGCCCCTTCCCTGCCAGTGTCATTATTAGTACAGTGACAGTGCTTTTTTTTTTTTTTTTATTTATTTTTTTTTTTTTTGCACTGATCACTGTATTAGTGTCACTGGTCCCCAAAAAGTGTCAGTTAGGCCCCTTTCACACTTGTGCAAGCTGAAAGTCGCGTGATTTTTGTCCCCATTTTGCCGCGACTTAAGGCAATGCCTGTGTAATCTTGAGGTCTATGGACCTCAAGGCTCATCAAAGTCGGACCAAAGTAGTGCAAGGACTACTTCGAAGCAGGGTTGCCAACCTCCGCAGCATTTTTTTACTGACAAAACATGAAAAATTTACTGACGGAGCACTTTTTTTTTTTTACTGACAACCTGAGAAAGGACAGAACTCCTATTGAAAACGAACACAGTGAACATTTGAACAGTATAAACATGATATGGAAACACTGACAATACCTATAACAAAATAATTTGCTTGATTTACACTTAAAAAGTCAACACAGCATGAAATGATCAGCCCCTGATATTTACTGGCAGTTGTAAAAAAAATCACAGATTTTTACAAACTGCCAGTAAATTTACTGGCGGTTTGGCAACCCTGCGCACAGATATGAACGGTACTCATTGGAAATCATGGGGGTACGACTTGTCATGCGACTTTGCCGTCCCAAGTCGCAACAACAAGTCGCACAAGTGTGAAAGGGGCCTAACTGACACTTTTTGGGGACCAGTGACACTAATAAAGCGATCAGTGCTAAAAAAAAAAAAAATGCACTGTCACTGAACTAATGACACTGGCAGGGAAGGGGGTTAACATCAGGGGCGATCAAAGGGTTTAATGTGTGCCTAGCCAGTGTTTTAGTGTAGTGGGGAGGTGCTTTTACTAGTGGAAGACACAGATCTATGCCTTGTGTACTGACAGAATGGCGATCAGCCTTTGCACCGAACGATCAGCGGGTGCCGGCGGACGGCGAGTCCGCAGGACCCACCGATGTGCTCCCGCTGTGTAGAATCGCAGAGGGAGCGGGCCATCGGTGGCCTAGTAAAACTGCTATAGGGCAGTCGGGAAGTGGTTATACCAAAAGACATCTTTGCTATCTCAGAAGGTTTGGAGGTGTGCGTGAATGTCGCTGCCTATGACCCTCCCCCCCCCAAATGTTTGTCAGCAAATCAACTTAACAAAACCCAATTCTCCAGACCTCGGCCCATTTGTCCCCCCTAGGTTGGAGGACTTACCTGCCAGGAGCAGTAGACGCAGGACGATGCTGATCCTCAGTGGAGGACGAGCGCCGAGCACCATTGCTACCTCATCGTTGTATGGCTCGGTTGGCATCTGGAGCGTCACGCGGCAGCTCTCTTCTACAGCAATCTCAGGGAGGAAGTGGGCAGGTGTTTTATGTTTTTATGTTATCATAGAATCACATCTAGAGCGACTCAGCTCAGCTAGTTTGCGAAACATTCCCACAAGGGGAAGTGAAATTCGCAAAAATATCTTCCATGGAACCGCATATAACGCAGGACCCAGGCCAGCTAGATGGCTCGGGTTAACTCCTTCGCCACCCTGTTCATGCCCATTTATATGGGTGAGCAATTTATTATTATTATTTTTATTTGTTTTACATTTTTCAAGGAATTCAAAATTTAGCAATAAAATCCCAAAGGAGAAGGGTGGAGAAGGAAAAGGGTGGAGAAGGAGAAGGGTGGAGAAGGAGAAGTGTGGAGAAGGGTGGAGGAGGAGAAGGGTGGATGAGGAGAAGGGTGGATGAGGAGAAGGGTGGATGAGGAGAAGGGTGGAGGAAGAGAAGGGTGGAGAAGGAGAAGAGTGAAGAAGGAAAAGGGTGGAGAAGGAAAAGGGTGGAGAAGGAGAAGGGTGGAGAAGGAGAAGTGTGGAGAAGGGTGGAGGAGGAGAAGGGTGGAGAACTGTGGAGAAGGAGAAGGGTGGATGAGGAGAAGGGTGGATGAGGAGAAGGGTGGATGAGGAGAAGGGTGGAGGAAGAGAAGGGTGGAGGAAGAGAAGGGTGGAGAAGGAGAAGAGTGAAGAAGGAAAAGGGTGGAGAAGGAAAAGGGTGGAGAAGGAGAAGGGTGGAGAAGGAAAAGGGTGGAGAAGGAGAAGGGTGGAGAAGGGTGGAGGAGGAGAAGGGTGGAGAACTGTGGAGAAGGAGAAGGGTGGATGAGGAGAAGGGTGGATGAGGAGAAGGGTGGAGAAGGAGAAGGGTGGAGGAGGAGAAGGGTGGAGGAGGAGAAGGGTGGAGAAGGAAAAGGGTGGAGAAGGAAAAGGGTGGAGAAGGAGAAGGGTGGAGAAGGAGAAGGGTGGAGAAGGAGAAGGGTGGAGAAGGGTGGAGGAGGAGAAGGGTGGAGAACTGTGGAGAAGGAGAAGGGTGGATGAGGAGAAGGGTGGATGAGGAGAAGGGTGGAGAAGGAGAAGGGTGGAGAAGGAGAAGGGTGGATGAGGAGAAGGGTGGAGAAGGAGAAGGGTGGAGAAGGAGAAGAGTGAAGAAGGAAAAGGGTGGAGAAGGAAAAGGGTGGAGAAGGAAAAGGGTGGAGAAGGAGAGTGGAGAAGGGTGGAGAAGGAGAGTGGAGAAGGAGAAGGGTGGAGAAGGAGAGTGGAGAAGGAGAAGGGTGGAGAAGGAGAGTGGAGAAGGAGAAGGGTAGAGAAGGAGAGTGGAGAAGGAGAAGGGTGGAGAAGGAGAAGGGTGGAGAAGGAGAAGGGTGGAGAAGGAGAAGGGTGGAGAAGGAAAAGGGTGGAGAAGGAAAAGGGTGGAGAAGGAAAAGGGTGGAGAAGGATAAGGGTGGAGAAGGAGAAGGGTGGAGAAGGAGAAGGGTGGAGAAGGAGAAGGGTGGAGAAGGAGAGTGGAGAAGGAGAAGGGTGGAGAAGGAAAAGGGTGGAGAAGGAAAAGGGTGGAGAAGGAAAAGGGTGGAGAAGGAAAAGGGTGGAGAAGGAAAAGGGTGGAGAAGGAGAAGGAAAAGGGTGGAGACGGAAAAGGGTGGAGAAGGAGAAGGGTGGAGAAGGAGAAGGGTGGAGAAGGAAAAGGGTGGAGAAGGAAAAGGGTGGAGAAGGAAAAGGGTGGAGAAGGAAAAGGGTGGAGAAGGAAAAGGGTGGAGAAGGAGAAGGAAAAGGGTGGAGACGGAAAAGGGTGGAGAAGGAGAAGGGTGGAGAAGGAGAAGGGTGGAGAAGGAAAAGGGTGGAGAAGGAAAAGGGTGGAGAAGGAAAAGGGTGGAGAAGGAAAAGGGTGGAGAAGGAGAAGGGTGGAGAAGGAGAAGGGTGGAGAAGGGTGGAGGAGGAGAAGGGTGGAGAACTGTGGAGAAGGAGAAGGGTGGATGAGGAGAAGGGTGGATGAGGAGAAGGGTGGATGAGGAGAAGGGTGGATGAGGAGAAGGGTGGAGGAAGAGAAGGGTGGAGGAAGAGAAGGGTGGAGGAAGAGAAGGGTGGAGAAGGAGAAGAGTGAAGAAGGAAAAGGGTGGAGAAGGAGAAGGGTGGAGAAGGAAAAGGGTGGAGAAGGAGAAGGGTGGAGAAGGGTGGAGGAGGAGAAGGGTGGAGAACTGTGGAGAAGGAGAAGGGTGGATGAGGAGAAGGGTGGATGAGGAGAAGGGTGGAGAAGGAGAAGGGTGGATGAGGAGAAGGGTGGAGGAGGAGAAGGGTGGAGAAGGAGAAGAGTGAAGAAGGAAAAGGGTGGAGAAGGAGAAGGGTGGAGAAGGAGAAGGGTGGAGAAGGAGAAGGGTGGAGGAGGAGAAGGGTGGAGAACTGTGGAGAAGGAGAAGGGTGGATGAGGAGAAGGGTGGATGAGGAGAAGGGTGGAGAAGGAGAAGGGTGGAGACGGAAAAGGGTGGAGAAGGAGAAGGGTGGAGAAGGAGAAGGGTGGAGAAGGAGAAGGGTGGAGAAGGAGAGTGGAGAAGGAGAAGGGTGGAGAAGGAGTGTGGAGAAGGAGAAGGGTGGAGAAGGAGAAGGGTGGAGAAGGAGAGTGGAGAAGGAGAAGGGTGGAGAAGGAGAGTGGAGAAGGAGAAGGGTGGAGAAGGAGAAGGGTGGAGAAGGAGAGTGGAGAAGGAGAAGGGTGGAGAAGGAAAAGGGTGGAGAAGGAAAAGGGTGGAGAAGGAAAAGGGTGGAGAAGGAGAAGGGTGGAGAAGGAGAAGGGTGGAGAAGGAGAGTGGAGAAGGAAAAGGGTGGAGAAGGAGAAGGGTGGAGAAGGAAAAGGGTGGAGAAGGAAAAGGGTGGAGAAGGAAAAGGGTGGAGAAGGAGAAGGGTGGAGAAGGAAAAGGGTGGAGAAGGAGAAGGAAAAGGGTGGAGAAGGAAAAGGGTGGAGAAGGAGAAGGAAAAGGGTGGAGAAGGAAAAGGGTGGAAGAGGGTCGGAATTTTCGTGCTGGCTTCATTAGAGAGATCTCCCCGTTCAAACAACAACACAAGAATAATGGCGCGTACACACGGTCGGATTTTCTGTTGGATGTGAGCTTGTTGTCGGAAAGAATGTTAAAGATAAATCAGTTCAAACTTTTTCCACCTTTTAATGTGATCAATAAACTGTACAACTCAATTGAAAAGCCAAACTGAAACCTTTTAGGGTGGAGGGAAGTAAAGATAAAAAAATTAAATAATCTGGTTGCATAAGTGTGCACACCCTTACACTAATACACCTTTACACCTTTTGATCTTATTACAGCACTCAGTCTTTTTGGGTATGATCCTATCAGCATGGCACATCTTGACTTGGCAATATTTGCCCGCTCTTCTTTGTAAAAACACTCCAAATCTCTAAGATTGTGAGGACATCGCCTGTGCACAGCCCTCTTCAGATCACCCCACAGATTTTCAATGGGATTCAGGTCTGGGCTCTGGCTGGGCCCGTTCCAAAACATTAATCTTCTTCTGGTGAAGCCATTCCTTTGTTGATTTGGATGGATGCTTTGGGTCGTTGTCATTCTGAAAGATGAAGTTCCTCTTCATGTTCAGCTTTCTAGTAGAAGCCTGAAGGTTTTGTGCCAATGTTGACTGGTATTTGGAACTGTTCATAATTCCCTCCACCTTGACTAAGGCCCCTGTTCCAGCTGAAGAAAAACAGCCCCAAAGCATGATGCTGCCACCACCATGCTTCACGGTGGGCACGGTGTTCTTTTGGTGATGTGTTGTTTTAGCACCAAAAATATCTTTTGGAATTATGGCCAAAAAGTTGAACCTTGGTTTCATCAGACCAGAACACATTTCCCCACATACTTTTGGGAGACTTCAGATGTGTTTTTGCAAAAATTTTGCCAGGCTTGGATGTTTTTCTTGGTAAGAAAAGGCTTCCGTCTTTCCACTCTACCCCATAGCCCAGATATATGAAGAATGTAGGAGATTGTTGTCACACGTACCACACAGCCAGTACTTTCCAGATATTCCTGCAGCTCCTTTAATGTCGCTGTCGGCCTCTCGGAAGCCTCCCTGACCAGTTTTCTTCTCGTCTTTTCATGAATTTTGGAGGGACATCCAGTTCTTGGTAATGTCACTGCTGTGCCATATTTTCTCCACTTGATGATGACGGTCTTCACTGTGTTCCATGGTATATCTAATGCCTTGGAAATTCTTTTGTACCCTGCCAGCGGTTTAGACATTAATGGCTGTGTGTTGAGTTATTTTGAGGGGACAGCAAATTTACACTGTTATACAAGCTGTACACTCACTACTTTACATTGTAGACAAGTGTCATTTCTTCAGTGTTGTCACATGAAAAGATAGAAGGAAATTTATTAAAAATTTACATTTTTTTTTCTTATTATTTATTTTATAGATGGAGATATATAATTATTTATTTTGTTTAATATGCAAAATATTGTTTTAATATTATACAAAACTTTGTAATTGTTAATCTCTATATGATTTACAAGCACTACAATCTTTGCTGTGCACCCGGGCTCATTTTCTATCCCTGATTATCCAAACCATTGGATTAATATATATATATATATATATATATATATATATATATATATATATATATATATATATATATATATATATATATATATATATATATATATATATATATATATATAGTGGTGTGAAAAAGTGTTTGCCCCTTCCTCATTTCCTGTTCCTTTGCATGTTTGTCACACTTAAGTGTTTCGGAACATCAAACCAATTTAAACAATAGTCAAGGACAACACAAGTAAACACAAAATGCAATTTGTAAATGAAGGTGTTTATTATTAAAGGTGAAAAAAAATCCAAACCATCATGGCCCTGTGTGAAAAAGTGATTGCCCCCTAAACCTAATAACTGGTTGGGCCACCCTTAGCAGCAACAACTGCAACCAAGCGTTTGCGATAACGTGCAATGAGGCTTTTACAGCGTCCTGGAGGAATTTTGGCCCACTCATCTTTGCAGAATTGTCCTAATTCAGTTACATTAGAGGGTTTTCGAGCATGAACGGCCTTTTTAAGGTCATACCACAACATCTCAATAGGATTCAGGTCTGGACTTTGGCTAGGCCACTCCAAAGTCTTCATTTTGTTTTTCTTCAGCCATTCGGTGGTGGACTTGCTGGTGTGTTTAGGATCATTGTCCTGCTGCAGAACCCAAGTTCGTTTCAGCTTGAGTACACGAACAGATGGTCGGACATTCTCCTTCAGGATCTCTTGGTAGACAGCAGAATTCATAGTTCCTTTTATCACGGCAAGTCTTCCAGGTCCTGAAGCAGCAAAACAGCCCCAGACCATCACACTACCA
>CM053027.1:18054384-18249384 GCA_028564925.1 Lithobates sylvaticus
GAAATTCCGTTATGAGTTGCGGCATTGATGGGAGTTTGGTGTCAGTTTCTATTTAGATAAATATCGCTGACTCGGCACCTTATCTGATGAGGGATATTTTAGGACTTTATGTCTAAAATTAATCCGGAACTGAAAGTCACAAGTAATGGGGGTAGAATGCCGGGTGACACTTCCTTATTTTCCTTTTAAGGGAATTTACTGGTTTTCTTAATGTTTTTTTTTTTTTTTTTTTTTTAGATGTTCACAACAAGAGCAGCAGAATGTAAATTCATTTATTTATCAATATGTATATATTTAGGAGGGTGTCTATGGGAATGTTTGACCATTCTTCCAGAAGCGCGCTTGTGAGATCAGGCACTGATGTTGGATGAGAAGGCCTGGCTCGCAGTCTCCACTCTAATTTTTCCCCAATTTGTTCTATCGGGTTGAAGTCAGGACTCTGTGCAGGCCAGTCAAGTTCCTCCACCCCAAACTCGCTCATCCATGTCTTTATGGACCTTGCTTTATGGCCAGGCCTTCTCATCCTGACCTCACGAATGCTCTTCTGGAAGAATGGTCAAACGTTCCCATAGACACCCTCCTAAACCTTGTGGACGGCCTTCCCAGAAGAGTTGAAGCTGTTATAGCTGCAAAGGGTGGGCCAACTCAATATTGATCCCTACGGACTAAGACTGGGATGCCATTAAAGTTCATGTAAAGGCAGGTGTCCCAATACTTTTGACAATAATATAGTGTGTGGATATATATATATATTTAATTTTTTTAATTTTGTTTACTGTATGTGTGTATGTATGTGTGTATATATATATATATATATATATATATATATATATATTATATATATATATATATATATATATATTTTTTTTTTTATATATATATATATTTTTTTACTCTGTATGTATGTGTGTTTGTGTGTGTGTGTGTATATATATATACACACACACACACACACACACACACACACACACACACATACAGTAAAAAATATATATATATGTAAAAAAAAGTGTGTGTGTGTGTGTGTGTGTATATATATATATATATATATATATATATATATATATATATATATATATATACTGAGACATGTGCTGGTTCAGTACTTTCGGGGTTAAATGTATTTTCTGCTGTGTAAGTTGCACTGCTTAGTTAATGTTGCCCAGCAGAGGCGGCGCTGTTTGGTAGGTAAGGGTTAACTCTGCTGGCCAGGTTTTCCCGGGCTTTTCTGAGGAACACCGCCCTCTGCTGGAAAAAGTTTTTTTTACATATGTACAAAATTTTACTGCAGTTGGTATATAGTCCTATAAGCAGTGGCGGCCCTTCCATTAGGGGCGCACGGGCGCCACCCCCCCCTATCCATGCGTTCGGCCCCCCATGCAGGACGCCGGACACATGGATTCCAACGTGGGGGGGGGGGGACATTTTTTATAAAGCACGGGATTAGAGCCTGAGGCTCTAATTGGCTTAAAAATGTGGGCTTGGGGCCTCACTTTGGGCCAATCCGGTGTCCTTCATTCACATATGCTGACATAGAACACGCTGTCAGAGGAAGAGAGCAGAGAGGTGACTGCATTGGTCCGTTACTGCTCCTTCGCCAGTACCGGGACAGAGTCATTCAATGCCCAGGGCAAGGATCCTAAATTGCGCCCCCCCGTTACTACATGCCGTAAGAATGCTCTATTCTTTGCTCCTTTGCTTCTCTGCGCCCGGGGCAGCTTCTCCTTCTGCCCACCCTTTGTCCCAGCCCCCAGGGCAGCTTCCCCTTCTGCCCACCCTTTGTCCCAGCCTCCGGGGCAGCTTCCCCTTCTGCCCACCCTTTTTCCCGGCCCCTGGGGCAGCTTCCCCTTCTGCCCACCCTTTGTCCCGGCCCCTGGGGCAGCTTCCCCTTCTGCCCACCCTTTGTCCCGGCCCCTGGGGCAGCTTCCCCTTCTGCCCACCCTTTGTCCCGATCCCGGGGGCAGCTTCCCCTTCTGCCCACTCTTGGTCCCAGCCCCCGGGGCAGCTTCCCCTTCTGCCCACCCTTTGTCCCGCCCCCCCCCCCGGGCAGCTTCCACTTCTGCCCACCCTTTGTCCCGGCCCTGAGGGCAGCTTCCCCTTCTGCCCACCCTTTGTCCCAGCCCCCGGGGCAGCTTCCCCTTCTGCCCACCCTTTGTCCCAGTCCCCAGGGCAGCTTCCCCTTCTGCCCACCCTTTGTCCAGATCCCGGGGGCAGCTTCCCCTTCTGCCCACCCTTGGTCCCAGCCCCCTGGGCAGCTTCCCCTTCTGCCCACCCTTTGTCCCGCCCCCCCGGGCAGCTTCCCCTTCTGTCCACCCTTTGTCCCGCCCCCCGGGCAGCTTCCCCTGTTGCCCACCCTTTGTCCCGCCGCCCCCGGGCAGCTTCCCCTTCTGCCCGCCCTTTGTCCCGGCTCCGAGGGCAGCTTCCTCTTCTGCCCACCCTTTGTCCCAGCCCCCAGGGAAGCTTCCCCTTCTGCCCACCCTTTGTCCCGGCCCCGGGGCAGCTTCCCCTCCTGCCCACCCTTTGTCCCGGCCCCGAGGGCAGCTTCCCCTTCTACCCACCCTTTGTCCCGGGTCTGGGGGCAGCTTCCCCTTCTGCCCACCCTTTGTTCCAGCCCCAGGGCAGCTTACCCTTCTGCCCACCCTTTGTCCCGGCCCCAGGGCAGCTTCCTCTTCTGTCCACCCTTTGTCCCCGCCCCCAGGGCAGCTTCCCCTTCTGCCCACCTTTTTGTTCCTCGGCCCCGGGGCAGCTTCCCCTCCTGCCCACCCTTTGTCCCGGCCCCGGGGCAGCTTCCCCTCCTACCCACCCTTTGTCCCGGCCCGAGGGCAGCTTCCCCTTCTACCCACCCTTTGTCCCGGGTCTGGGGGCAGCTTCCCCTTCTGCCCACCCTTTGTCAGGCCCCAGGGCAGCTTCCTCTTCTGTCCACCCTTTGTCCCAGCCCCCAGGGCAGCTTCCCCTTCTGCCCACCTTTTGTTCCTCGGCCCCGGGGCAGCTTCCCCTCCTGCCCACCCTTTGTCCCGGCCCCGAGGGCAGCTTCCCCTTCTGCCCACCCTTTGTCCCGGGTCTGGGGGCAGCTTCCCCTTCTGCCCACCCTTTGTTCCAGCCCCAGGGCAGCTTCCCCTTCTACCCACCCTTTGTCCCGGGTCTGGGGGCAGCTTCCCCTTCTGCCCACCCTTTGTGCCAGCCCCAGGGCAGCTTCCCCTTCTGCCCACCCTTTTTTCCCGGCCCCAGGGCAGCTTCCTCTTCTGTCCACCCTTTGTCCCAGGCCCCAGGGCAGCTTCCCCTTCTGCCCACCCTTTATCCCGGCCCCCCCCGGGGCAGCTTCCCCTTCTGCCCACCCTTTGTCCCGGCCCCCCCGGA
The DNA here is from genome assembly GCA_028564925.1 of Lithobates sylvaticus. NCBI lineage: Eukaryota > Metazoa > Chordata > Amphibia > Anura > Ranidae > Lithobates > Lithobates sylvaticus. Next base: position 18,057,742 of record CM053027.1, read on the forward strand.
GCAGCTTCCCCTCCTGCCCACCTTTGTCTTGGCCCCGAGGGCAGCTTCCCCTCCTGCCCACCTTTGTCTTGGCCCCGAGGGCAGATCCCCTCCTGCCCACCTTTGTCCCGGCCCCGAGGGCAGCTTCCCCTTCTGCCCACCCTTTGTCCCGGCCCTGGGGGCAGCTTCCCCTTCTGCCCACCCTTTGTCCCGGCCCCAAGGGCAGCTTCCCCTCCTGCCCACCTTTGTCCCGGCCTCGGGGCAGCTTCCCCTTTTGCCCACCCTTTGTCCCGGCCCTGGGGGCAGCTTCCCCTTCGGCCCACCCTTTGTCCCGGCCCTGGGGCAGCTTCCCCTCCTGCCCCCCCTTTGTCCCAGCCCCCAGGGCAGCTTCCCCTTCTGCCCACCCTTTGTCCCAGCCCCCGGGGCAGCTTCCCCTTCTGCCCACCCTTTGTCCCAGTCCCCAGGGCAGCTTCCCCTTCTGCCCACCCTTTGTCCAGATCCCGGGGGCAGCTTCCCCTTCTGCCCACCCTTGGTCCCAGCCCCCAGGGCAGCTTCCCCTTCTGCCCACCCTTTGTCCCGCCCCCCCCCCGGGCAGCTTCCCCTTCTGCCCACCCTTTGTCCCGCCCCCCGGGCAGCTTCCCCTGTTGCCCACCCTTTGTCCCACCGCCCCCGGGCAGCTTCCCCTTCTGCCCGCCCTTTGTCCCGGCTCCGAGGGCAGCTTCCTCTTCTGCCCACCCTTTGTCCCAGCCCCCAGGGAAGCTTCCCCTTCTGCCCACCCTTTGTCCCGGCCCCGGGGCAGCTTCCCCTCCTGCCCACCCTTTGTCCCGGCCCCGAGGGCAGCTTCCCCTTCTACCCACCCTTTGTCCCGGGTTTGGGGGCAGCTTCCCCTTCTGCCCACCCTTTGTTCCTGCCCCTGGGCAGCTTACCCTTCTGCCCACCCTTTGTCCCGGCCCCAGGGCAGCTTCCTCTTCTGTCCACCCTTTGTCCCAGCCCCCAGGGCAGCTTCCCCTTCTGCCCACCTTTTTGTTCCTCGGCCCCGGGGCAGCTTCCCCTCCTGCCCACCCTTTGTCCCGGCCCCGGGGCAGCTTCCCCTCCTACCCACCCTTTGTCCCGGCCCGAGGGCAGCTTCCCCTTCTTCCCACCCTTTGTCCCGGGTCTGGGGTCAGCTTCCCCTTCTGCCCACCCTTTGTCAGGCCCCAGGGCAGCTTCCTCTTCTGTCCACCCTTTGTCCCAGCCCCCAGGGCAGCTTCCCCTTCTGCCCACCTTTTGTTCCTCGGCCCCGGGGCAGCTTCCCCTCCTGCCCACCCTTTGTCCCGGCCCGAGGGCAGCTTCCCCTTCTGCCCACCCTTTGTCCCGGGTCTGGGGGCAGCTTCCCCTTCTGCCCACCCTTTGTTCCAGCCCCAGGGCAGCTTCCCCTTCTACCCACCCTTTGTCCCGGGTCTGGGGGCAGCTTCCCCTTCTGCCCACCCTTTGTGCCAGCCCCAGGGCAGCTTCCCCTTCTGCCCACCCTTTTTTCCCGGCCCCAGGGCAGCTTCCTCTTCTGTCCACCCTTTGTCCCAGGCCCCAGGGCAGCTTCCCCTTCTGCCCACCCTTTATCCCGGCCCCCCCGGGGCAGCTTCCCCTTCTGCCCACCCTTTGTCCCGGCCCCCCCGGAGCAGCTTCCCCTCCTGCCCACCTTTGTCTTGGCCCCGAGGGCAGCTTCCCCTCCTGCCCACCTTTGTCTTTCCCCCGAGGGCAGCTTCCCCTCCTGCCCACCTTTGTCCCGGCCCCGCGGGCAGCTTCCCCTTCTGCCCACCCTTTGTCCCGGCCCTGGGGGCAGCTTCCCCTTCTGCCCACCCTTTGTCCCGGCCCCAAGGGCAGCTTCCCCTCCTGCCCACCTTTGTCCCGGCCTCGGGGCAGCTTCCCCTTTTGCCCACCCTTTGTCCCGACCCTGGGGGCAGCTTCCCCTTCGGCCCACCCTTTGTCCCGGCCCTGGGGGCAGCTTCCCCTCCTACCCACCCTTTGTCCCAGCCCCCGGGGCAGCTTCCCTTTCTGTCCACCCTTTGTTCCAGCCCCCGGGGCAGCTTCCCCTTCTGCCCACCCTTTGTCCTGGCCCTGGGGCAGCTTTCCCTTCTGCCCACCCTTTGTCCTGGCCCTGGGGCAGATTTCCCTTCTGCCCGCCCTTTGTGACGGCCCTGGGGGCAGCTTCCCCTCATGCCCACCCTTTGTTCCAGCCTTAGGGGCAGCTTCCCCTTCTGCCCACCCTTTGTCCCAGCCCCCGGGGCAGCTTCCCCTTCTGCCCACCCTTTGTACCAGCCCCCGGGGCAGCTTCCCCTTCTGCCCACCCTTTTTCCTGGCCCTGGGGCAGCTTTCCCTTCTGCCCACCCTTTGTCTTGGCCCCGGAGGCAGCTTCCCCTTCTGCCCACCCTTTGTGACGGCCCTGGGGGCAGCTTCCCCTTCTGCCCACCCTGTGTCCGGGCCCTGGGGGCAGCTTCCCCTCCTGCCCACCCTTTGTTCCGGCCCCAGGAAAGCTTCCCCTTCTGCCCACCCTTTGTCCCAGCCCCCGGGGCAACTTCCCCTTCTGCCCACCCTTTGTGCCGGCCTTGGGAGCAGCTTCCCCTTCTGCCCACCCTTTGTCCTGGCCCTGGGGGCAGCTTCCCCTCATGCTCACCCTTTGTTCCGGCCCCGAGGGCAGCTTCCCCTTCTACCCACCCTTTGTCCCAGCCCCCAGGGAAGCTTCCCCTTCTGCCCACCCTTTGTCCCGGCCCCGGGGCAGCTTCCCCTCCTGCCCACCCTTTGTCCCGGCCCCGAGGGCAGCTTCCCCTTCTACCCACCCTTTGTCCCGGGTCTGGGGGCAGCTTCCCCTTCTGCCCACCCTTTGTTCCAGCCCCAGGGCAGCTTACCCTTCTGCCCACCCTTTGTCCCGGCCCCAGGGCAGCTTCCTCTTCTGTCCACCCTTTGTCCCAGCCCCCAGGGCAGCTTCCCCTTCTGCCCACCTTTTTGTTCCTCGGCCCCGGGGCAGCTTCCCCTCCTACCCACCCTTTGTCCCGGCCCGAGGGCAGCTTCCCCTTCTACCCACCCTTTGTTCCGGGTCTGGGGGCAGCTTCCCCTTCTGCCCACCCTTTGTCAGGCCCCAGGGCAGCTTCCTCTTCTGTCCACCCTTTGTCCCAGCCCCCAGGGCAGCTTCCCCTTCTGCCCACCTTTTGTTCCTCGGCCCTGGGGCAGCTTCCCCTCCTGCCCACCCTTTGTCCCGGCCCCGAGGGCAGCTTCCCCTTCTGCCCACCCTTTGTCCCGGGTCTGGGGGCAGCTTCCCCTTCTGCCCACCCTTTGTTCCAGCCCCAGGGCAGCTTCCCCTTCTACCCACCCTTTGTCCCGGGTCTGGGGGCAGCTTCCCCTTCTGCCCACCCTTTGTGCCAGCCCCAGGGCAGCTTCCCTTTCTGCCCACCCTTTTTTCCCGGCCCCCGGGCAGCTTCCCCTTCTGCCCACCCTTTGTCCCGGCCCCCCCCGGAGCAGCTTCCCCTCCTGCCCACCTTTGTCTTGGACCCGAGGGCAGCTTCCCCTCCTGCCCACCTTTGTCTTGGCCCCGAGGGCAGCTTCTCCTCCTGCCCACCTTTGTCCCGGCCCCGAGGGCAGCTTCCCCTTCTGCCCACCCTTTGTCCCGGCCCTGGGGGCAGCTTCCCCTTCTGCCCACCCTTTGTCCCGGCCCCAAGGGCAGCTTCCCCTCCTGCCCACCTTTGTCCCGGCCTCGGGGCAGCTTCCCCTTTTGCCCACCCTTTGTCCCGGCCCTGGGGGCAGCTTCCCCTTCGGCCCACCCTTTGTCCCGGCCCTGGGGGCAGCTTCCCCTCCTACCCACCCTTTGTCCCAGCCCCCGGGGCAGCTTCCCTATTTGTCCACCCTTTGTTCCAGCCCCCGGGGCAGCTTCCCCTTCTGCCCACCCTTTGTCCTGGCCCTGGGGCAGCTTTCCCTTCTGCCCACCCTTTGTCCTGGCCCTGGGGCAGATTTCCCTTCTGCCCACAATTTGTGACGGCCCTGGGGGCAGCTTCCCCTTCTGCCCACCCTTTGTCCTGGCCCTGGGGGCAGCTTCCCCTCATGCCCACCCTTTGTTCCGGCCTTAGGGGCAGCTTCCCCTTCTGCCCACCCTTTGTCCCAGCCCCCGGGGCAGCTTCCCCTTCTGCCCACCCTTTGTCCCAGGCCCCGGGGCAGCTTCCCCTTCTGCCCACCCTTTTTCCTGGCCCTGGGGCAGCTTTCCCTTCTGCCCACCCTTTGTCTTGGCCCCGGAGGCAGCTTCCCCTTCTGCCCACCCTTTGTGACGGCCCTGGGGGCAGCTTCCCCTTCTGCCCACCCTTTGTCCTGGCCCTGGGGGCAGCTTCCCCTCCTGCCCACCCTTTGTTCCGGCCCCAGGAAAGCTTCCCCTTCTGCCCACCCTTTGTCCCAGCCCCCGGGGCAACTTCCCCTTCTGCCCACCCTTTGTGCCGGCCTTGGGGGCAGCTTCCCCTTCTGCCCACCCTTTGTCCTGGCCCTGGGGACAGCTTCCCCTCCTGCCCACCCTTTGTTCCGGCCCCAGGAAAGCTTCCCCTTCTGCCCACCCTTTGTCCCAGCCCCCGGGGCAACTTCCCCTTCTGCCCACCCTTTGTGCCGGCCTTGGGAGCAGCTTCCCCTTCTGCCCACCCTTTGTCCTGGCCCTGGGGGCAGCTTCCCCTCATGCTCACCCTTTGTTCCGGCCCCGAGGGCAGCTTCCCCTTCTACCCACCCTTTGTCCCAGCCCCCAGGGAAGCTTCCCCTTCTGCCCACCCTTTGTCCCGGCCCCGGGGCAGCTTCCCCTCCTGCCCACCCTTTGTCCCGGCCCCGAGGGCAGCTTCCCCTTCTACCCACCCTTTGTCCCGGGTCTGGGGGCAGCTTCCCCTTCTGCCCACCCTTTGTTCCAGCCCCAGGGCAGCTTACCCTTCTGCCCACCCTTTGTCCCGGCCCCAGGGCAGCTTCCTCTTCTGTCCACCCTTTGTCCCAGCCCCCAGGGCAGCTTCCCCTTCTGCCCACCTTTTTGTTCCTCGGCCCCGGGGCAGCTTCCCCTCCTACCCACCCTTTGTCCCGGCCCGAGGGCAGCTTCCCCTTCTACCCACCCTTTGTTCCGGGTCTGGGGGCAGCTTCCCCTTCTGCCCACCCTTTGTCAGGCCCCAGGGCAGCTTCCTCTTCTGTCCACCCTTTGTCCCAGCCCCCAGGGCAGCTTCCCCTTCTGCCCACCTTTTGTTCCTCGGCCCTGGGGCAGCTTCCCCTCCTGCCCACCCTTTGTCCCGGCCCCGAGGGCAGCTTCCCCTTCTGCCCACCCTTTGTCCCGGGTCTGGGGGCAGCTTCCCCTTCTGCCCACCCTTTGTTCCAGCCCCAGGGCAGCTTCCCCTTCTACCCACCCTTTGTCCCGGGTCTGGGGGCAGCTTCCCCTTCTGCCCACCCTTTGTGCCAGCCCCAGGGCAGCTTCCCTTTCTGCCCACCCTTTTTTCCCGGCCCCAGGGCAGCTTCCCCTTCTGCCCACCCTTTGTCCCGGCCCCCCCCGGAGCAGCTTCCCCTCCTGCCCACCTTTGTCTTGGACCCGAGGGCAGCTTCCCCTCCTGCCCACCTTTGTCTTGGCCCCGAGGGCAGCTTCTCCTCCTGCCCACCTTTGTCCCGGCCCCGAGGGCAGCTTCCCCTTCTGCCCACCCTTTGTCCCGGCCCTGGGGGCAGCTTCCCCTTCTGCCCACCCTTTGTCCCGGCCCCAAGGGCAGCTTCCCCTCCTGCCCACCTTTGTCCCGGCCTCGGGGCAGCTTCCCCTTTTGCCCACCCTTTGTCCCGGCCCTGGGGGCAGCTTCCCCTTCGGCCCACCCTTTGTCCCGGCCCTGGGGCAGCTTCCCCTCCTACCCACCCTTTGTCCCAGCCCCCGGGGCAGCTTCCCTATTTGTCCACCCTTTGTTCCAGCCCCCGGGGCAGCTTCCCCTTCTGCCCACCCTTTGTCCTGGCCCTGGGGCAGCTTTCCCTTCTGCCCACCCTTTGTCCTGGCCCTGGGGCAGATTTCCCTTCTGCCCACAATTTGTGACGGCCCTGGGGGCAGCTTCCCCTTCTGCCCACCCTTTGTCCTGGCCCTGGGGGCAGCTTCCCCTCATGCCCACCCTTTGTTCCGGCCTTAGGGGCAGCTTCCCCTTCTGCCCACCCTTTGTCCCAGCCCCCGGGGCAGCTTCCCCTTCTGCCCACCCTTTGTCCCAGGCCCCGGGGCAGCTTCCCCTTCTGCCCACCCTTTTTCCTGGCCCTGGGGCAGCTTTCCCTTCTGCCCACCCTTTGTCTTGGCCCCGGAGGCAGCTTCCCCTTCTGCCCACCCTTTGTGACGGCCCTGGGGGCAGCTTCCCCTTCTGCCCACCCTTTGTCCTGGCCCTGGGGGCAGCTTCCCCTCCTGCCCACCCTTTGTTCCGGCCCCAGGAAAGCTTCCCCTTCTGCCCACCCTTTGTCCCAGCCCCCGGGGCAACTTCCCCTTCTGCCCACCCTTTGTGCCGGCCTTGGGGGCAGCTTCCCCTTCTGCCCACCCTTTGTCCTGGCCCTGGGGACAGCTTCCCCTCCTGCCCACCCTTTGTTCCGGCCCCAGGAAAGCTTCCCCTTCTGCCCACCCTTTGTCCCAGCCCCCGGGGCAGCTTCCCCTTCTGCCAACCCTTTGTCCTGGCCTCGGGGGCAGCTTCCCCTTCTGCCCACCCTTTGTCCCGGCCCCCGGGGGCAGCTTCTCCTTCTGCTTACCATTTGTCCCAGCATTGTCCTTCACAGGAGTGACCAGGATGTACTGCCCGACTGCAACAGAGAAGAATTGGGTTTTAGAGGCGAGCTGTGCTGTGTGGCGGAGCTGTGTAAATATCAGGACTGGATGGACAGACATAACATTTTCTTTGGCAGCCTCTACCTGATATGTGTATCGGTGGAGTTGTTTGGCTGTATACCTAGAGTTCAGCGTTGGGCGACCACAGGTGTGCTTCCTGTGTCACTGCAGAGGAGTGGGGGGGGGGGGTGGGACCTTCTGTGAGACTTTGTGGCTGAACAAACATCCGTCGGTTGTCACCTCCTCCATGTACGGATGTGTCAGACCTCGATGTAGAGCAGCCGCCCCGTATATATATATATATATATATATATATATATATATATATATATATATACTGGATATTCACGTCTAGACAAAAAAAAAGGCCTGTTTTCAAGGGAAATAATGACGGGGGCGGTGTGCTGTAAAGGTCACCAACCAATAAAAACAATTTTCATGTTACAAAACATAACGGCTTCTTCTGTATCTCCGAGACGCCTCTCATCTGATTATTGGACCACCAGAAAGTCGTTTTTTATTTTTTTAATGCGACTTTTACATTAAATAAGGAGATTTGCAGATTAACCACTAGAGAGAGCCGTTTGCTATACTCAGCCTCATTCAACCTCCCTGCTTAACCGCTGAAGGACCAGAAGGATTTCCCTTAGCGATCAATAGGGCGCTGCGTCGCTTTAACTGACAATTGCGCGGTTGTGCGACGCGGCACCCAAATAAAATTGATGTCCTTTTTTCCCACAAATAGAGCTTTCTTTTGGTGGTATTTGATCACCTCTGCGGTTTTCATTTTTTGTGATATAAACAAAAATCGACAATTTTCAAAAAAATAAACAATTTTTTAATTTTTGCTATAATAAATATCCAAAAAAAAAGAAAAAAATTCTTTGTCAGTTTAAGCCAATATGAATTTTGAAAAAAAAACAAAAACAAAAATATATATATTTTTTGCTATAATAAATATCCAAAAAAAATAAATAGAAAATGTCTTTGTCAGTTTAGGCCAATATGAGTTTTGAAAAAAAATATATATATTTTTTAATTCTTGCTATAATGAATATTCAAATAATAAAAAAAAGAAATGTCTTTGTCCGTTTGGGCCAATATGTATTCTTCTACATATTTTTGGTAAAAAATAAATAAATCGCAATAAGTGTATATTGATTGGTTTGCGCAAAAGTTACATAGTCTACAAAATAGGGGATAGATTTATGGCATTTTTGTTCTTCATATGGCTTTCTTTTGGTGGTATTTGATCACCTCTGCGTTTTTTTTTTGTTTTTTTTTTGTGATACAAACAAAAAAAAGCGTCAATTTTGAAAAAAATAAAACAAAAACAATATTTGTTACTTTTTGCTATAATAAATATCCAAAAAAAATGTTTTTTCTTCATCAGTTTAGGCCAATATGTATACTTCTACATATTTTTGGTTAAGGTGTCTACAAAATAGGGAATAGGTTTATGGCATTTCTTTTTTTTTCTTCATATGGCTTTCTTTTGGTGGTATTTGATAACCTCTGCGGTTTAAATTTTTTGTAATATAAACAAAAATCGTAAATTTTCAAAAAAAATTAACAGTTTTTTAATTTTTGCGATAATAAATATCCCAAAAAAAAAAAATGTCTGTCAGTTTAAGCCAATATGAATTTTGTAAAAAAAACAAATATATATATATTTTTAACTTTTTTGCTATAATAAATATCCAAAAAAATGTCTTTGTCAGTTTAGGCCAATATGAGTTTTGAAAAAAATATATATATTTTTTACTTCTTGCTATAATGAATATTCAAATAAAAAAAAAAAAAAAGAAATGTCTTTGTCAGTTTGGGCCAATATGTATTCTTCTACATATTTTTATAAAAAAAAAAAAATTGCAATAAGTGTATATTGATTGGTTTGCGCAAAAGTTACATTGTCTACAAAATAGGGGATAGATTTATGGCATATTTTGATCACCTCTGCGTTTTTATTTTATTTTTTATTTTTTTTTTGTAATACAAACAAAAAAAAGCGACAATTTTGAATAATAAAAAAAAAACAATATTTGTTACTTTTTGCTATAATAAATATCCAAAAAAAAAATTTTTTTCTTCATCATCAGTTTAGGCCAATATGTATTCTTCTACATATTTTTGGTTACAGTGTCTACAAAATAGGGAATAGGTTTATGGCATTTCTTTTTTTTTCTTCATATGGCTTTCTTTTGGTGGTATTTGACCTGCGGTTTTCATTTTTTGAGATATAAACAAAAAAAGAGCGACAATTTTGAAAAAAAAAACAATATCAATTTTTTACTTTTTGCTATAATAAATATCCAAAAAAAAAAATGTCTTCGTCAGTTTAGGCCAATATATATTCTTCTACATATTTTTGGTAAAAAAAAAAAAAAAAAAAAAATCGCAATAAGCGTATATTGATTGGTTTGCGCAAAAGTTATAGCGTCTACAAAATAGGGGATAGTTTTAAGGCATTTTTATTGTTGTTTTTTTTTTTTTTTCACTAGTAATTGTGGTGAACTGAAGCAGAGCATGATCCTCTGACTTCGGAGACTGGGAATGTCATGGTCTGGGGCTGCATGAGTGCTGCCGGCACTGAGGAGCTACAGATCATTGAGGGAACCATGAATGCCAACATGTACTGTGACATACTGAAGCAGAGCATGATCCCCTCCCTTCAGAGACTGGGCCGCAGGGCAGTATTCCAACATGATAACCACCCCAAACACACCTCCAAGACCACCACTGCCTTGCTAAAGAAGCTGAGGGTGAAGGTGATGGACTGGCCAAGCATGTCTCCAGACCTAAACCCTATTGATCATCTGTGGGACATCCTCAAATGGAAGGTGGAGGAGCGCAAGGTCTCCAACATCCACCAGCTCCGTGATGTTGTCATGGAGGAGGGGAAGAGGACTCCAGTGACAACCTGTGAAGCTCTGGTGACCTCCATGCCCAAGAGGGTTAAGGCAGTGCTGGAAAATAATGGTGGCCACACAAAGTATTGACACTTTGGGTCCAATTTGGACATTTTCACTTAGGGGTGTACTCACTTTTGTTGCCAGCGGTTTAGACATTAATGGCTGTGTGTTGAGTTATTTTGAGGGGACGGCAAATTTACACTGTTATACAAGCTGTACACTCACTACTTTACATTGTAGTAAAGTGTCATTTCTTCAGTGTTGTCACATGAAAAGATAGAAGAAAACATTTACAAAAATGTGAGGGGTGCACTATCTATCTATCTATCTATCTATCTATCTATCTATCTATCTATCTATCTATCTAATAAATATTTTTATTTTATTATTATTATTATTATTATTTATTAATTTTGAATTATTTATAATTTATTTAATTTATAGATGGATATATAATTATTTATTTTGTTTAATATATATATAATATATTTAATATATAAAATATTTTTTTATTATTATTATACAAAACTTTGTAATTGTTAATCTCTATATGATTTAGATGCACTACAATCTTTGCTGTGCACCCGGGCCCATTTTCTATCCCTGATTTGTGTGCGGTGGCAACCATTGGATAATATATATATATATATATATATATATATATATATATATATATATATATATATATATATATATATATATATATATATATATATATATATATATATATATATATATTTTATATATATTTATTTTATTTCTTATTATTTCTTTTATTTTTAAAAATGTATTATTATTATTATATAAAAGTTTGTAATTTAATTGTATGTTTATTTTAAAATGATATATAATACATATTTTTTTTGTTCATTTACTCACATTATTTATTTAATTTATATATATATATGTGTATATTATAGTGAACTATGTTTTTTATTTTTTTTTAACTCAATAACACACATAAACGTATTTACTTATCTCGCTGCTCTTGTTGCAAAATGTTCAACGTGAAAAAAAAAAATTGACACAAACGGTACATTTCCTTTTTAAAGAAAATAAGGAACCGCCCGCCAACCTCCTCCTGTGACATCACTTGTGACTTTTGTTTCCTGGATTAATTTTAGACAAAAAAAGTCCTAAAATATCCCTCACCAGAGAAAGTGCTGACTTAGGGATTTTTTTAAAAGAGAAACGGACACCAAACACCCAACTATGCGGCAGATCATAAGAGTATTTTTAAAAAACAAGAGGGTTTTTTTTTTTGGTTTTGGGTGGAGAAGGGTTGGGTTAGAACCCCTGCCAGATTTTAATCCATTGATGAGATTTACAGTTCAATTGCTAAATTGCCAAACAATGCTCAATTTTATCATGTATATATATATATATATATATATATATATATATATATATATATATATATATATATATAAATAATTTTTTTTTTTTCATGCAATGTATGCGTATATGAGGTTTGAGTTAGCGCAAAACGCATTACCTTTTATGTTCCTGTTATACCTGTGATGTGATTTTAATGCTTCAATAAAGTGCAGCAATATTCCGGATATTTGTTACTGATCATATTTTACAGTGATTACAGTGATCACCAGGACAGAAATGATAGGAAATCTAAAATCACACAGTTGTCACCAGCACAGGAATTGAGGGAAAATTATTCAATGGGGATACCTGTTTCAGTGACAACTGAGAGGTGAATTCCTATGAATTTAGGGAGATTTTATTTTGCTTCCTGTTCTAGAGACACAACTGGAAATTAGGACACAGAAAGCAAAAATAACCTGACAGGGGATTTTACTATTTTCTTCTCTAGCCAAAGCTAAAAAAAATAAAAAAGTTTAGATATATTCAAATATATTTAAATATCATGTATATTAACTATAATCATATTATATTATTTAATATCCAATACTGTATAATAATATATATATATATATATATATATATATATATATATATATATATATATATATATATATATATATATATATATAAATTTTATTTATTATAGTCATTATTTATTATAGTCAATATTTATCATAGTAAATTATAATATTTTTATATATATATATATATATATTATAATTTACTATGATAAATATTGACTATAATAAATAATGACTATAATAAATAAATGTATATATATATATATATATATATATATATATATATATATATATATATATATATATATATATATATATATATATATATATATATATAATATTTAAAAACATATAATATATATATATATATATTAAATATATTTAATATATTTAATATTTATAATATATTTAAAGCTGAAGCATTATATGCTTATTTTTTTCCTTCCCTGGTGTGTGTGTGTGTATATGTGTATATATATATATATATATATATATATATATATATATATATATATATATATACACATACAATAATTATGTATGTATGTGTATATACGGTATATATATATATATATATATATATATATATATATATATATATATATATATAATATTATAATTTTACATATATATATATACAATATTGTAAAATATATAATTTATATTATATTAAATATATTTAATATTTATAATTTTATTTAAAGTTAATGCATAATCTGCTTATTTTTTGCCTTCCCTGGTGCCCCCATCACTGGGTCTCTGTGATTCTCTATGCGTACATTGTATGGGCATTAATAGAGGTGACATGTAAGAACTGGGTAGATAAGGGTGGGGGTGGTGTGTTAGTGGGGGTGTCACTAGGACCACTGCTTATAAAAAAATAAAAATAAAACTTTGCTGGACAAATGTCACAAGCATTCACCCAGCCACGGCCACCCAGCTGGCCACATTTTGTCTAAAATCATTCTTTCCGGTTGTTATCGCCATCTAGTGGCCATAATGCAGAATTTTAGTACTCAAGTCAAAAAGTACCTCAGTCAAAAAACAACTCTGTTATAACCACTAGATGGTGTTGATGATCATACTGTGGGAAATAATCTCACTAGACAAATTACAGATAAAATATGTTACCAGCCGTAACATACCAGCAAATGCTCGTTAGCTCCATCTGGGCATTTGATCATATTAGACAAAATACATCCAAATTTGTTCCGGCTGGGCAAAAAGTTGTTAGCACTAGCCAAGCAAGTGATCATTAGCTCCATCCAGTGGCTATAATCTGGAATTTTCCTGAAATAACTCAATAAAAAAAGAAGTACAGCATTATGGCCACTAGGTGGAGCTGACGATCATTGCAAATAACCATCATAGACATCAACACACGGCCAACATTCATTACGGCTGGGCGAATTCTCATTAGCTCTGTCTGGGTGGATGATCATATTAGACAAAGTACGGCCTAAATTCATGGTGGGTGGGCACATGCTTGTTAGCACCATCTAATGGCCATAATACGACTGGGCAAAGGCTTCTTAGCTTTAGCCAGGCAAGTGGTCATTAGCTCCATCTAGTAGCCATAATTCTGGAATTTTCCTGAAATAACTCAATAAAAAAAGAACTACTGCATTATGGCCACTAGGTGGAGCTGATCATAGGAAATAATCATATTAGTGAGATTTACACCCGTTTCTATGTGTCACGCGTTATTTTTTACATTGTTATACATTTTACTACATTGTCTTACAGATATTTGGACACCAGATGGCGACAGAGCTCTTTCAATTTTTCCTAGTTTGTAGGCTGTCAATTTACGTGTGTATGAAAGATGAAGAGCCGTATACAGACAGCCAGGAGCAAATATAGTAATAAAAATGATTCACACTTACCTGGAGGTAGATTTTATTATGATGATGGTGATTATTTAAGTATTTTTATTATTAGATTATTATTTAAATATTTGTATTATTATTATTAATAATACAAAAATATTTAAATAATAATACATGTTTAAATAACAATATTTAATTACCAGTACTGCTAAATAATAACAATAATAATTAAATATTAATTATACAAATATTTAAATAATAAACAAATATAAATATTTATATACTACCACTACTACTACTACTACTACTAATCATAATAATAATAATAATAATAATAATAATATTAGTAGTAGTAGTAGTAGTGGTAGTATATAAATATTTATATTTTTTTATTATTTAAATATTTGTATAATTAATATTTCATTATTATTGTTATTATTTAGCAGTACTGGTAATTAAATATTGTTATTTAAATATGTATTATTATTTAAATATTTTTGTATTAATAATAATAATAATATAATAATACAAATATTTAAATAATATTATTATTTAAATATTTGTATTATTATTATTATATTTGTATTATTATATTATTATTAATAAAATATTTGTATTATTATTATTATTATTATTAGTATTATTATTATTAGTAGTAGTAGTAGTAGTAATATTAATATTTAAATATGTTTTATTATTTAAATATTATTTGTATTATTATTGTTAGTAGTAGTCGAAGTAGTAGTAGTATTTAAATATTGTTATTTATTATTATTATTATTATTATTATTATTATTTAAATATTTTATTATTATAGTATTATTAATATTATAAATATTTTGTATTATTTAACTATTTTTATTGTTATTATTAGTATTTAAATATTATTATTTGTAGTAGTAGTGGTAGTAGTAGTATTTAAATATTGTTATTATTTAAATACATTTTAAATTAAATTTAAATAAATTAAAAAATATTTTATTAAGAATAATAATATTAATAAAATATTTTTTAATTTATCTCACAATCACAACATACAGATAGATAGATTTTTTTTTTTAAAAAGGAACTTACTGAGAGGCACATACAGTATTCTGCTCTAGGACCCCCTCTTCTATTCATTTGTCATCCTCTTCACTAGGGGGGTCTATAAGGTATTTTTCTGAAATACAAGATTTAAAAAAAAAAAATACTATATTTTGGTGGGGGAAGAAAGGGGGGGGGCAACTTCCTGGAGATCGGGCCGTGCCCTCGCCTCCGTAGGTGGGGGAGGGGACCTGTCAAAACCAGGAGGAAGCATATAGGCGAGAGCTCCACTTTTGGGTGGAACTCCGCTTTAACCGCCCTGAACCGCACCAACATTTTTAAAACCAGGCAGTGGGCAGATGTGTCGCCGGTCTCCTCCGGGTACTTGGGAGCTGGCAGAGACCGTGCATTATAATGTTCTCCTGGCACTGAAATGTGAGTAATGTGTAAAATGTCATTTTTCGACATGTGCAATTCGTTTCGTTTTTTTTTCGTTTTTCGTTTTTTTTCGTTCTCGTACGAATGAACGAACGATTCGCTAAAAATTTAACGAATAAAGAATCGTTCAAATCAAACGAATCCGAAAACAACAAAAATCCGAAAAAAACTAATTAGAAACAACGAATGTACGAAAGAAGAAAATCCGAAAAACAAAAACAGGAACAACGAAAATCAAAATGAACGAAAAAATTTGTACATTCGTAACTTTTTTTTTTTTTTTTGTTGAATTGGTAATTTTCCGTGTCTCTTACAATGGCGCTGCTTAACGTGCTTCGAATGGATTGAACGAAAAAATTCGTACATTCGTAACTTTTTTTTTTGATTCGTAATTTTCCGTGTCTCTTACAATGTAATAATAGCATACACATTACATAAAATTATGAATTATGCTCCGATTACGAATCTACGAATGTTACGAAAGTACGAATAAATACGAATGTGTCCGAATTTCGAATAAACGAAAATTAAACTAACGGAAAAACGAATCAACGAAAAAATAACTCTTACGAATGTACGAATCGTTACGAATACGAACACCGACGACTTACGAATTTACGAAAAAAACGAAACAAAAATAAACAAATTTTTTTGTTGTGCACATGTCTAGTAATTTTGTATGTATTTCCTATGACCTCAACCTGATAGAACACCTTTGGGATGAATTGGAGCGGAGACTGCGAGCCAGGCCTTCTCATCCAACATCAGTGGCTGTCCTCACAAATGCGCTTCTGGAAGAATGGTCAAACATTCCCATAGACACCCTCCTAAACCTTGTGGACGGCCTTCCAGAAGAGTTGAAGCTGTTATAGCTGCAAAGGGTGGGCCAACTCAATATTGAACCCTACGGACTAAGACTGGGATGCCATTAAAGTTTATGTGTGTGTAAAGGCGGGTGTCCCAATACTTTTGGCAATGTAATGAAAGCAGAGAAAAGACTGAACATAGAGGAAAGTGAGGTTGAGTCCTGAGCTGAGTCTGATCTGTGAGTCACAAACATTCTACAAGCTCAGAAAATCTTTTCTTATATTTTCCATGAAGGAAAATGTGAGTCTCTCCAGCTTAGAGCAAAGTGACAAAACGAAACCTGCCGAGGAGGGAGCAGTGGAAAACCTCTCTATAGTGTGACCTCACCAGACAACGCACTGCGCAGGTAAAGACGAAACAATGTAGCCACACACTCACCGGACACTTTATTAGGTACGCCTGTTCA
Organism: Lithobates sylvaticus; assembly: GCA_028564925.1. NCBI lineage: Eukaryota > Metazoa > Chordata > Amphibia > Anura > Ranidae > Lithobates > Lithobates sylvaticus. The sequence goes on from CM053027.1 coordinate 18,073,902, forward strand.
GTTGCTCAGTAACACAAAATGCTAATTAGCCAATCACATGGCAGCAACTTAATGCATTTAGGCATCTAGACGGGGTTAAGACGACTTGCTGAAGTTCAAACTGAGCATCAGAATGGGGAAGAAAGGGGATGGTTGTTGGTGGTAGACGGGCCGGTCTGAGTATTTCTGGGATTTTCACGCACAACCATCTCTCTGGGTTTACAGAGAATGGTGGGGGAAAAAGAGAAAATATCCAGTGAGCGGCGGTTGTGTGGAGGAAAATGCCTTGTTGGTGTCAGAGGAGAATGGGCAGACTGGTTGGTGATGATAGAAAGACAACAGTAACTCAAATAATCCCTTGTTACATCCAAGGTATACAGAATACCGTCTCTGAAGGCACAACACATCCAAACTTGAAGCAGATGGGCTACAGCAGCAGAAGACCACACCGGGTGCCACTCCTGTCAGCTAATAACAGGAAACTGAGGCTACAATTGGCACAGATCAACAAAATTGGACAATAGAAGATTGGGAAAACGTTGCCTGGTCTGATGAGTCTGGATTTCAGCTCCGACATTCAGATGGTGGGGTCAGAATGTGGCGCATGGATCCATCCTGCCTTGTATCACCGGGTCAGGCTGGTGGTGGTGGTGTAATGGTGGGGGGGGGGGATATTTTCTTGGCACACTTTGGGCCCCTTAGTACCAATTAAGCATCGTATAAACACCACAGCCTACCTGAGTATTGTTGCTGACCATGTCCATCTCTTTATGACTACAGTGTCCCCATCTTCTGATGGCTCCTTCCAGCAGGATAATGCTCCATGTCACAAAGCTCCAATCATCTCACCACTGGACAATGAGGTCACCATCCTCCAATGGCCTCCACACTCACCAGATCTCACCACTGGACAATGAGGTCACTGCACTCCAATGGTCTCCACACTCACCAGATCTCACCACTGGACAATGAGGTCACTGTCCTCCAATGGCCTCCACACTCACCAGATCTCACCACTGGACAATGAGGTCACTGTCTTCCAATGGCCTCCACACTCACCAGATCTCACCACTGGACAATGAGGTCACTGTCCTCCAATGGCCTCCACTCACCAGATCTCACCACTGGACAATGAGGTCACTGTACTCCAATGGTCTCCACACTCACCAGATCTCACCACTGGACAATGAGGTCACTGTCCTCAAATGGCCTCCACGCTCACCACATCTCACCACTGGGCAATGAGGTCACTGTGCTCCAATGGCCTCCACACTCACCAGATCTCATCACTGGACAATGAGGTCACTGCACTCCAATGGCCTCCACACTCACCAGATCTCATCACTGGACAATGAGGTCACTGTACTCCAATGGCCTCCACACTCACCAGATCTCACCACTGGACAATGAGGTCACTGTACTCCAATGGCCTCCACACTCACCACATTTCATCCAATAGAGACACTCACCAGATCTCTCATCCAATAGAGCACCTTTGGGATGTGGTGGAACGGGAGATTGGCATCATGGAGGAGCAGCCGACAAATCTGCAGCAATTGTGTGATGTTATCATGTCACTATGGACCAAAATCTCTGAGGAACGTTTCCAACACCTTGTTGTATCTATGCCACGAAGTATGAAGGCAAAAGGGGGTCCAACCCGCTACTAGCAAGGTGTACCTAATAAAGTGTCCGGTGAGTGTATATCAAAGAGGATACATTGTAGCCATTGATCTCGGGCTGTACAATGTATTCATGTATTAGGGAGACATTTTTGTTTGTTTCCAACCTCTCAGGTCCACTTATCCACAGTAGGCTCCATGACACAGGAACTGGCTCATCAATAGCCACTAGGTGGCACCACAGGCTTTTTATTTTATATTTCAAGGTTCACAGTGGACATTTGTTGCTGAAACAGGCACAGCTGCCTTTAATTGCCAGAGCTGCCATTAAATTTAGGCAATCCCCTTTATTAAAAGTGTCAGGCAGTCCTAAAAGGAGAGGCAGAGGTTGTACCCGTCTCATGGGCGAGCAGATTCTGCAGGACAAAGCTGTGGTCAGTCTGCACCAGCCAGAGGAGGGCATGTAGGCATTTTCTATCTCAGAGGCGTAATTATAGGGGGTAATAATTATAGGCAGTATGACAGGAGGGGGGCAGTGTGACAAGAGGGAGGCAGTGTGACAGGAGGGGGGCAGTGTGACAAGAGGGGGCAGTGTGACAGGAGGGGGCAGTGTGAGAGGAGGGGGGCAGTGTGACAAGAGGGGGGCAGTGTGACAGGAGGTGGGCAGTGTGACAAGAGGGGGGCAGTGTGACAGGAGGTGGGCAGTGTGACAAGAGGGGGGCAGTGTGACAGGAGGGGGGCAGTGTGACAAGAGGGGGGCAGTGTGACAGGAGGTGGGCAGTGTGACAAGAGGGGGCAGTGTGAGAGGAGGGGGGCAGTGTGAGAGGAGGGGGGCAGTGTGACAAGAGGGGGGCAGTGTGACAGGAGGGGGGCAGTGTGACAGGAGGTGGGCAGTGTGACAGGAGGGCAGTATGACGGGGGCGCAGTATGACAGGAGGGGGTAATGTGACAGGAGGGGGGGCAGTGTGACAGGAGGGGGCAGTGTGATAAGAGGGGGAAGTGTGACAGGAGGGCAGTATGATGGGGGCACAGTATGACAGGGGGTATTGTGACAGGAGGGGGACAGTATGACAAAAGGGGCGCAGTATGACAGTTGGGGGCAGTGTGATAAGAGGGGGCAGTGTGACAGGAGGACAGTATGATGGGGGGCGTAGTATGACAGGAGGGGGTAATGTGACAAGAGGGGGTTCTATGTGATAGGAGGGGGGCAGTATTATAGGGACACTGTATGACAGGTGGGGGCAGTGTGATAAGAGGTGGGCAGTATGACAGGAGGGGGGCAGTGTGACAGGAGGGGGCAGTGTGACAGGAGGGGCAGTGTGACAGGAGGGGGCAGTGTGACAAGAGGGGGCAGTGTGACAGGAGGGGGGCAGTGTGACAAGAGGGGGCAGTGTGACAGGAGGGGGCAGTGTGACAGGAGGGGGCAGTGTGACAGGAGGGGGGCAGTGTGACAGGAGGGGGGCAGGCAGTGTGACAGGCGGGGGGCAGTGTGACAGGAGGGGGGCAGTGTGACAAGAGGGGGCAGTGTGACGGGAGGGGGGCAGTGTGATGGGAGGGGGGCAGTGTGACAGGAGGGGGCAGTGTGATAAGAGGTGGGCAGTGTGACAGGAGGGCGGTATGATGGGGACGCATTATGACAGGAGGGGGAAATGTTACAGGAGGGGGGCAGTGTGACAGGAGGGGGGCAGTGTGACAGGAGGGCAGTATGACGGGGGCGCAGTATGACAGGAGGGGGTAATGTGACAGGAGTGGGGGCAGTGTGACAGGAGGGGGGCAGTGTGATAAGAGGGGGAAGTGTGGCAGGAGGGCAGTATGATGGGGGGCGTAGTATGACAGGGGGGTATTGTGACAGGAGGGGGACAGTATGACAAAAGGGGCGCACTATGACAGGTGGGGGCAGTGTGATAAGAGGGGGCAGTGTAACAGGAGGACAGTATGATGGGGGGCGTAGTATGACAGGAGGGGGTAATGTGACAAGAGGGGGTTCTATGTGATAGGAGGGGGGCAGTATTATAGGGGCACTGTATGACAGGTGGGGGCAGTGTGATAAGAGGTGGGCAGTGTGACAGGAAGGCGGTATGATGGGGACCTTATATGCACCCCTTCTATCCAGCCTGATGCTAGATGTTTCTGGCAGTCATCAGTTGCTAGGACCACCGGCTTCGCCTCCAAGTCCCAGCTCTGCCCCCAACCCTGCCCCCAACCCTGCCTCCTAGGCTGCTCCTGACAGTTGAGGTAAGAGATTTGCTTCCCTGAACCCGCTCCGCCTGGTAGCCTAGAAAATATACTCTCTGTCACAGCAGTGCCCGATACCCGAGTATACTGTGTGTCCATGTGTCCTACTGTCACACTGCTGCCCTCCCATCATACTGCCCTCCTCCTGTCATACTGCCCCCCTAATACTGCCCCCTCCTGTCACGACGCTGCCCCCTCCTTTCACAGTGCCCCCTTCCTGTCACACTTCCCCCCTTTTGTCATATTGTCCCCCTCCTGTCACAATACCCCCCATCATACTACCCTCCTGTCACACTCCCCCCTCCTGTCACACTGCCCCCTCCTGTCACACTGCCCCCCTCCTGTAACATTTCCCCCTTTCCCCCTCCTGTCATAATGCGTCCCCATCATACCGCCCTCCTGTCACACTGCCCCCTCTTATCACACTGCCCCCACCTGTCATACTGTGCCCCTATCATACTGCCCCCCTCCTGTCACATAGAACCCCCTCTTGTCACACTGCCCCCCCCCCCTCCTGTGACAATACCCCTCCTATCACACTGCCCCCCCCTCATACTGCCCCCCTCTTGTCACACTAGCCAGTAAGTCTGTTATTTTTCAACAGAACAAGACCTCCTGCAGATGTAGCAGTTAGAGGAATATGACAAACCTTCTCCCACTGACAGGGTTGCTTACAATCACCAGCTTTTTTTATATATGTAAAATCTTTACCTAAAAGGAACAAAACTGCTGTAACAAAGTGTGAGCTGGAAATTGGCTTCAGATTCTTAGTGTATCTAAATCTGCTACTACATTTAACACTCCCCTCCCCCCAGACTGAAGGTGCCCCCCCCTGTGCTCCTTCACTCAGAGTGGGGGGCCCTCTAATACAGGAGGTGTGTTACTATGTGTGGCAGGTTTGGTGGGACTCGGGAGGAGGATGGTGGTGGTGGGCTTCACCTGTTTAGACCAAAATCCTTGCACAAGCCCTGTATCCAGGTAACGTCTTTCCTGCTGCCCCCCCCCCCCCACCTCCCTTGGTCCCCCCATCGCTTCTCCTGCCGGCTGCTGTAGGGGATGCTTTCAGGATGCAGAGCAGGGGAAGGGGCCAGTAAATATGTCATTTACCAACCCCTTATTTTTCTGAATGGACACATTGGTACTGCATGCCCATTCATAAGTGAAGCATAGTAAACCGTGTTTACTATGCTTCAGCTTGTGAACGAACAGGAACAACAAAAATTTAAAACAACTAACCCGTCCACTGCCCTACTGACCGCATCCCCTGCAATACTAACACCGCCCAGTGCCCTACTAACCGCATCCCTTGCAATACTAACCCTGCCCAGTGCTCTACTGACCGCATCCCTTGCAATACTCACCCCGCCCAGTGCTCTACTGACCGCATCCCCTGCATTACTAACCCCGCCCAGTGCTCTACTAACCACATCCTCTGCATTACTCACCCCGCCCAGTGCCCTACTGACCGCATCCCCTGCAATACTGACCCCGCCCAGTGCTCTACTGACCACATCCTCTGCATTACTAACTCCGCCCAGTGCTCTACTGACCACATCCTCTGCATTACTAACTCCGCCCAGTGCTCTACTAACCACATCCTCTGCATTACTCACCCCGCCCAGTGCCCTACTGACCGCATCCCCTGCAATACTGACCCCGCCCAGTGCTCTACTGACCACATCCCCTGCATTACTAACCCCGCCCAGTGCTCTACTGACCACATCCTCTGCATTACTAACTCCGCCCAGTGCTCTACTGACCACACCCTCTGCATTACTAACCCCACCCAGTGCTCTACTGACCACATCCCCTGCATTACTAACCCCGCCCAGTGCTCTACTGACCGCATCCCCTGCATTACTAACCCCGCCCAGTGCTCTACTGACCACATCCTCTGCAATACTAACACCATACACTGCTCTACCGACCACATCTTCTGCATTACTAACCCCGCCCAGTGCTCTACTGACCACATCCTCTGCATTACTAACCCCGCCCAGTGCTCTACTGACCACATCCCCTGCATTACTAACCCCGCCCAGTGCTCTACTGACCACATCCCCTGCATTACTAACCCCACCCAGTGCTCTACTGACCACATCCTCTGCATTACTAACTCCGCCCAGTGCTCTACTGACCACATCCTCTGCATTACTAACCCCACCCAGTGCTCTACTGACCACATCCTCTGCATTACTAACCCCGCCCAGTGCTCTACTGACCACACCCTCTGCATTACTAACCCCATCCAGTGCTCTACTGACCACATCCCCTGCATTACTAACCCCGCCCAGTGCTCTACTGACCAAATCCTCTGCAATACTGACACCATACACTTCTTTACCGACCACATCTTCTGCATTACTAACCCCGCCCAGTGCTCTACTGACCACATCCTCTGCAATACTAACACCATACACTGCCCTACCAACCGCATCCCCTGCATTACTAACCCCGCCCAGTTCTCTACTGACCACATCCTCTGCAATACTGACACCATACACTGCTCTACCGACCACATCTTCTGCATTACTAACCCCGCCCAGTGCTCTACTGACCACATCCTCTGCAATACTGACACCATACACTGCTCTACCGACCACATCTTCTGCATTAATAACCCCGCCCAGTGCTCTACTGACCACATCTTCTGCATTACTAACCCCACCCAGTGCTCTACTGACCACATCTTCTGCATTACTAACCCCGCCCAGTGCTCTACTGACCACATCCTCTGCAATACTGACACCATACACTGCTCTACCGACCACATCTTCTGCATTAATAACCCCGCCCAGTGCTCTACTGACCACATCTTCTGCATTACTAACCCCACCCAGTGCTCTACTGACCACATCTTCTGCATTACTAACCCCGCCCAGTGCTCTACTGACCACATCTTCTGCATTACTAACCCCACCCAGTGCTCTACTGACCACATCTTCTGCATTAATAACCCCGCCTAGTGCTCTACTGACCACATCTTCTGCATTACGAACCCCACCCAGTGCTCTACTGACCACATCTTCTGCATTACTAACCCCGCCCAGTGCTCTACTGACCACATCTTCTGCATTACTAACCCCACCCAGTGCTCTACCGACCACATCCTCTGCATTACTAACCCCGCCCAGTGCTCTACTGACCACATCCCCTGCTAACCCCACCCAGTGCTCTACTGACCACATCCTCTGCATTACTAACCCCGCCCAGTGCTCTACTGACCACATCTTCTGCATTACTAACCCCACCCAGTGCTCTACTGACCACATCTTCTGCATTAATAACCCCGCCCAGTGCTCTACTGACCACATCTTCTGCATTACTAACCCCACCCAGTGCTCTACTGACCACATCTTCTGCATTACTAACCCCGCCCAGTGCTCTACTGACCACATCTTCTGCATTACTAACCCCACCCAGTGCTCTACCGACCACATCCTCTGCATTACTAACCCCGCCCAGTGCTCTACTGACCACATCCCCTGCTAACCCCGCCCAGTGCTCTACTGACCACATCCTCTGAATTACTAACCCGCCCAGTGCTCTACTGACCACATCCCCTGCATTACTAACCCCGCCCAGTGCTCTACTGACCACACCCTCTGCATTACTAACCCCATCCAGTGCTCGACTGACCACATCCCCTGCATAACTAACCCCGCCCAGTGCTCTACTGACCACATCCTCTGCAATACTAACACCATACACTGCCCAACTGACCGCATCCCCTGCATTACTAACCCCACCCAGTGCTCTACTGACCACATCTTCTGCATTACTAACCCCGCCCAGTGCTATATTGACCACATCCTCTGCAATACTAACACCATAAACTGCTCTACCGACCACATCCTCTGCATTACTAACCCCGCCCAGTGCTCTACTGACCACATCCTCTGCAATGCTAACACCGCCCAGTGCTCTACTGACCACATCCTCTGCATTACTAACCCCGCCCAGTGCTCTACTGACCACATCCTCTGCAATACTAACACCATACACTGCTCTACCGACCACATCTTTTGCATTACTAACCCCGCCCAGTGCTCTACTAACCACAACTTCTGCATTACTAACCCCGCCCAGTGCTCTACTGACCACATCTTCTGCATTACTAACCTCGCCCAGTGCTCTACTGACCACATCCTCTGCATTACTAACCCCGCCCAGTGCTCTACCGACCACATCTTCTGCATTACTGACACCGCCCACTGCTCTACTGACTGACACCATTCACAGTCCTACTGACACACCTACTGAAAGGGATCCACTTAGGGTACTAAGTGGATGGGGTACTATTCCTCCCATTGATACCAATGATGGGGCACTATTCCTCCCATTGATACCAATAATGGGGCACTATTCCTCCCCACTGATACAAATGATGGGGCACTATTTCTCCACTGATACCAATGATGGGGCACTATTCCTCCACTGATACCAATGATGGGGCACTATTCCTCCCACTGATACCAATGATGGGGCACTATTCCTCCACTGATACCAATGATGGGGCACTATTCCTCCCACTGACACCAATGATGTGGCACTATTCCTCCCACTGATACCAATGATGGGGCACTATTCCTCCACTGATACCAATAATGGGGCACTATTCCTCCCAATGGCACCAATGATGGGGCACTATTCCTCCCACAGACCCCAGGAAAAATTTCTACTCTCAGTCCGGCACCCGTAAATTCTAAAGTCCAGTAAACTGGCTCTTTATTCAGAAAGTTTGGAGACCCCCTGATCTAAAAGGGCCCCCCTTTTCCTGAATCTCAGGGTGCTTGTTCCTGCAGAAATTTGTAATTATTTGAAACTGGCATGGTGGTCTGTGGCTCCGCCCCTTACAGCCGTGTCATCCATATTCTGAGATCACCCAATGAAAATACAAGTCCGATCCACCACTGTAGTAGAGGGACTGAGCAGAGCATAGACCCCTTTACCCCCCTTATATTGATGCATATATATTGAGGCTTCAATTGATGCAATGCTCTTCAGGCTTCAATGAATGCAATGCTCTTCAGGCTTCAATGAATGCAATGCTCTACAGGCTTCAATGAATGCAACGCTCTGCAGGCTTCACTGGGTGCAATGCTCTGCAGGCTTCAATGGGTGCAATGCTCTGCAGGCTTCAATGGGTGTAATGCTCTGCAGGCTTCAATGGATGCAATGCTCTGCAGGCTTCAATGGAAGCAATGCTCTGCAGGCTTCAATGGATGCAACGCTCTGCAGGCCTCAATGGATGCAACGCTCTGCAGGCCTCAATGGATGCAACGCTCTGCAGGCTTCAATGAATGCAATGCTCTGCAGACTTCAATAGGTGCAACGCTCTGCAGGTTCGATGGGTGCAACGCTATGCAGGCTTTAATGAATGCAATGCTCTGCAGACTTCAATGGGTGCAATGCTCTGCAGGCTTCAATCGAAGCAACGCTCTGCAGGCTTCAATCGAAGCAATGCTCTGCAGGCTTCAATGGATGCAATGCTCTGCAGGCTTCAATGGATGCAATGCTCTGCAGGCTTCACTGGAAGCAACGCTCTGCAGGCTTCAATGGATGCAACGCTCTGCAGGCTTCAATGGGTGCAACGCTCTGCAGGCTTCAATGGGTGCAACGCTCTGCAGGCTTCAATGAATGCAACGCTCTGCAGGCTTCAATGGGTGCAACGCTCTGCAGACTTTAATGGGTGCAACGCTCTGCAGGTTTCAATGAATGCAATGCTCTGCAGGCTTCAATGGATGCAATGCTCTGCAGGCTTCAATGGATGCAATGCTCTGCAGGCTTCAATGGATGCAATGCTCTGCAGGCTTCAATGAATGCAATGCTCTGCAAGCTTTAATGAATGCAACGCTCTGCAGGCTTCAATGGGTGCAACGCTCTGCAGGCTTCAATAAAAGCAATGCTCTGCAGGCTTCAGTGGATGCAATGCTCTGCAGGCTTCAATGGATGCAATGCTCTGCAGGCTTCAATGAATGCAACGCTCTTCAGGCTTCAATGGATGCAATGCTCTGCAGGCTTCAATGGATGCAATGCTCTGCAGGCTTCAATGCAAAAAAGTAGTAAATGCTCATTGGTCGCGAGATCATTCTTGCCACATTTCCCTTTTATTTTCAAAAGTTGGACTGTTCCTTTAAGTCAATCCATTGGCCGAAGCATTAATAAATCTCACTCTTTTTTTTGTGCCTTAAACGCTCCTTTATAAATGCCAAAATCCTGAGCAGAAATGCGCGGCTCTGCCAAAGTAAGTATGGCACCTTCCCGCTCCCCCGTCACAGGGATTTGTGCACACAGGGCTCGCTCACAGCGCAAGAAGCGGCCCATTCAGGAGGCTGTTTTGCTTGCAGCCCCTCTCCCCGCAGATGCCGGTCCTGGGGGGGGGGGGGCGGCCCATTTTTGAGAGCAGTAAAATAAAATGATATAGAGCAGGCGGCGGCTGACAGCGCTGAGCATGTGACATGCGGAGATTTATACGTATATACAGTATATATATATATATATAGAGAGAGAGAGAGAGAGCGATGGGAACGCAGCAGACGTGGAGCAGATGTTGTGCCGCACCAATAACAATGCTGGCCGCTTACACAATCGCTATATTTAGTGAAAAGCGTTAACCCTCCAAGAGCCGTGAAAGCAGAGTTTGGCTAAAACCCGCAAAATGCTCGGCGGACACGCGCCCGCTCCGTCCAGACCTCTGCCAGACAGCGCAGTCAGGAGGGGGACACCACTGCCTCTGTTAGAGGTGAGGCATACAATGGTGTCCCCTCACTGCCCCCTGCTGACTGGACAATAAAACAGCAGTGATGGCGGCTCTGCTCAATGTGCTGCCCCCTGTTGGTTGACTCTTTTGGTGGCCATACACAACGATTCCTGTGCTGAGTTCCCGGGTCTGTACACCTGCTGTGTCCATTATGAGGGGTTCCCACCATCCCTGAGCTGAGTTCCCGGGTCTGTACACCTGCTGTGCCCATTATGAGGGGTTCCCACCATCCCTGAGCTGAGTTCCCAGGTCTGTACACCTGCTGTGCCCATTATGAGGGGTTGTCACCATCCCTGTGCTGAGTTCCCGGGTCTGTACACCTGCTGTGCCCATTATGAGGGGTTCCCACCATCCCTGAGCTGAGTTCCCGGGTCTGTACACCTGCTGTGCCCATTATGAGGGGTTGTCACCATCCCTGTACCGAGTTCCCGGGTCTGTACACCTGCTGTGCCCATTATGAGGGGTTGTCACCATCCCTGTACCGAGTTCCCGGGTCTGTACACCTGCTGTGCCCATTATGAGGGGTTCCCACCATTCCTGAGCTGAGTTCACAGGTCTGTACACCTGCTGTGTCCATTATGAGGGGTTCCCACCATCCCTGTGCTGAGTTCCGGGTCTGTACACCCGCTGTGCCCATTTTGAGGGGTTCCCACAATCCCTGTGCTGAGTTCCCAGGTCTGTACACCCGCTGTGCCCATTATGAGGGGTTCCCACAATCCCTGTGCTGAGTTCCCAGGTCTGTACACCCGCTGTGCCCATTATGAGGGGTTCCCACCATCCCTGTGCTGAGTTCCTGGGTCTGTACACCTGCTGTGCCCATTATGAGGGGTTCCCACCATCCCTGTGCTGAGTTCCCGGGTCTGTCCACCCACTGTGCCCATTATGAGGGGTTGTCACCATCCCTGTACCGAGTTCCCGGGTCTGTACAGCTGCTGTGCCCATTATGAGGGGTTCCCACCATCCCTGTGCTGGATTTAATAACAGTAGTAAGGTAAGAGGAGGATCTGGAACACACAAGGATGGACGGGCACAAAGATGGGAATCATGAAGGCGAGATCTCACGGGGTCCCCAAGAGGTAGAAGAAGACAATGGTGGCCCAGCAGGTTCCACCTATAAGTAGAAGCTTTGAGTGGATTTTTCTTTTAAATACTAATTGAAGTTTGTAGCAGATTTGTGTTGTGTTTTGCTACATTTGAAATTTTTTCTTAACCACTTTATATCTAATATATCTTCATGGAAAATGATGACTATTGTTTCACCTTCTGTAACTATATGACTCATATTCAAGAGGACCTGTCATAAATTCATAATGGGATCCTAACATTCAGTCCATGAAAGACTAATACCTTCTGCTGTTCTCTCCGGCATCACCTTTGCTCAGGCGTCATCCGGGGTCACCATCTTCTTCCTAGGCTGAGATCCCAGCTCAAAAACGACTCTATCATGTAAATCCCGCTGGCTGTGCAGTACCTACCTCATCGTTGTATTTTATAACTTCAAACTAATATTTTTAAAAATGACCACGGTCAAACCAATAATTTTTTTTGTATTTAAATTTTTTTTTATTTTTTTATTTTTGTATTTTATAACCTCAAACTATATAAGGAAATAAAAAAAATAAAAAAAGCAGTCAAAAAAATATTTTTTTGCATTTTTATTATTTGTATTTTTATGATTTTTTTCTATTTTTATTTTTTCTATTTTTATTTTTTCTATTTTATAAGATCAAACTGATATTTTTGTACAAGTAAAAAAAAAAAAAAAAAAAAGCATCGTCAAAATAGTTTTGGGCATTTTTTTTGTAGTTTTTCTATTCTTATTTTTGTATTTTATAACAAACTGTTATTTTTGTACAAGTTAAAAAAAGCACAGTTAAAGCAATTTTTTTCGCATTTTTATTATTTGTATGCTTGTTTTTTTTTATTATTATTTTTTTGTATTTTTTTTTCTATTTTTATAACATACTGCTATTTTTGTACAAGAAAAAAAAAAGCAGGATCAAAACAATTATGTTTTGCTTTTTATTTTTTTATATTTATGCTTTTGTTCTATTTTTAGTTTTTGTATTTTATAACATGAAACTGATATTTTTGTAGTAAAAAATAGTAAAAAAAAAAAAAAAGAGAAAAGCATGGTCAAAACTATTTTTTTTTTGCATTTTTATCATTTGTATTTTTATTTTCTATTTTTATTTTTTGTAGTTTTATTTTTTCCATTTTTATTTTTGTATTTTATAACATCAAACTGATATTTTTGTACAAGTAAAAAAAACAGTCAAAGCTATTTTTTTTTGCATTTTTATTTTTTCTATTTTTATTTTTCTATTTTATAACATCAAACTGATATTTTTGTACAAGTGGAAAAAAAAGCATGGGCAAAACAATATTTTTTTTGTATTTAATTTTTTTGTAGTTTTATTTTTTTTTCTGTATTTTATAACATCAAACTGATATTTTGTACAAGTAAAAAAAAAAAAAGCACAGTCAAAGCAATTCTTTTTTTTCATTTTTATTTTTTTGTATTTTTATTTTTCTATTTTATAACATCAAACTGATATTTTTGTACAAGTGGGAAAAAAAGCATGGTCAAAACAATATTTTTTTGTATTAAATTTTTTTTGTAGTTTTATTTTTTTTCTATTTTTATTTTTGTATTTTATAACATCAAACTGATATTTTTGTAGAAGTAAAAAAAAAAAAAGCAGTCAAAGCCATTATTTTTTTGCATTTTAATATTTTTGTATTTTTATTTTTCTATTTTATAACTTCAAACTGATATTTTTGTACAAGTGAAAAAAAAAAAAGCATGGTCAAAACAATAATCTTATTGCATTTTTATTATTTGTATTTTTATTTTTTTTTCTATTTCTTTTTTATTTTTTGTAGTTTTTATTTTTTGTAGTTTTTATTTTTTGTAGTTTTATTTTTTTCCATTTTTATTTTTGTATTTTATAACATCAAACTGATATTTTTGTACAAGTAAAAAAAAGCAGTCAAAGCAATTTTTTTTTATTTGCATTTTTATTTTTTTCTATTTTTATATTTCTATTTTTTTTTCTATTTTTTAACATCAAATAAAACATTTTTGTACAAGTTAAAAAAAAAGCACAGTCATTTATTTTAAAGACGTTTATTTCCTTATTATTACAAATATACTGGAAGCAGCCAATGTCTCATATTGAAGGCGCATACATAGTGCATATGTACATTCGTCGCGGCACGTGCGATGTGCGTCCATTGACTTGGAGCGGCGGTCGTGGCGGGGCAGGAATGTAGCAGGTTCAATGTGGAGAGAGTTCCGAAACCGCTCTCTTCTTCGGAAAAAAAAGCGGCGTCGGTTAAAACGCGTATCCTCGCTGCGCAGCACACGTGTCGGCGGAAGCTATGCTGTGCGTTCACGCGCCGGGCGAGCAGAACATTAGCGGAGATCTGGTGGGCGGAGTATACTGGTCCCTCGGTTCATACCGTACAAAACTTTCTTGATAAAGAAAATAATCTATGTACAAGTGCATAAATATATAAATATATCTATTGTATAAAAATAAACATTTCTTTCTCTTCTTAGCAACAAAAAATAAAATAAAAAAATGGGCCAAAAGTGCTGCAGGACAAAATACTGCTGAGGGGGGCGGGAGGTGGGCAGGAGGTGGGCAGGAACACACAGACCTGGGGAGGGGGGGGGGTCTAGTTTTCTGAATTATGGCCACTAGATGGAGCTGAGGAAAGCAGGAAGTACATACTGTATAGTCTTTGTAACAAGAGATACAATGTAACAGTTTTAGAGAACGCTAGAGGGAATTGGCAAGAACATTTAAAAAATTGGATACAATTATTTGCCGATTGGTTGGTTACATTTATCTGCTAATTCCTTCTAGCGTTCCCCAGAATCGTTACATTCATACAAAGTGTCTAACTGACCCTAAAAGAACGTTGGTAGTAAATTATTTAGACAAAGGCCACGCCTCTTTCTGACCACATGTAGTTGAAAAGCAGGCTCCGCCCCTTTTTTGTACATAGGTTAATATGTAGAGCGGGTCTGACTGAACCGGGCATGTAGAGAGTAGAATATTGGCCCATCACTGACCATGGAGGTTAAAACATTGGCCCCCTCGCTAACTCTGAGGGGATATATTGCCCCAAGTGAATGTGGGGGGTGTAGAATATTGGCCCATCACTGACTCTAGGGGTTAAAATATTGGCCTATTGCTGACCCTGGGAAGGTAGAATATTGGCCCATTGCTGACCCTGGTGGTATAGAACATTGGCTCATCACTGTCCCTCCGGGGGAGGTAGAATATTGTCCCATTGTTGACCCTGGAGGTGTAGAACACTGACCCAGGGGCTGTACAATATTGGCCTATGGCTATCCCTAGGGAGGGTAGAATATAGTCCCATCCCTGACCCTGGGAAGGTAGAATATTGGCCCATTGCTGACCCTGGGGGTATAGAACAATGGCCCATCACTATCCCTGGGGAGGGGTAGAATATTGTCCCATCGTTGACCCAGGGGCTGTAGAACACTGACCCAGGGGCTGTAGAACATTGGCCCATCGCTGTCCCTAGGGGGGGTAGAATATAGTCCCATACCTGACTCTGGGAAGGTAGAATATTGGCCCATCACTGTCCCTAGGGGGGTAGAATATAGTCCCATCCCTGACCCTGGGAAGGTAGAATATTGGCCCATTGCTGACCCTAAGGGGAGATAGAATATTGGCCCATCGCTGAACATGGCAGTGAAGAATATTGGCCCATCATTGATCATGGGCGTTAATACATTGGCCCATCGCTAACTCTGTGGGAGTATATTGGCCCAGCTAAACATTGGGGCGTAGAACATTGGCCCATCGCTGACCCTAGGGGTTAAAATATTGACCCATTGATGACCCTGAATATTGTCCCATCGCTGACCCAGGGGGTGTAGAATATTGGCCCATCACTGTCCCGGGAGGTGGGGGGGTAGAATATTGGCCTATTGCTGACCCCGGGGGAAAAAAAAAACACTGGCCCATCGCTGAACATGGCGGTAAAGAATATTGGCCCATCCTTGATCATGGGCGTTAAAACATTGGCCCATCGCTAACTCTGTGGGGGTATATTGGCCCAGCTAAACATTGGGGCGTAGAACATTGGCCCATTGCTGACCCTAGGGGTTAAAGTATTGACCCATTGATGACCCTGAATAATTGTCCCATCGCTGACCCGGGGGGTAGAATATTGGCCCACCACTGTCCCTGGGGGGGGGTAGAATATTAGCCCATCACTGTCCCTGGGGGGGTAGAATATTGTCCTATCACTGACCCTGAAGGTGTAGAACATTGGCCCGTCGCTGACCTTGGGAAGATAGAACATTGGCCCATTTCTGATCCTGTGGGTGTAGAACATTGGCCCATCGCTGACCCAGGAGGTAAAACTTTGGCCCCTTCGTTGACCCTACGGGTTAAAACACTGGTCCATCACTGACCATGGGGGTGTACAACATTGGCACATCGCTGACCCTGGAGCGGGTAGAATATTGGCCTGTCACTGACCCTGTGGGTGAAGAACATTGGCCCATTGCTGACCCTGGGAGGGTAAAACATTGGCCCATCGCTGTCCAGTAATACTCAGCATTATTATGTGGCGCAGCACAGTCTCCCCATAGAAAGTCCTTTATATTCAGTCTTAAGTCCTTTAAGTTGCCGGCCTGGTGTAGTGAGAAGGACATGTGTCCGGATTTCCGCTCTGCAAGGAGTTTTGGTGAAGTTGGGGGTCCCCAGGAGGATCCGGACCATCGCTGGTGTCCATGGACTCCACTGGAGGGAGATGACATGAAGAACCTGCGGGGGGGAAAAAGATCAAGTTAGACGATCTGCCCATCATGTACACGGCCTCCCCTCCTTCCCTCCACGGTTGTAGCGGCTCCTTTTCTGGACTGAAATGACTTCCTCTGATTTCACTGCACACTGTGAGCTTCTCATAATGTACATTAGAAGCCTCAGCATGTCAGGGCCACCTTTATGCATGGACACCCCCTGGGCATCACCTAGGGGCATCACTCTACATTACATCATACTTGTCAACTGTCCCGGATTTGCTGGGACAGTCACACTTTTTACCAAGTTGTCCCAGGATGGCCAAGTCCTAGCAGCGTCCCGAAATCTGTACTTTGCCCTCCTGACCACCTCTGTACCGTGCCCTCCCGACCGCCTCTGTACCGTGCCCTCCCGACCGCCTCTGTACCGTGCCCTCCCGATCGCCTCTGTACCGTGCCCTCCCGACCGCCTCTGTACCGTGCCCTCCCGACCGCCTCTGTACCGTGCCCTCCCGACCGCCTCTGTACCGTGCCCTCCCGAACGCCTCTGTACCGTGCCCTCCCGACCGCCTCTGTACCGTGCCCTCCCTACCGCCTCTGTACCGTGCCCTCCTGACCGCCTCTGTACTGTGCCCTCCTGACCACCACTGTACTGTGCCCTCCTGGCCACCTCTGTACTGTGCCCTCCTGACCACCACTGTACTGTGCCCTCCTGACCGCCTCTGTACTGTGCCCTCCTGACCACCACTGTACTGTGCCCTCCCGACCACCTCTGTACTGTGCCCTCCTCACCACTGTACTGTGCCCTCTTGGCCGCCTCTGTACTGTGCCCTCCTGGCCGCCTCTGTACTGTGCCCTCCTGACCGCCTCTGTACTCTGCCCTCCTGACCGCCTCTGTACTGTGCTCTCCTGACCACCTCTGTACTGTGCCCTCCCGACCACCACTGTAGCATGCCCTCCCGACCGCCTCTGTACCGCGCCCTCCCGATCACCTCTGTACCGTGCCCTCCCGACCGCCTCTGTACCGTGCCCTCCTGACCGCCTCTGTATGACTTCCGCCTCAATAAATGCAGCACAGGGCGCTTCCAAGTGTGCCGGCAGCGCAGGACTCTCTGTGAAGACCCAGCATGCTTTGCACATTGAGTGTCATGTCACCTCCCAACAAAATGTTTATTGTAACATTTTATAGAAATAAATAATGGAAACAATGTAAATATTTTTGTATAAACTGACAAAAAACTAAACAAATAAACATTAACCAAAAACCATCACACTTTATGTTTGGTGTCCTACCTGGACGAAACGGCTTCTCAGTGGGCACAGAGAGGATGGGGAATCGGGTACCATCCAGGACGTGGGTGGGGTCCTCGGGGTGGGAGACCTGGATGTAGGGGTGGGTTGTCTCGTCCTCATACAATACGGTCATCTCGCAAGATTGTGCCCGACGCAACCTGCAAATACACGGAAATACATGTTACACCCGAGGGGAACACATACAACACGTCTACAGACCACCCGCCACCAAGCTCAACCATTATTGATATTATTAGATACATGTATACTGTGTACAGAGTATATATATATATATATATATATATATATATATATATATATATATATCAATCATTATAATTATTATTGACATTAGCAATGTACATTAGCACAGCTTGCACGCCTATTTTATTTAGGCCCCTTTCACACTGGGGGCGTTTTTTCAGGCGGTACAGCGCTAAAAATAGTGCCTGTTCACCGCCTGAAAAAATCCGGCCCCTTTAACTCCAGTGTGAAAGCCGGCGAGCTTTCACACTGGAGCGGTGCGCTAGCAGGACTGCAAAAAAAGTCCTGCTAGCAGCATCTTTGGAGCGGTATAGGAGCGGTGTGTTCACCGCTCCTATACCGCTCCTTCCCATTGATTTGAATGGGAAACCGCGGTAAAACCGCGGCAATACCGCCGCAAAGCGCCGCTACGGCGGCGCCTTGCGGGGGTGTTTAACCCTTTTTCGGCCGCTCGCGGGGGGGTAAAACCGCACCGCGAGCGGCCGAATACAGCGGTTAAAACGACGGTAAAGCAGCGCTAAATATAGCGCTGCTTTACCGTCACCGCGGCTCCCCGCCCCAGTGTGAAAGGGGCCTTAAAATCATATTTATTATTAATAGATTGTATTTTTTGTTAATAAAATAATTTATTATTGTGTAATATTAACATTATTGACATTATAAAAAAATACACAAACACACACACACACACACATACATACATATATATATATATATATATATATATATATATATATATAGATATATATATATATATATATATATAGATATAGATATAGATATATACATATAGATATAGTTACATAGTTAGTCAGGTTGAAAAAAGACACAAGTCCATATAGTTCAACCATAAATAAAAAATGTCATACAATCCTATATACCCAATCCTATACCCACAGTTGATCCAGAGGAAGGTGAACAAAAAAATTATTTATAAATTATAAAATTATAATTATGATTGTCATTAGCACAGGTTACACTCCTATTTCATTTAAAATCACACTTATTATTAATTGACGAATTAATTATTTTATTAATAATAAATACATTGTGTAATAAAATTATTGACATTATTATAAAAAAATACACACGCACATACATACACACACATATATTATTTATATATAAAATAAAATTATAATTATTATTGTCATTAATGATGTACATTAGCACATCTTCTACTCTCCTATTTAATTATAAATCATATTTATTAACAAATTGTATTTTTATTAATGATAATAATTTATTATTGTGAATTATTAATAATATTGACATCATTTAAAAAAAAAAAATACACACACACAAATTGTATATATATATATATATGATAATATATTTTATTATTATTATTGTTATTGACATTAGTGATGTACATTAGCAAACCTTCACTCCTATTTAATTTTAAATCATATTTATTAAATTGATTGTATTTTTATTAATTATAGTAATTTATTATTGCGCATTAGCACATCTTCCATTCCTATTTAATTTTAAATTAGATTTATTTTAAACAAGTAGTATTTTTTATTAAATATAATAATGTATTATTGTGTATTATTAATATTATTGCCACTAATAAAAAAATATTTATATGTGTATATATTATATATATATATATACTATATATAAAAATATATATATATATATATATTATATATATATATATATAGGATTTTTTTTATTATATAATCAATAGTATAAGAGAGTCAACATGTTTCAGGGGTTCACATTCCCCCTTAATCAGGGCTTCATCTGGGCTTATATGTCTTGTAACTAGAGCTCGTTTACATGGGTGGTAGGCCTTGCCTACCCTCTAAAAAGAGATCCAGGGTGGATCACTTTTCAGAGGGTGGCTAATAGGCACATTATGAATGCCACATTATGTATTATCACCGGCATATGAAGCACTCTGGACTCTCCTACCATTGGTCTGGTGTCCTTACTGCTTTCTACATATTCATATTTCTCTACCAAAGTAATTCAGCTCATCTAATAAGAGAGTAATAAGACACTAAACTGGGCATTATTATGAGGAGGTCCTGCGCCCCCTCCATAGTCGCGTCATTGGTTTTCCTAACACCCCCTATTATAATCACAGATGATATCAGGGAAACTTACTCGGAGGGCTGTTGATGGTCTGCTGGTTCTGGAGGTCCGGCTTCACTTCCTGAGAGCAGCGTGCTGGCCTCATCCTGCGTCCAAACACAAGAAGAATTCAGCATAATATTTGTACGCACGGCAGGACATTATTATTGTACCACGGCCATGATAACGTATCGCATTACCCCCAACAATGCTCATTAACCTGTCAATAGGTTTACAATGACTCCATAAAATGAGATATTTATTGTTTTCTGTAGGCTGTGCGCATAACTTTAAAAGAAGGTGACCAGTCATAAGAATGCCCCTTACATTGGTGGCCAGTCATAAGAATGTCCCTTACATTGGTGGCCAGTCATAAGAAGGTCCCTTACATTGATGGCCAGTCATAAGAATGCCCCTTACTCTGTTGGCCAGTCATAAGAATGCCCCTTACATTGGTGGACAGTCATAAGAATGCCCCTTACATTGGTGGCCAGTCATAAGAATGCCCCTTACATTGGTGGCCAGTCATAAGAATTTCCCTTACAGTGGTGGCTGACTAGTCATAAGAACGCCCCTACATTGGTGGCTAGTCATAAGAATGCCCTTAAAATTGGTGGCCAGTCATAACAATGCCCCTACATTGGTGGCCAGTCATAAGAATGTCCCTTACATTGGTGGCCAGTCATAAGAATGCCCTTAACATTGGTGGCAAGTCATAAGAATGCCTCCACATTGGTGGCCAGTCATAAGAATGCCCCTTACGTTGGTGGCCAGTCATAAGAATGCCCCTTACATTGGTGGCCAGTCATAAGAATGTCCCTTAACATTGGTGGCCAGTCATAAGAATGCCCCTTACATTGGAGGCCAGTCATAAGAATGCCCCTTATTCTGGTGGCCAGTCATAAGAATGCCCCAACATTGGTGGCCAGTCATAAGAATGCCCCTTACTCTGGTGGCCAGTCATAAGAATGCCCCTACATTGGTGGCCAGTCATAAGAATGCCCCTTACTCTGGTGGCCAGTCATAAGAATGCCCCTACATTGGTGGCCAGTCATAAGAATGCCCCTACATTGGCGGCCAGTCATAAGAATGTCTCTACATTGGCGGCCAGTCATAAGAATGCCCCTACATTGGAGGCCAGTCATAAGAATGTCTCTACATTGGTGGTCAGTCTTAATAATGTCCCTTACATTGGTGGCTGGCAAGTCATAAGAATGTCCCTACATTGGCGGCCAGTCATAAAAATGCCCTTTACATTGGTGGCCAGTCATACGAATGCCCCTTACTCTGGTGGCCAGTCATAAGAATGTCCCTTACATTGCGGACAGTCATAAGAATGCCCCACTTATAGTGGTATTTTGACCACCACTGCTAAAGACAACGAAAAAGGTAATTGGTGCCAAAAAGCTGTCTCTGCCAATTGGCATTGGATCCAGGAACTATGTAGGCACCATTAAATGCAAGGTTAATTAGCCACAGCTCAAGGAACTCTTAGCAACCTCTAAAGGAACTTTAGAGTTCCATGGAACCCTAGTTGAGAATGGCTACTCTAAAGTCTATAGACTTTACCTAGCCTGCCGCAGGCAGGAGGAAGCATTTCCTCAGTCTACCATCCCCAATGATCAAACTGCAACATTGTAACCTTGACAAGTGTCTAAAACATTTATGGACTTACCATGAAATTATATGTGATGGCCAATATTGCTTTTGCATGTACTGACCTTGTATCAGTCAACATTGTAACCATGTACCCAACCCGTATCCTAATCTTATCCTTACTCAATATAAAATTTGGTAAAAGAAACCGATAATAGGATGATAGATCCACTTAAAGGTTCAGGTCCTACCACAAAGGGTTAGGTGAGCTACTTGGAAGAACAGAACCGTACCTGGTGCAGAGCCTTGGCGCAATAATCTCTCTCTTTCCCTCCAGAATAAATCAGCTTGGCGGATGGACACGTTCCGTTTACAAAGGCGCCGTTAGAATACGGAATGGTGCTGACAGCGGGGGTCCCCCTTAGTGGAACCATTGTGTACTGGCAGGAAGAGTTCAGGATACCGGTACTTGGAAATGTGATGTCCGTAGTTTGCTCTGCAGGTAAGCAAAATGTGCATCAGAGTGTATATAGAACAAAAAAAATTAAATAAAAAATAAACTAAATGTGAAAAAAAAAGTAAAAAATATAAAGAAAAAAAAAACAATAATAATAAAATAAATACATATTAATAATAATAATACATAATAAATAGGTAAAATAAAATAATAGTTTTATAAAATAATAAAATTAAATAAATATAAATAATAATAATAATAATACATAGTAATAAGGTATAATAAAAGAAATTAATTAATAATATTAATAAAATAAAATAAAGTAAAAAAGAATGCAAAAAACAAAACAAAAAATAAACTATAAAGTGAACCAGAGTGTATATAGAGCAGGTAAAAAAACAAAAAAATAAACTAAATGTTAAAAAGTTAAAACACAATTTTGTGGCAATCCATTCATTCATTCTCAATTTTTATTTCCAAAATAGAAAAGAATACGATTTCTACAAAATCCTTTTCTCGCAAAATGTGCATCAGAGTGTATATAGAACAAAAAAAGTAAAAAAAATCAACTAAATGTGAAAAAAAGTTAAAAATATAAAGTAAAAAAAAAAAAAACAATAATAATAAAATAAATACATATTAATAAAAATACATAATAAATAGGTAAAATAAAAAAATAGTTATAAAATAAAATTAAATAAATATAAATAATAATAATATATAGTAATAAGGTAAAAATAAATTAATTAATAATAGTAATAAAATAAAGTAAAAAATAACGCTAAAAACCCCCCCCCCCAAAAATAAACTAAAAAGTGAATCAGAGTGTATATAGAGCAGGTAAAAAAAACAAAAAATAAACTAAATGCTCTGTCAAGTTAAAACACAATTTTGTGGAAATCCATTCATTCATTCTCAATTTAAATTTCCAAAATTGAAAAATATGATTTCTGCAAAATCCTTTTCTCGGGAATCCATTGAGGGACACAACCTGATGGTAAGCAACCTAGGGTTATACTGCCACCTACAGGAAAAACGGACACTAGGCTAATAGAAAACTGAAGTCAAGCCCTCCTAGCGGCTATATCCCCTCCCACCTGCTCGGCTTTGCTTTAGTGTCCTTAGGAAAATTGAACTTTTTTCCCTAATGCTTTTGGATGGCTCTGAGTTTCTTACTACCAAGATGTGTCCCTCAATGGACGATAGAGAAAAGGGGTTTACAGTGAGTACAGAAGAACTATATTCCCTATTGTCTATTGAGGGACAAACTTTGGTAGTAAGAAACTTAGGGATATCCAAAAGCTGTATGAAATAAATATCTCTTCTCCTAAGGACAATGAGCGAAACTAGGTTTTGAGGTAGGATGGGTGGAGCCTCCATAGGGTTGGCCTTAAAAAAAAATGTATATGCCTAGTGCCCATTTCTCCTGTAGGTGGCCTTGGCTGCTTACTATCAAAGCCGTGTCCCTCAATGGACCATACAGAAAATAATTGAATAAACAATTCACTATTATTATAATGGAGGGATCATCCACTATGCATAATCCACTGTGGCCAATCAAGTTGAAGAAACCGACCAAACAAGTCCAATCACTTTCTATCAGACTGTTTGGCCACTTCTGATCAATTTAATATAGATTTAATTCTATTAAATCCATTTTAGTCAATAAAATCGATCAAAGTTTGCAGGTCAGGCAAACCCATTAACTAGAGGTTGCCTTCCTTCTTCCAGTCATTGTCCACTGATCAATAGCTGGTTGGAAGCAGTTGAAAAGCACTATGTGTAGGCCCAGCAGTGGTTTAGATGACCATGAAGCAGCTTATTGGGATTAAGAGCCAGGACTTACTCTGCTTGGACAGCGCCCTCCACAGGCAGATGGGGGTGAACGCCACAATGAGAAGGACGATGGATCCTAGGACCACGCCAACTATCAGGTAGGGCAAGTCGCTGGATCGGGCAACGGTGGCTGTACCCAAAGCTCCGCCCCTGCCTGGGGGAGGAGGGGGTGTCGGTACCATGGACTGGGGAGGCCGGCCTGGCTGGGAAGATGACTTTCGAGCTGCAGATAAGGGAAAACATCAGAAAAGGACATGTGTTATATATATATTTTTTACACATTTAAAAAAACACACAGTATAAATATTCAGCATGCCGGGGTATTTTACAACAAATCTAGGATCGTAATCCAATAGGCCGGGTAAAGCCAGACTCACCTTTTGTCTCACAGATCATGACATTGCTAAATTCGCTCTCCCCTCCTTCGTTATAACACCGCATCTTGATATCGTATGAGGTCTCCGGCTGCAGATGACTGATAGAGTGCCAATGGCGGTCACCTGGAGGACGAAGGGATAACGTAACTGTCAATGTACATCACGGAACCAATTCCTTAGCTGGCTACACATTAACACTTAAGAATGTTTTCACTGGCCACATGACCACCTGCCTAGGGGACCTGGAAATTTCTTAAGTGTGAATACCCAAAATTCTGTAGAAACACCCATACTTGAGTAGGAACACCCGAAATTGAGTAAAATTGAGTAGAAACACTCAAAATTGAGTAGGAACACTCAAAATTGAGTAGAAACACCCACAATTGAGTAGGAACACTCAAATTTGAGTAAAATTGAGTTGTAAGACCCAAAACTAAGTAGGAACACTCAAAATTGAGTAGGAGCACCCAAAATTGAGTAGGATCCCTCAAAATTTGGTAAAATTGAGTAGAAACACCCAAAATTGAGTAGGAACACCCAAAATTGAGTAGGAACACTCAAAATTGAGTAGGATAGCTCAAAATTTAGTAGGAGCACCCAAAATTGAGTAGGAACACTCAAAATTGAGTAGGAGCACCCAAAATTGAGTGTAATCACTCAAAATTGAGTAAAATTGAGTAGAAACACTCAAAATTTAGTAGGAATACTCAAAATTGAGTAGAAACACCCACAATTGAGTAGGAACACTCGAATTAAAGTAAAATTGAGTAGTAAGACCCAAAACTGAGCAGGAACACTCAAAATTGAGTAGGAGCACCCAAAATTGAGTAGGATTGCTCCAAATTTGGTAAAATTGAGTAGAAACGCCCACAATTGAGTAGGAACACTCAAAATTGAGTAGGAGCACTCAAAATTGAGTAGAAACACCCACAATTGAGTAGGAACACTCAAATTTGAGTAAAATTGAGTTGTAAGACCCACAACTGAGTAGGAACACTCAAAATTGAGTAGGAGCACCCAAAATTGAGTAGGATCCCTCAAAATTTGGTAAAATTGAGTAGAAACACACAAAATTGAGTAGGAACACCCAAAATTGAGTAGGAACACTCAAAATTGAGTAGGATAGCTCAAAATTTAGTAGGAGCACCCAAAATTGAGTAGGAACACTCAAAATTGAGTAGGAGCACCCAAAATTGAGTGTAATCACTCAAAATTGAGTAAAACTGAGTAGAAACACTCAAAATTTGGTAGGAATACTCAAAATTGAGTAGAAACACCTACAATTGAGTAGGAACACTCAAATTTGAGTAAAATTGAGTAGTAAGACCCAAAACTGAGTAGGAACACTCAAAATTGAGTAGGAGCACCCAAAATTGAGTAGGATTGCTCCAAATTTGGTAAAATTGAGTAGAAACGCCCACAATTGAGTAGGAACACTCAAAATTGAGTAGGAGCACCCAAAATTGAGTAGGATCCCTCAAAATTTTGTAGGAGCACTCAAAATTGAGTAGGAACACCCAACATTGAGTAGGAACACTCAAAATTGAGTAGGATCGCTCAAAATTTGGTAAAATGTAGTAGAAACACAAGAAATTTAGTAGGAACACTCAAAATTGAGTAGTAACCCTCAAAATTAAGTAAGAACTTCCAAAATTGAGTATGAACATGCAAAGTTGAGTAGAACACCCAAAACTTCTAGGAGTCCCCAAGACATACCAAAAGCCACCATCTCTGACATATCCCTTTTGGGTGAAGGAACACTTTAGCTGTACTAAAAATTGGGCTAAGAAGAGCCAATAAAAAATGGGGGATGACCCTCTGGGATTTTCACAGTACAGGTGGTCACCACTTACCTTCCACTACGTCCTTCTTATAATCACTGTCGTTGTCACTGTCTGTTGGTCGGTAGTAGATGTAGAAGCCATGAATTGGAGTGTTGTTGTTGCTCGCTGAAACGTACTGAAAAAAAAGAACAAAAAAAATCATTTTTGAGTCCCATAGTTTTTGAGTCCCATAGTAAGCGTATCCATACATAGTAGGCAGAAACACAGGGCTACATTGTCAGAGGGGGGCAGGGGGCCACCACATTGAAATAAATACAGAAATTTAATGAAAGAGCAGACAATAAAGGGGTATTTTTAGAGAAAATAGAATTCCCCCATTTGTCCAGGGCCCACAGTGTTGCCCCAATTAATAATTTGACAGTGCCCACCACCAGCTGGTGAAATAGAGTATTGCAGCTTGACCCATGACATTAAATGGTTCTCTTTGGGAGCCAGCACATTTCATTGGTCACACTTTGGGCCACACAGTGACTAATAGCATGAGTAAGGAATTTTAAGATATGAAGATATCTCAGTATTACCCCCCCCCCCCCCCCTCCCATTTCTTTAAATAACAGACCTCCTCCAACAGTCCTGTATTCCAGGGGCATAGTCCCGCTGCCCATAACTGTAGAGATGTAGGTGGAGTTTGAGGCAAATGGTCCCACTAGGTTGCTTACAGTGAATGTACAGGAAAAATAGGTCTGACGTTAGGACCAATTTAAGTGTAGCTAATGTGTGCTAGCTATGGACATTAGTGCTTGTAATTTGAGCCTGGTGCCACTAGAGGTCACTAAAACAACATGTACTTTTTGAAACATCACACATGCTTGCAGTCTCCGGCCTCCAGATGCACATAGGCAGAAGCCTAAAGGGTCTTTTAATAAAAGGTATTATTGCCATACACTACAGAGTGGGATCCTAATCTCACCATCCATTTCAGCATTATGGTGGTCTCATTGAGGGCCTCGGTGAAGGTGATGTAAGGTCCCGTGACTGGACGATCATTGATGCGGTTTGTGTATCCAGATACCATATACAGTTTAGAAGCTGCACTTGGCTGACTTTCGCCCAGGATGTTAAGAGCCCTGACCCGGAACTTGTATGACATCCCTGTGAAAAAAAAAATGTGACAATGAATTAGCAACACAGCAATTTGTTTTAATATGATCTTTTGAAATTACTGATGAGAAATTTCCCCTCTTTTTCATGGAAAAGTAAAAACATTTCCCCCCAGGACCCAGAAGCCTCGCTTCTTTGTTCATAGCCTCCCTTTTGACCCCGTAGCATGCTTACACTAGAACAGAAATGGTTGCGTTTGAAGAGACCCTGCCTTAAATTAGATTTCCCCATCTAAATTTAGTGTGATGGAAACTAGGCTGTAATCAGCCTTAACTTTATGTTATCTGGGCTTGTTAGATTTCTCCTAAGCACGGGACATTGAGTGTGAAGCGATGCATTGGATTGTGAATATTTTTTGAGGGGTTTATTTCACTGAAGTGTGCTAAGAAAGAAGATAAATATTTGGGGTGGGCTTCTAGAAAGCTCTTTACCCCCCAGGCTCCTGCCTGGATTGACTGTTAGCCCAAGTGCACCTTTTTGTCTCCCAGGCTATTGCCCGGGGATAGGAGGCCAGAGAGAAAAAGGGGCTGTTCTTCTGAGAGCCTGAATCTGGACCTACAAAAAGAAGGTATTGTTCTCTTGGGGGCCTGAACCTAGACTTACAGAAGAAGGGGTTGTTTCCCTGAGGACCTGAACCTGGTGTGTAAAGAAGAAGGGATTGTCCTCCTAAGGACCTGAACTTGGACCTAAGAAAGAAGGGCTTGTTGTCCTGGGGCCTGAACTTGGGTCAAAAGAAGAAGGGTTTGTTCTTTTGAGGCCCTGAACCTGGGTCTAAGAAAGAAGGGATTGTTTTCCTGCAGAGCTGAACCTGGGTCTAAAGAAGATGGGTTTGTTCTCTTGAGGGCCTGAACCTGGACTTAAAAAAGAAGGGGTAGTTTCCCTGAGGACCTGAACCTGGGTGTAAAGAAGAAGGGCTTGTTCTCCTGAGGACTTGACCATGGGTGTAAAGAAGGGCTTGTTCTCCTGAGGGCCTGAACCTGGACCTAAGAAAGAAGAATTTGTTCTCCTAAGGACATGTACCTGGACCTAAGAAAGAAGGATTTGCTCTCCTGGACTTAAAAAAGAAAAAAATTTTACTACTGGGTGCCTAAGAAAGAAGAATTTGTTCTCCTGAGACCTGAACCTGGGTCTAAAGAAGAAATGTTTGCTCTCTTAAGGACCTGAACCTGGACTTAAAAAAGGAGATTTTTTTTTTCCTGGGGGCCTGAACTTGGACCTAAGAAAGAAGGGTTTGTTCTCCTGAGGGCCTGAACCTGGACCTAAAAAAGAAGGGTTTATTTTCCTCGAGGGCCTGAAGCTTGGTCTAAAAAGAAGGGTTTATTCTCTTGAGGACCTAAACCTGGGTCTAAAAAAGAGGGGTTTGTTCTTTTGAGGGCCTGAACCTGGATTTAAAAAAGAAGGGTTTATTCTCCTGAGGGCCTGAACCTAGGGTCTAAAAAAGAAGGGGTTTTTCTCCTGAGAATATGAACCTGGACCTAAGAAAGAAGGGTTTTTTTCTCCTGAGGACCTGAGTCTAAAGAAGAAGGGTTTGTTCTCTTGAGGGCCTGAAATTGGACCTAAAAAATAAGTGTTTTTTCTCCTGAAGGCCTGAACCTGGGTCTAAAGAAAAAGGGTTTGTTCCCCTGAGGGCCTGAACCTGGACCTAAAAAAGAAGGCTTTTTTTTTCTCATGAGGGACTAAACCTGGTCTAAAGAAGAAGGGTTTGTTCTCTTGAGGGCCTGAACCTGGGCCTACAACACATAAACCTGGCCTGTGGCAGAGGCTTAAAAAAACTTAAGGGACTTAAGGATGGGCTGTGGCACAGGCCAAACAACCAGGAAATTGGCTACCCAGAGGAAACATCTTCTGAGGAATCTGCTGTGCCATATGGTGTCCTGGCGAGAGCTTGAATGAAGGTGCTGCCCGATAAAACAGCATAGGTATTTCTGCTGTTTAACTATTCAAGGTATCTGTGATGCTGCTGCTATATAGAGTCAATGGACCAATCTATCATTAGGAGTCTGCTACTGAGAGAATTGAAACTACCATCAATCTTGCTGCAAAAGAAGGTTGCATGGCGAAAGCTAAACTCAATTGTGCCAATCCTTTTCATTTGAATTTTTGTCCAGAACTACCAAGCAAATGCGCCTTTGCTCACCTTTCTCGAGCTCAGTGATCTCTACAGACAGACGTGATGGCGGGATGTCTCTGGTCACCAAGATCCAGTCACCCTGCTGCTTCAGTTTCTTGTATTCCACCCGGAAAGACTGGATCGGGAATCCACCATTGCCTCGGGGGATCCAGGTCACGTAAACAGAGGTTTCAGAGGCTACAGAGAGGGTAGGTCGGTCCGGAGCCTCCGGAGCTGTAAAGACAACAGACATCATTATTATATTAGTGTCCCATTTACTTAAACGTATGGGTTTAAAATTCTTATATTTTGCCTTCTCCAGAACTCTATATGATGGGGTTTGCATGTTCTCCCTGTGCCTGCCTGGGTTTCCTCCTACTTTCCAAAGACATGCTGGTAGATTATTGGCTCCTGTATGAATTGGCACTAGTGTGTGTGTTTGCGGTAGGGACCTTAGATTGTAAGGTCCTTGAGGGCATAGGCTCATGTGAATGAACTGTACAATATGTAAAGTGCTGTATAAGTTGTTGGCGCTATCTAAATTCCTGAAATAAAAAGCTATTGACCAGTAGAAAACTGGGGCACTTACGGGACAGTCGGTTATTGTCGGACTGGTTGCTGCTTTGCGTGCTGGTCCCTGGGTCGTCCTTTTGAATCTGCAACTCTTTGCTGGCTATGATGTCAGGTTTCGGACGTCGCCCTGCAATATACAAAAAAAAAAAAGAATGTATACCTAATATACCTCCATTGGCCAGAAGATTACAGCTGTTGGTCAGGCCAACTCAGCAAGTACTCCTTACCTGTCCGGAAAGTCATCATGGCTGTCTGTCCTTCCCCAGCGCAGTTGTAAGCTGCCATCTCCACTTCATATAAGCTTCCTGGGTCCAGCTTGGTAAGTGTTAGGCGGTTCTGGGATCCAGGAACTTGATAAAAAGTCCACTCTTCAGACACATTCCCCAACTGCTGTAGAAAGAAGAGGGAAGTCAGATACATGTGGAGTAATATTACCAGGAAAGTAAGAAACAATGCCTACTAGTCTTCCTTTCCCTATCCCACTTCTCTGTTCAGCTTCTGGGAGTGAAGAGAAAGGCCTATTAATTCCAAGTAAGGGTGAGCAATCAAGGCTTTTCCCCCTTCTTCCCAGGTAATTGGCCATATAGGCACATAAATATTGTCAACTAGGGATGGGGAGAGAGTGCCCAGCCGTGTGTAAGCCTCAAGTCTCGACTTTGAACAGGCCTTCTCTCTTCATTCCTGTATGAAGGAAAGGTAAGTGTTTGCTACTGGGGAGGGAATAGTTAACAGAACCTGTTGCTTTGCCCTGCATGGAAAGGTTCACATTATAATGTGCATTATTTTTTTACAGCAGTCTTTCAACAAGGACGCTAACCACACTTTCAGACTTTTCAGCCAGTAGAGGGAGCAAAAGTATAACAGTAAAAAATACACTAATAAGAATGTTTATATTCATCCAATATCTTGAAGCAGGTCAATTATTGAAGAGGTTCTCTTGAAGTACCTTGCGGTGTTTCACAGTGTAGTACTGGATTGTGGCTCTGCTATTTTGTCTGGGCTTCCACACCAAGTCATAGAAATCGGTCTTGGAAGTTCGGGGGGAGCTGAGGATTATGGGAGCCTCAGGCTGGAGGATGGTCTTATCAGATGGGCAAGGAGTTGGCGATCCTGGAGTTGGAGGCCTTTGCTTCAACTGAGCCGTTAGGAGCAACTGTTTGTCATCAGGAATAGGAGCTTCTGTCGGAGTCCAGGTGCCCACAACTGAATCGGGGCTTATAAAGGTTCCTGGAGACAAAATGGGTGGTCAGTAAAAGATGAGGTAGGGTATAAAAAAAAAGAAGGTTATGAAAGGTTAATTTAAGGTCATTCATGATGACCTAGTACTCACCTGCCCTGGTGGTCATCAGCAAAGTCAATGCTTGTGCACTTCCTACTTCATTCTCTGCCATACACTGGTAAATGCCATCGTCCTCAGGCCCCACACTGCTCACTCGAAGAACCTTCCTGGAGAGCCTGTGCCTCGGGGTAGGAAGAACAGGCACCGCGTTCCTCAACCACACCACAGATGGAGGTGGATTGCCCTTCACCTCACAGGTAAACTTTGCAGTCTGACCCCAGGAGACCATCTGCTGGGACACGTCCATGCTGACCTCAGGTGGCTCTGACAGATGAAATTAAATGATGAGTCAAGATTTTATGCATTACGGCATTATTTCTCACCCTCCCCTCCCTCTCCGCTCACCTCCACTCCCCAAAACCTCCTCTCTGCTCACCTCCATACCACAAAACCCCCTCTCTGCTCCCCTTCATACCCCATAACCTCCTCTCTTCCCACATCTGTACCCCTAACCCCCCCTCTTTGCTCATCTCTGTACTCCAAACCCCCCCATCTGCTCACCTCTGTCCCTTAAACCCTCTTGACACACATTTGTACCCCACTCTCTCTGCTACTTCCCAACTACAAAATTGAACAGCTGCCTATTTGTACTCAGACCATGAGGATGATAAGTCTGCTGCAAGGCCAAGTCCACTACTAGAATGGAGAACCATACCCAGCAGTCCATCCGAAGGCGAATATCATCTAAACATGAATGATCTACCAGTATCCATAATTCAGCACAAATGTCCATGAAGGCATGGCTTGGCAGGTGGACCTGACCAAAAATGATGGTTTTAATTTGTGTGATCACATTAAACCCTCAAAAATGTTGTGCCCTGCTTTTTTAATTAGTTACTCTTTATGTGTCATGCTACATTATAACTTAGATAGCTGGATCAAAGAGATCTGAGAACTTCAATGCCATCAAAATCTGGCATAACTTACCAAAAACCTGTACATTATAGAAGATAAACGCTGAGCCTCCGTCTCCAATTCCATTACTGGCTGTGCAGGTATACGTCCCAGAATCCTCCTCATTTGTGGCCTCTATCAGGAGGTTGCTGAGCAGAAAACGTGTTTTGTTCTGGTCAATGACGTCAGACCCGTCCTTGGCCCAAGTGATCCTTGGCGGCGGCATGCCACTAGCTACGCACTCCAAAAACAGGCTCTGGCCCTTGGTGACGATGATGGTCTGCGCCATGGGGGGGTAGATGATCCGAGCCATCTCCGCTGTGGAGCCTAAAATGCAAACACCGTGTGTGAGGAACACCAAAAGTTGAGTTGACCACCAAAAGTGGACAGATACAGGAAACATGGATTGACCAAAGCTTTTTCAAAAAGGTTTGTAAAGGTAATAATGGACGGGTACCATTTTTATTTGTACAAGTCAACAGTTTACTAAAAATTTACTTAAATGCAAAATTAGGGAATAGCAAAGGGTTAGACCCTTTCTCGAATTTTTAGCGCTGTCGATGTATCTGCTGGGGATATTTACCCAATATTTGTCCTGGTTACCATTGTGACCAGCACACAAAATAAAGGGCAAATTCAAAAATGTTATGAAGAAATGAGAAAAAAATACTCTCACGGGGCAACTGTTCCAGTGACAACTCTCTAAGATGGGAAATTCTGGCATTGCATACACTTTAGGGAAGGGTTTCTCAACCAGGTCTCCATGGAACCCTAGGGTTCGTCCAGATGTTGCTAGGGGTTCCTTGAGAAACAAGCGATTTCTGCCTCTCAGATAAGTTTCCACTGACACCAGTGATCTTTGTAGCTATCTGTAAGGCAGTAATTCTTATTCTACCCAACACACTAATGTATCATGAGTTAAATATAAAGTCATTTTTAGTAGGGGTTCCCTGAGACTGGAAAGTTATTTCAAGGGTTCCTCTGCATTGAAAAGGTTGAGAAAGGCTGATTTAGTGTTTTTATTATCAAATATGAGGAATGGATGAAGAAGTGGATTTGCTGATTCTGTTCGGTCAACTGTCTATGTATCAAAAGCTTATAAACGCAAACACTTTTTATATTTTTGGCCAAGAAGTAAAAAGAACTGGACACAAGAGAAATCTGTGGGCCGCCATTGTTGTCCCTCAAGGATCAAAACATTTTCAGATAGCGGTCAACAATGGCAGTGATATACAGATTATCATATCAGAAGACCTATAGACATAAGCCTGTGTTTGCCATGTAAGTTACACAACATAGTCAGATCTTCGGGCCCAGTCATAATCAGTTCTTTTGGCTCTGTCTCTCGAGTCTATGGCTAGCCTAACAAATCTTCTGACTTACGTCGTACTCGCAGACGGTCGCTGGAGACGGACGTCTTCACTTCCTGCGTTACTGGGTTGTACGCCGCACACTGGTACGTTCCTTCATCCTCCTGGGTGGCATTGACGATCTGTAGATTCCCAGAGGGCATGATAAGGTAATTATCTGTGCAGACACAAAGAAGAAGAACAAAAATGTTATGGGGCACTTCAGTATTTTTAGAAAAATTATGCGATGACATGCCTTATTCGGGTCTTTTACGAGATTTAAGCTGGAGTTACACATTACAATCTTCGTACAAGCTTACTTAGACCTATAGACAAGGGTTTCTCAACTAGGGTTCCTCCAGAGGTTTCTCAACTAGGGTTCCTCCAGAGGTTTCTCAACTAGGGTTCCTCCAGAGGTTTCTCAACTAGGGTTCTTCCAGAGGTTTCTCAACTAGGGTTCCTCCAGAGGTTTCTCAACTAGGGTTCCTCCAGTGGTTTCTCAACTAGGGTTCCTCCAGAGGTTTATATGGGTTCCTTGAGCAATTTCTGCCTCTCAGATAAGTTCCCACTGACACCATTGACCTTTTCGGCCATCTATAAGGGGGTAATTCTTCGCAATGACCACAAGTGAAAGGAGCATTCCTCCCACTGACCCATCATACTAATGCATCATAAGTTGTAGATGTATTAATATTTAGCAGGTGTTCCCTGAGACTGGAAAGTTGTTTCAAAGGTTCCTCTAAGTTGAAAAGGTTGAGAAAGTAGTAGGAAGAACTGCCTAAACAATCTATTTAATTTATGTGGAAGGTTCTTGCTCTACATAGCCATTGGTAATTCCAAAACTGATCGTACAATTAGATTGTAACGTGCTTGGCCGGCTTTAGATGCCATTTCGAACCCATGCCCTGTTTTCTGGGAGGTTTAAAAATCCATTTTAACTGCCATGTTAAAGCAAGCTGGACCATTGGGCTTTGGAATGGAGGTAACCTTGTGTTCTACTTTGACAAGCTTGCTCCTCCACCTTTTTCTTATAGTGTTCAATAAAGAGATTTGACCACTGGATGGAGCTCTCGGTAGCTCAGTGCAATTGCTGTTGCTCTCTTAAAGCCCACATTTCCTTTGTTCACCTTTTTGGATAGAGTAAGGAACCAGGTATGTGTCCTGCTGGGGAAATTTCTCTTAACTTCCTGTCTAGGTGAGTAGAATTTCCAACCTGGACCGCTGTCATAATGTCCCTGTTGGAAGATTTCCCCTCACCTCTCGAGGTCATGACAACTCAAAAAATTTAGGACACCAGGGCAAATAGACTAAATCTTATCAGCGACGACAGAGACCACAACATAAACTTGGCAGATGGCCTAACCCAGTGATGGCGAACCTTGGCACCCTAGATGTTTTGGAACTACATTTCCCATGATGCTCAACTACACTGCAGAGTGCCAGAGCATCATGGGAAATGTAGTTCCAAAACATCTGGGGTGCCAAGGTTCATGAACTACATTTCCCATGATGCTCTGGCACGAACTACATTTCCCACGATGCTCCACTACACTGCAGAGTGCCAGAGCATCATGGGAAATGTAGTTCCAAAACATCTGGGGTGCCAAGGTTCATGAACTACATTTACCATGATGCTCCACTACACTGCAGAGTGCCAGAGCATCATGGGAAATGTAGTTCCAAAACATCTGGGGTGCCAAGGTTCATGAACTACATTTCCCATGATGCTCCACTACACTGCAGAGTGCCAGAGCATCATGGGATAGGTAGTTCCAAAACATCCGGGGTGCCAAGGTTCGCCATCACTGGCCTAACCCTTCCTTACTCAATACAAAAAAATAATAATTATTGCCTTTACATCTACTTTAACAGCTGCTAAGATATCAGCCACACAGGGAGTGCATTGTTTTTTGCAGGTCGGACAACCATTACATAAGCAGTCTCTGTTCCTTCTCTGCAGTGCTACACATGCACTGCAGAGAAGGAACAGAGACTGCTTATGTAATGAGCTGATATGGCCCTATGTCTCATCTCATTACATAAGCAGTCTCTGCTTCCACCTTTGCAGTGCTACACAGTGGTCACGTGGCCTGCAAAAAAAAACAAAAACAATGCACTCCCTGTGTGGCTTATCAGGAAAAGACAATTTCTGTCAATTGAAAAAAAAAGGACCAAGGTTATACCACGAGACCCTGAACTTCAAACTTTTTTTTTTGTTACGCCTAGACGAGTATACATGTGAGATACAGCGCACCTTTTTAGTTTTGAGATATTTGTCTCCATGACACATTCGCCCCCAGGCCGCGTTGGCTATCAGTCCCATTTCTCTCCTCCTGCCTTGCCAAACCTTTCTTTTCCCTCCCGAAGGCGTCAGCTCAGACTGACAGCAGGTAAAGATCTCATCGCCTGCACTGGCCCAGAGGATTATTTCCTAAGTTTTTATTTGACATCGGTTGCTACGCGAGAAGATAATGAGAGCTGACAGCCAGAGACAGCCCTGATTAGTCCAAGTACCGAGCGATTCCTCCATAATCCCCGCTGAGACATCCACACTTTAACCTCTCACCCCCCCGAAAACCCCCATTTACTGCACGGGGGACTGGGGATCACATTCCATGCCCCCCCCCCCTCCCCTATGGACGGCTCTGTCCGTCTGCTCCACCTAATAACTCAGATATAAAGTTACAGGAAACAGACTAAGACCCAATCTTCATCATTCTGAGCAAATATTGTTTTTAACCAACAGCCTTTGTCTGTAATTTAGAGGGAAACTATAATATTCTGTGAATTTTCACTTGAGGGAAGCATGGAAAATGGAAAAGAATTATCTTATCAACGATCGATTTGTGTAAATAGTTTTAAAACTTTTTTCTCTTTATATACAATATATATATATATATATATATATATATATATATATATATATATATATAGATATATATATATATATATATATATATATATATATATATATATATATATATATACATACATAGATATAGATATAGATAGATATATAGATATAGATAGATATTTATTTATGTGTATATATATATATATATATATATCTATATATATATATATATATATATATATATATATACACACACACACAGTATATAGATATATTATCTATATATATATATATCTATATATATATATATATATATATATATCTATTATATATATATCTGTATAGATATATATCTATATACTGTATACTCTCTCTCTCTCTCTCTCTCTCTATATATATATATAGAGAGAGAATCTCCCAAAAGTGAGTACACCCCTCACATTTCTGTGAATATTTCCTTCTATCTTTTCATGTGACAACACTGAAGAAATGACACTTGTCTACAATGTAAAGTAGTGAGTGTACAGCTTGTATAACAGTGTAAATTTGCTGTCCCCTCAAAATAACTCAACACACAGCCATTAATGTCTAAACCGCTGGCAACAAAAGTGAGTACACCCCCTAAGTGAAAATGTCCAAATTGGGCCCAATTAGCCATTTTCCCTCCCCCGGTGTCATGTGACTCGTTAGTGTTACAAGGTCTCAGGTGTTTATGGGGAGCAGGTGTGTTAAATTTGGTGTTATCGCTCTCACTCTCTCATACTGGTCACTGGAAGTTCAACATGGCACCTCATGGCAAAGAACTCTCTAAGGAGCTGAAAAAAAGAATTGCTGCTCTACATAAAGATGGCCTAGACTATAAGAAGATTGCCAAGACCCTGAAACTGAGCTGCAGCACGGTGGCCAAGACCATACAGCGTATTAACAGGACAGGTTCCACTCAGAACAGGCCTCGCCATGGTCGGCTAAAGAAGTTGAGGTCACGTGCTCAGCGTCATATCCAGAGGTTGTCTTTGGGAAATAGACGTATGAGTGCTGCCAGCATTGCTGCAGAGGTTGTAGGGGTGGGGGGGTCAGCCTGTCAGTGCTCAGACCATACGCCGCACACTGCATCAAATTGGTCTGCATGGCTGTCATCCCAGAAGGAAGCCTCTTCTAAAGATGATGCACAAGAAAGACTGCAAACAGTTTGCTGAAGACAAGCAGACTAAGGACATGGATTACTGGAACCATGTCCTGTGGTCTGATGAGACCAAGATAAACTTATTTGGTGTCAGATGGTGTCAGGCGTGTGTGGCGGCAACCAGGTGAGGAGGACAAAGACAAGTGTGTCTTGTCTACAGTCAAGCATGGTGGTGGGAGTGTCATGGTCTGGGGCTGCATGAGTGCTGCCGGCACTGGGGAGCTACAGATCATTGAGGGAACCATGAATGCCAACATGTACTGTGACATACTGAAGCAGAGCATGATCCCCTCCCTTCAGAGACTGGGCCGCAGGGCAGTATTCCAACATGCTAACCACCCCCAAACACACCTCCAAGACCACCACTGCCTTGCTAAAGAAGCTGAGGGTAAAGGTGATGGACTGGCCAAGCATGTCTCCAGACCTAAACCCTATTGAACATCTGTGGGACATCCTCAAATGGAAGGTGGAGGAGCACAAGGTCTCTAACATCCATGGAGGAGAGGAAGAGGACTCCAGTGACAACCTGTGAAGCTCTGGTGACCTCCATGCCCAAGAGGGTTAAGGCAGTGCTGGAAAATAATGGCGGCCACACAAAATATTGACACTTTGGGCCCAATTTGGACATTTTCACTTAGGGGTGTACTCACTTTTGTTGCCAGCGGTTTAGACATTAATGGCTGTGTGTCGAGTTATTTTGAGGGGACGGCAAATTTACACTGTTATACAAGCTGTACACTCACTACTTTACATTGTAGACAAGTGTCATTTCTTCAGTGTTGTCACATGAAAAGATAGAAGAAAAGATTTACAGAAATGTGAGGGGTGTACTTACTTTTGTGAGATACTGTGTATGTATATATATATATATATATATATATATATATATATATATATATATTTTATGCTGCTGTTTTCCTAATCATTGCCTCTCAAGTCCAGCAACAAAGGGGTTAAGAGTTGCGTTTGCGGGGGGGGGGGGGGGGGGGATTATATCGGGGTTATGTCAGTGGAGCAGTACAAGGTGGCAGGCAGCGATGATATGAGGCCCTCAGGCATGGCGGTGTTCAGTCACCCGCTAGACTCCCAACTCTTCATTATTCTGATATATTTTGACTTCCCACGTCAGCCAGGATTGTCAGCCCCGCAGCCCAGGCAGTTCCGGGCATGTCCCTGGCGGAGGCGGGGTGTGTGCTCACCTTCCCGGGACCAGCTCAACTGTCAGCGGGCAGAAAGCCAGCACCACGGCTGAGCTGACACCGACACTTGGGACGTGATGGATGGATGAAAAGGCGTGCCCGTGTGTGTGTGTGCCTGTGTGTGTGTGTGCCTGTGTGTGTGTGTGCTGGGTCAGCCAGGCCTTCCAGCCGGGGCTTCAGTGCCTACAAGTTGGCGCCATGTTGTTCCAGTGGAAGGGCCAACATGTGGCAAGGGGTTCTATGGAATCAAATAGACGTTATGGATGGGCCTCAATACGCGCCACATACCCAAACCAGCCAAGACTTATTATTTATTTCCTGATAGTTCCAAACTTAAAATGACTAACACATGCAGTGTGCCTTTTAAGTAACACTTACAGGGCATGTCCCTGCCCCAGCCTGTGATTGGACAGTGAAGAAGCAGCACGCTTAAGAGCTAATTTCACTGTCGCTCTGCTCTCTCCTCCTATCAGAGTTCTCCTTGTTAGCACATGAGCATTACAGCACTACCTAATTGGCTCCTTCGGCTGCTTCCCTCCCTCCCAGTCTGAGCTCTGCTGTACAGGGATTGCAAGAGGCCAATTAAGGCACTTACACTGCTAACCTTTACAAAAAAAAAAAATATATTGAATTCTGCGTTAATTTGTACCTCTTATATCTGCATGGAGTTCTTCCTTAAACAACACTCACCTCGGGATGCCTCCAGCCATTCCTGCTTGACGCTGTATCGCACTTGAGCTTTGGGGTGACTCTCGGGCAGGTTGCAGGCTATCACCGCCGTGTTCCCTTCGTCCACCTCGATCACGTGCTGCGTGTCTGATTTGAAGTCTTGCAGATCTGTAGAGAGCAGAAAATGAACATTTTTAATATGCAAAACTAGTTGGGGATCGGGACAATCAAAAAGGAAAAAATAAATAAAAAGATAAGCGCCCCAAAACATGGTGGCCAATTATAATATTTTTAAGAGGAATAATTAAAAAAAGATAAAAGCCCAAAGTGTGGTGGCCAATCAGAAGGTTCTAACTGGGATAATAAAAAAAAAAAAACAGCTCTTGGTGTGGTGGCCAATCACAAAATGTTAACTGGAATAATAAAAAAAAAAACAGTCCTAGGTGTGATGACCAATCAGAAGATTCTAACTGGAATAATAAAAAAAAAACAGCCCTAATAATAAAAAAAAACAATCCTAATAATAAAAAAAAAACAGTCCTAGGTGTGGTGGCCAATCAGAAAATGTTAACTGTAATAATAAAAAAAAAAACAGCCCTAGGTCTGGTGGCCAATCAGAAAATCTTAACTGGAATAATAAAAAAAACAGTCCTAGGTATGGTGGCCAATCAGAAAATTTTAACTGGAATAATAAAAATAAACAGTCCTAGGTGTGGTGGCCAATCAGAAAATTTTAACTGTAATAATAAAAAAAAAACAGTCCTAGGTGTGGTGGCCAATCAGAAAGTTCTAACTGGAATAATAAAAAAACAGCCCTGGGTGTGGTGGCCAATCAGAAAATTTTAACTGGAATACTAAAAAAAACAGCCAATCAGAAAATGTTAACTGGAATAATAAAAAAAAAAAACAGCCCTAGGTGTGGTGGCCAATCAGAAAATTTTAACTGGAATAATAAAAAAAACAGCCCTAGGTGTGGTGGCCAATCAGAAAATTTTAACTGGAATAATAAAAAAAACAGCCCAGGTGTGGTGGCCAATCAGAACATTTTAACTGGAATAATAAAAAAAAACAGTCCTAGGTGTGGTGGCCAATCAGAAAATTTTAACTGGAATAATAAAAAAAAAAAACAGCCCTAGGTGTGGTGGCCAATCAGAAATTTCGAACTGGAATAATAAAAAAAACAGCCCTAGTTGTGGTGGCCAATCAGAATATTTTTAATGGGAATAATCAAAAAAGATGATTGGTATTGGTATAGATTGGTAGCCAATCAGAATATTTTTTGTTGAAAAAGTAAAAAAAAATAAAGTAAGAGACCAAAGCATAATGGCCAATCAGAATATTTTTAAGTGGGATATTTAAAAAAAAGATAAGAGGCCTAGGAGTGGTGACCAATCAGAATATTTTTAATTGGAACAAATCAAAAAAAGATCAAATCCTCTAGCATTGTGGCCAATCAGTATATTTTTAATTGAAAAAGTAAAAAATAATTAATTAAAAAATAAGGAGGCCAAAGCATAGTAGCCAATCAGAATATTTTCAAATGGAACAATATTATTATTATTATTATTATTATTATGCAGGATTTAAATAGCGCCAACAATATCTAAATACAGGCCCAAAGCACGGTGGCCAATTAGAATATTCTTATTTTATATTCTTATATTCTCTAATTTCAGTATTTTAAAAAAGCCATAAATGTGGTGGCCAATCAGAATGTTTTTTTTTTTTTTTTTTTTTTACTTTTTCAGTTAAAAACATTCTGATTGGCCACCACATTTATGGCTTTTTTTTTTTTTAATACTTAAATTAGAATATTCTAATTGCCCACCGTGCTTTGGGCTTTTTTTTTCCCCAAATGAAAATATTCTGTTGGCCACTATGCTTTGGCCTCTTTATTTTTATTTTAACTTTTTCAGTTAAAAACAGAGGCCAAAGCATAGTGGCCAACAGAATATTTTCAATTGGGGAACAAAAAAAAAAAGCCCAAAGCACGGTGGTGAGTCTGAATATTTTCAAATGGGACAATAAAAAGACTACAAGCCCAAAGCATGGTGGCCAATCGAAATATTATAACTGGAAAAATAAAAAGTGTGGTGGCCAATCAGAATGTTTTTATTTGGAGCAATCAAAAAAAAAAAAAAAAAGATAATAGCCCAAAGCACGTTGGCCAATCAGAATATCTTTAAAGGGGTTGTAAAGGTTTGTTTTTTTATTTTCTAAATAGGTTCCTTTAAGCTAGTGCATTGTTGGTTCACTTACCTTTGCCTTCGATTTCCCTTCTAAATGTTTTTTTTTCTATGTCTGAATTTCTCACTTCCTGTTTCTCTTCAGTAAACTTCACATCATCATCCGAGCGGTGTTTAGTCAACCAGAACAGCTTACTGAGGAGGAACAGGAAGTGAGAAATTCAGACAAAGAAAAAAACCTTTAGAAGGGAAATCGAAGGAAAAGGTAAGTGAACCAACAATGCACTAGCTTAAAGGAACCTATTTAGAAAATAAAAAAAAGGAACCTTTACAACCCCTTTAACTGGAACAATGAAAAAAAAAAAAAAGGATAAGAGCCCCAAGCATGGCGGCCAATCAGAACATTTCTAATTGAATCAATCTAAAAAGAAGAGAGCCCAAAGCACGTTGGCCAATCAGAATACCTTTAACTGGAACAATCAAAAAAAGATAAGAGCCCCAAGCATGGCGGCCAATCAGAACATTTCTAATTGGATCAATCTAAAAAGAAGAGAGCCCAAAGCACGTTGGCCAATCAGAATACCTTTAACTGGAACAATCAAAAAAAGATAAGAGCCCCCCAAGCATGGCGGCCAATCGAAATATTCTAATTGGAAAAATAAAAATGAGCCTTAAGTGTGGTGGCCAATCAGAATGTTTTTATTTGGAGCAATCAAAAATAAAAGATAAGAGCCCAAAGCACGTTGGCCAATCAGAATATCTTTAACTGGAACAATGAAGAAAAAAAAAGGATGGCGGCCAATCAGAACATTTCTAATTGGATCAATCTAAAAAGAAGAGAGCCCAAAGCATGTTGGCCAATCAGAATACCTTTAACTGGAACAATCAAAAAAAGATAAGAGCCCCAAGCATGGTGGAAACAATCAAAAACAGACGAGTCCCGAGTTTAGTGGTCAATCAAAATATTTTCCTTAGAATAATCAAAAAATAGGAGCCCGAAGCACGTTGGCCAATCAGAATATTTTACTTGAAATAAGCAAAAACGACAGGAGCCCCAAGCTTGGTGGCAAATCAACATTTTTTTTACTTTTTATAAGAGCCCCAAGCGTTTTTTTTTTTTTTTAATATTTTAATATCACAAACAAACATAAAAACATTGTGATACTTTTTTCTTTTTCTTTTCAACAGAGGCTTGTATTTTTTGGACAGCCTTCGTCAGACGGTCTGTAAATTTTTGTACATTCGCCAACCCCCGCGTTCTTATGTCTCCTCGCCATTTCTGGGTTGATCCAAAAAAGCCTCAGTTCTCCCGGAAAGTAGGAGGCAAGTAAGCAACCTAAAAACCGGAGAAGTTTTTTTTTTTCCCCGAAGTTATGGCGAAGAAGCCGTTAACTTTCTTTTCGGGAGGGGCAAGGAAAGGCCCCTTTTTATACGCTAGAATGGAAAAAGTTAGGATAGATCTGGTTTTGTGATTTGACACCTGGCCCTGCCTCCATGCTGGTACGTTTGAGAAATCCATTAGGAGCTGTTTTTCCTGCAAGCTCCCCGGCTCACATTCCAAGGCAGCCCCCATCAATCAAAAGGTCTGTGCTGCCCCACAGCCCCTCTGGAGGCCTCAATCCATCTCACACTCCGGTTTTTTTTTTCTGTCATTACTGGCTGCAGACCCGAAATCACAGCCTTCCCCCCTTTTTCCCGTCACAGCCCTCTTCCCCCCCCCCCGTCAACTGGCGGCCCATTCCTCCTTTCTGGATTGAGAACGTTCAGAGAGGCCCTGGGCCAAGGCCGGAGAAGGAGAGAGAGAGATCTGCTTCAGAGCTGTTCCTGGCAAGCTGTCCGGGCGGCGTTCCCTGGTGGAATCGCAGCTCCAGACGCACAGTACGCCATGACCTGAGAGATGTAATACCGCTTTCTGCTTCTAATTAAATCTGCCAAAAAAAAAAAAAAAAAATCAAAAGCTCTTTTTGTAAAAAAAAAAAATAAAAAAAATGGAGAAGCGAAGATTAAATGAATGCCCTCCCTGTCATAAGTCATTCGGTGTTATTTATTTAATTTAACGTAAGCTGCAGACAATTTATGGCAGACTCCTGGCACAGAAGACCGCCAATTGGGACAAATCATTTTGGTGGAAACAAAATTAGACTTATTAAGTCATTATTATTCTTTCTTTTTTGGGGGGAGGGGGGGTGTTCATGGAACAAATGACAGAGCCGTGTACAATTTGTAGAAGTTAGAGGTAATTACAAGACGATTGCCATAATTTTCCCGTGAAGTCGGCCTTATGCCCCGTACACACGGTCGGAAAATCCGACCACCAAATCCATCGGATTTGGTCCGACGGATTTAGTCCGACACTGGTGTTGCATACACACGGTCGGACAAAGTTGTCGGAAAATCCGATCATTCTGAACGTGGTGACGTTCGTTGCCTACGACGGGACTACGTAGAGGCTAGTAGCCAATAGCTTTGGTCTTGTAATTTGATCTGAGCATGCGTGGCACTTTGTCCGTCGGAATTCGCTACACACGATCGGAAAAAGTCCGATAGGACTTTGTTGTCGGACAATTTGAGAGCAGGAGATAAAACTTTGTCCGTCGGAAAATCCGATGGAAAATGTCCGATGGAGCCTACACACGGTCGGAATTTCCGACAACATTGTCCGATAGGACATTTTCCATCGGAAAATCCGACCGTGTGTATGGGGCTTTAGGGCAAAGCGTAGGCTTCCCGAAGGTGACTGCAGTCTCGTGGTGCCACCGCAAATAGGCATTTGGCCAACCTGACCAACCATTCTACGTGAGCGAAGAGGTTTGAAAAAGGTGATCG
Source organism: Lithobates sylvaticus (assembly GCA_028564925.1). Taxonomy (NCBI): domain Eukaryota; kingdom Metazoa; phylum Chordata; class Amphibia; order Anura; family Ranidae; genus Lithobates; species Lithobates sylvaticus. The sequence continues at coordinate 18,118,327 of CM053027.1, forward strand.
GTCATGCATTGACATGGCCGAAAACCTCTTATCTCGTGGAGGAACCAAAGTCAATCCTCTCAACTGTTCCGCTAATCATGATTTTCCTTTTTTTTTGGGGGGGGGATGTTCGTGTAAAAAATTAAAGAGTCATGTAGGTGCCACCACCTACATGGCTCTGTCATTTGTTCCACGAACATCCCCCCCCCCCCCCAAAAAAATAAATAAAAAATGATTAGAGGAACAGTTGAGAGGATAGACTTTGGCCAATTTGACCAAATTCTCAGACGGAGATAGTGGAAAAACGGTGATAGTGGCCGAAACCTCTCATCTCATGGAGGAACCAAAGTCTATACTCTCAACTGTTCACTGAATTATTATTATTATTATTTTCTTTTTTGTGGGTGGTGTTCATGAAACAAATGACAGAGCCGTGTACAATTTGTAAGAGTTAGATATAATTACAAGACCTTGGCGATTGCCATAATGAAGTCGGTCTTAGGGCAAAGCGTAGGCTTTCCGAAGGTGACTGCAGTCTCGTGGTGCCACCGCAAATAGGCAATTGGCCAACCTGACCAAATTTTCTACGTGAGCAGAGCGAAGAGCTTGAAAAAGGTGATCGGTCATGCATTGACATGGCCAAAACCTCTTATCTCGTGGAGGAACCAAAGTCTATCCTCTCAACTGATCCTCTAATCATTATTTTCTTTTTTTGGGGGGGGGAGGGGGGTGTTCGTGGGAAAAAAAAAAGAAAATAATGATGATTAGAGGAACAGTTGAGAGGATAGACTTGGGCCAATTTGACCAAATACTCAGAGGGAGATAGTGGAAAAAGGTGATTGACCAAAACCTCTAATCTCTTGGAGGAACCAATGTCTATATGAATTATTATTATTTTCTTTTTGGGGGGTGTTCATGAAACAAATGACAGAGCAGTGTACAATTTGTAGGAGTTAGAGGTAACTACAAGACCTTGGCGATTGCCATAATTTTCCCGTGAAGTCGGTTTTAGGGCAAAGCGTAGGCTTCCGAAGGTGACTGCAGTCTCGCGGTGCCACCGCAAACAGGCATTTGGCCAACCTGACCAAACATTCTAGGTGAACGAAGAGCTTGAAAAAGGTGATCGGTCATGGCATGGCCGAAACCTCTTATCTCGTGGAGGAACCAAAGTCTATCACAGGCTTTCTCAACCTTGTAACCCTGGAGGAACCCCAAAAATAATTTTCAGGTCTCGAGGAACCCTTACTAAAACCAATTCATCAGGGGTCAATTGAACATCGCCCCTTATACTGGTGGTCAATAGAAAGAATGTTCCCCTTAAAATGGTGCTCAGAATGCCACCCTTAAAGACAGCTAAAAATGTATTTTGTGTCATGCTGCTGGCTTTGCTAAGCGATGCTCAACCTTGAACTCTGTAGGCACCATCAAAAAGGTGGTTTATTAGCCACAGCTCAAGGAACCCCTAGCAACCTCTGGAGGAACCCCAGGGTTCCACTGAACCCTGGTTGAGAATGGCTGGTCTATCCTCTCAACTGTTCCGCTAATCATTATTTTCTTTTTTTTTTTGGGGGGGGGGGTGTTCGTGGAAAAAATTACAGAGTCATGTAGGTGCCACCACCTACATGGCTCTGTCTTTTGTTCCACGAACACCCCCCCCCCCCCCCCCAAAAAAAAGAAAATAATGATTAGAGGAACAGTTGAGAGGATAGACTTTGGCCAATTTGACCAAATACTCAGAGGGAGATAGTGGAAAAAGGGTGATTGGCCGAAACCTCTCATCTCATGGAGGAACCAAAGTCTATACTCTCAACTGTTGACTGAATTATTATTATTGTTATTTTCTTTTTTGGGGGTGGTGTTCATGAAACAAATGACAGTGTCGTGTACAATTTGTAGGAGTTACAGATATCTACAAGACATTGGCAATTGTCATAATTTCCGTAAAGTGGGTCACGGCGCAAATCGTAGGCTTCCAAGGGCATTGCAGTCACCTGGTGCCACCACAGTTGGGTGTTTGAGCAATTTGACCAAATACTCCAAGGGAGATGGTCGAAAAAAGGTGATTTGGCCATGCATAGACATGGCCTAAACCTCTTATCTCATGGAGGAACAAAAATCTATCCTCCCAACCGATCCCCTAGGCTTCCAAGGGAATTGCAGCCACGTGGTGCAACCACAGAGGGGCATTTGACCAGTATGACCAAACACTCCATGTGTGGGCAGAGGGAGGAGGTTGGAACAGGTTATTGCTTGTGCATAGACATGGCCGAAACTTCTTATACCATGGAGGAACCAAAGTCTATCCTCTCTACCGTTCGCCTAGTCATTATTCTTTTTTTGGGGGATGGTGTTCATGGAAAAGATGACAGAGCCATGTACAATTTGAAGGAGTTGGAGGTGATTCCAAAACATTGGTGATTGCAATTTTTTCCATGACGTTGGTCATGGGTCAAATCGTAGGCTTGGGCATTGCAGCCACATAATGCCACCACAGTTGGGCGTTCAACCAATTTGACCAAATACTTAGAGGGAGAAGGTGGGAAAAGTTGATTGGCCATGCATGGCCGAAATCTCTCATCTCATGGTGGAACCAACGTCTATCTTCTCAACTGTTCTCCTAGTCATTATTCCTTTTTTCCTTTTTTCAAGGGGGGGCTTTGTCCATGGAACAAATGAGAGCTGGCTGTGTACAACTTGTAAGTGTTCGAGGTAATTACTAGAGTAAATGCCTCTTGCAAGAGCCATCATTTCCATGAAGTCGGTCACGGAGCAATTCAAAGGTTTTTAATGGCATTGCAGACACATAGTGCCACCACAGATGGGCACTTGACCAATCTGACCAAACATTTCATTTGAGCAGAACGAGGAGGTGGGAAAAGGTGATTTCCTGTGCATTGACATGGCCGAAACTTCTTATCTCTTGGTGGAACCAAAGTCTATCTTGTCAATCGTTCCCCTAGTCATTTTTATTATTTTCTTTTTTCCAGGGATGGTGTTCGTGTAACAAATGACAGAGCTGTGTACAATTTGTAGGAGTTAGAGGTAATTACAAGACGTTGGTGATTGCAACCTTGGTCAAATTGTTCATGGGGCCAATCATTGGCTTCCAAGGGTATTGGAGCCATGTGGTGCCACCGCAGACGGGCATTTGACCAAGCACTCCGAGGAAGAGGTGGGAAAAAGTGATTTGGCCATGCATTGATAAAGTCAAAACCTCTTATCTCATGAAGGAACCAAATCTATTCTCTCAACTATTCCCCTAGAACCCTAGTGCCCAACCCATGGCCCTTTGGTTATTATTGTGTGGCCCTTGAGCCCCAGCAGACAGTAAAGTAGGTAATAGGTAAAGGGTATTTTAATGTTAACCCCGAGGTGACCAAATCTCGAGGTGGGACTTTCTTTCACTTAGGGGAAATTTGTTGTCACCTGCTGATGTTTTCACCAGGACAGAAAGTTTGGGGAACATCTACTAATCAGGGGCCACAGACAGCAATAAACAGCTGAATGAGGGTCTACTGCTTTCCCACTTTATTCAAAGCTAACAAAAAAAACAAAAAAAAGACAAAGCTTCCACTTTCAGCTCTACATGGCGGCGTTATGCTACAAGTCCCAACGTTCTTCTCCAGCTGTTGACTGGATGGTGACGCGGCATATCGGAAGGCGTCTTTCTAAAGCGCCCCCCGTCTGTCACCATGGTAGGAACTGAGCGGAGAGCAAGGAAGTTTTTGCTACTTAAGCCGATTCTGTGTGGTTATTATACAAAGTTCAGCTGCCGACTGTCTACTCTCTGTGCTGTGATGTGGTGTTATTTCTGGATGGCGGCAAGCCGCGGTCACCCAAACCCAACGCTTTACAACAACGCCGAGAAGGGGAAAAAAAATGGGCTGAGACGAAAAAGCTTTACCAGGATAGCAAAACTTTATCAACAGCAACAAGAAACAGAAAGGGGGGAGAGAGACACAGCATTATTATTATACATTTATATAGCTCTGAAATACAGTGAGGGAAAAAGTAATTGATCCCCTGCTGATTTTGTACGTTTGCCCACTGACAGATCAGTATATCATTTTAAAGGTAGGTTTATTTTAACAGTGAGAGACAGAATAACAACAAAAATATCCAGAAAAACACTTTTCAAAAAAGCTATAAAATAATTAGCATTTTAATGAGTGAAATAAATAATTGATCCCCTATCAATCAGCAAGATTTCTATACAGGTAATAAGCTGAGATTAGGAGCACTCTCTTAACCGCTTCCCGACCACCTCCTGCACATTTACGTCGGCAGAATGGCACGGCTAGGCAAAAGCAAGTACGGGTACGTCCCCTTTAATTGCCTAGCCGTGGCGGCGCGCTCGCGACCCGGTCGGGAGCTCCGTGACCACGGCCGCGGGACCAGCGGACCCGATTGCCGCTGGTGTCCCGCGATCGGGTCACAGAGCTGAAGAACGGGGAGAGGTCTGTGTAAGCAAACCTCTCCCTGCGCTTCCTACACTGCCTGTCACTGATCTGCTGTTCCCTGTCATCGGGAAAGCCGATCAGTGACGTCAGACGTCAGCCACGCCCCCTACTGTAAAAAAAAAACACAACACATCACACTGACTCCTCCCCGCCCCCTAGTGGTTAACTCCTTCACTGCCACTGTCATTTACATAGGAATCAGTGCTATTAAATAGCACTGATTTCTGTATAAATGACAATGGTCCCAAAAATGTGTCAAAAAATGTCCGATGTGTCCGCCATAATGTCGCAGTCACAATAAAAATCGCTGATCGCCGCCATAACTAATAAAAATGCTATAAAACTATCCCCTATTTTGTAAACGCTATAACTTTTGCGCAAACCAATCAATAATCGCTAATTGCGATTTTTTTTTTTACCAAAAATATGTAGAAGAATACGTATCGGCCTAAACTGAGGAAAAAAAATTTTTTTTTAATAGATTTTTGGGGGATATTTATTATAGCAAAAGGTAAAAAAAATATTGCATTTTTTTCAAAATTGTTGCTCTATTTTTTTGTTTATAGCGCAAAAAATAAAAACCGCAGGGCGATCAAATACCACCAAAAGAAAGCTCTATTTGTGGGGAAAAAAAGGACGCCAATTTTGTTTGGGAGCCACGTCGCACGACCGCGCAATTGTCAGTTAAAGCGTCGCAGTGCCGAATCACAAAAAGGGGCCTGGTCCTTTGGCTGCCAATTGGTCCGGGCTGAAGTGGTTAAAGGGAGTGCTCCTAATCTCAGCTTGTTACCTGTATAAAAGACACCTGTCCACAGAAGAAATCAATCAGATTCCAATCTCTCCACCATGGCCAAGACCAAAGAGCTGTCCAAGGATGTCATCAGGGACAAGATTGTAGACCTACACAAGGCTGGAATGGGCTACAAGACCATCGCCAAGCAGCTGGGTGAGAGGGTGACAACAGTTGGTGCGATTATTCGCAAATGGAAGAAACACAAAATAACTGTCAATCTTCCTCAGTCTGGGGCTCCATGGAAGATCTCACCTCGTGGAGTTTCAATAATCATGAGAACGGTGAGGAATCAGCCCAGAACTACACAGGAGAATCTTGTCAATGATCTCAAGGCAGCTGGGACCATAGTCACCAAGAAAACAATTGATAACACACTACGCTATGAAGGACTGGAATCCTGCAGAGCCCGCAATGTCCCCCTGCTCAAGAAATCACATGTACAGACCCGTCTGAAGTTTGCGAATGATCATCTGAATGGTTCAGAGGAGAACTGGGTTGGGGTCAGATGAGACGAAAATCAAGCTCTTTGGTGTCACCTCAACTCGCCGTGTTTGGAGGAGGAGGAATGCGGCCTATGACCCCAAGAACACCATCCCCGCTGCCATACATGGAGGTGGAAACATTATGCTATGGGGGTGTTTTTCTGATAAGGAGAAAGGACAACTTCACCACATCAAAGGGACGATGGACGGGGCCCATGTACCATCAAATCTTGGGTGAGAACCTCCTTCCCTCATCCACGGCATTGAAAATGGGTCGTGGATGGGTATTCCAGCATGACAATGACCCAAAACACACGGCCAAGGCATCAAAGGAGTGGCTCAAGGAGAAACACATTACGGTTCTGGAGTGGCCTAGCCAGTCTCCAGACTTTAATCCCATAGAAAATTTGTGGAGGGAGCTGAAGGCTGGAGTTACCAAACGTCAGCCATCGAAACCTTAATGAATTGGAGAGGATCTGCAAAGAGGAGTGGGGCAAAAATCCCTCCTGAGAACCTGGTGGCCAACTACAAGAAACGCCTGACCTCTGTGGTTGCCAACAAGGGTTGTGCCACCAAGTACTAAGTCAGGTTTTGCGAAGGGGTCAAATACTTATTTCACTCATTAAAATGCAAAACAATTTATAACTTTTTTGAAATGCGTTTTTCTGGATATTTTTGTTGTTATTCTGTCTCTCACTGTTAAAATAAACCAACCATTAAAATTATAGACTGACCATTTCTTTGTCAGTGGGGCAAACGTACAAAATCAGCAGGGATCAAATACTTTTTTCCCTCGCTGTACCGCAGTGCTGTACAGAGAACACTGAGCCAGTCCCATCAGTCTCTGCACCAGAGGAGCTTACACTCTAATGTCCCCCCACATTCACACACTATAAAGCCCCATACACACGGTCGGAAAATCCGACCACCAAATCCATCGGATTTGGTCCGATGGATTTAGTCCGACACTGGTGTTGCATACACACGGTCGGACAATGTTGTCGGAAAATCCGATCATTCTGAACGTGGTGACGTTTGTTGCCTACGACGGGACTACGTAGAGGCTAGTAGCCAATAGCTTTGGTCTTGTAATGTGATCTGAGCATGCGTGGCACTTTGTCCGTCGGAATTCGCTACACACGCTCGGAATTGGTGTGATCGGACTTTGTTGTCGGAAAATTTTTAGAGCAGGAGATACAACTTTGTCCGTCGGACAATCCGATGGAAAATGTCCGATGGTGCCTACACACGGTCGGAATTTCCGACAACATTGTCCGATAGGACAGAATCCATCGGAAAATCCGACTGTGTGTATGGGGCTTTAGTATACATTTATATAGCTTGGACATATACCCAGGGGCGGACTGACAACTCATGGGGCCCCCGGACAACAGGAGATTATGGGGCCCCCAGGCAATCAGAGATTATGGGGCCACACAGTATACACACACACAGTATACACATACATGTACACACAGTATACACAGACATGTTTCTATTGGCTGAGAAGGTACTGGAGAGGTGGGGCAGCTATAATCTCTGGATTTTTAGACCAAAGGGATGTCGGTAAGGGACATTTCAGAGACAGATGTAAAAAAAAAAACACAGATTTTTACATACTGTCCCTGCTTTTACTGAGGCTGGCAACCCTGATGGGGCCCCCTAGTGGCCCGGGGGCCCTCGGGCAGTGCCCGAGTGGCCGAATGGTCAGTCCGCCCCTGCATATACCGCAGTGCTGTACAAGGAACACTGAGCCAGTCACTCTAATCTTTGTACCAGAGGAGCTTACACTTTAACGTCCCCCCACAGTCACACACTATAATTATTATTATACATTTATATAGCTCTGACATATACCGCAGTGCTGTACAGAGAACACCGAGCTTACGTGCCCATGTTTTATTGACCGTTACCACAGTGAGAAGAGTGTTAGCTCTTCGGGACAGAAGATCTCTTGGGCTCGTATCCCTGATAACAGACCAGTAAATCCTTAATTTTTAACAGAACATTGGCAGTATAATACATTGTTACACATGCAGTATGTTACTCTGGCCTGAGGCGGATTTCCAAAATCTTTTTTTTTTTTTTTTTTAATATATCATCTGACTTTCCTAAATAAAAAAGAAAAATGAAATCCGTTTTCTATTGGGGAAATGAAAAGTGCAGCTTTAATCATGGCGCAGGAATGTGAGAGCTTTCACCCGCTGACTCTTCAATCAAGCGGAGGAAAGGGAAAAAAAAATAAAAAATCCTCTTCCAAGTTCTCGTTTTTCTCTCCCAAACTTTTCTTTTTTTTTTACTTAACAAGAAGAGTGTCTGAAGGGAAAAACTAACCCAGATGAAACTCCTAACAGATGAAAAGAGAAAAAAAAAAAAAAAAGGAGAGGAAGGTTTAAACCAGGCTAGCTGGACCTCTTGTGCGTCTCCGGGCCGCAATTTTGAGAATGACAAAAGTCGATGGCGTCCTTCAGGAAGGGAGCTAAGCTCCTCTTTGTGCCACTAAAATTCGATTTTCTAGAGCTGACAGAATGTTGTCAGATTTTTAATTGTATTTTAAAGTGGTGGTCCGCCCAAAACTGATATTCCGTAGTTTAGCGTGCGCTAGAAAGTTAATCCCTCTTGACTGTCTCCCAGGGACTCTATTGGATTGGTTATATCTCTGCGTACCTGCTGTGCTCATTATGAGGGGTTCCCACCATCCCTGTGCTGAGTTCCCGGGTCTGTACACCTGCTGTGCCCATTATGAGGGGTTCCCACCATCCCTGTGCTGAGTTCCCGGGTCTGTCCACCTGCTGTGCCCATTATGAGGGGTTCCCACCATCCCTGTGCTGAGTTCCCGGGTCTGTACAACTGCTGTGCCCATTATGAGGGGTTCCCACCATCCCTGTGCTGAGTTCCCAGATCTTTACACCTGCTGTGCCCATTATTAGGGGTTCCCACCATCCCTGTGCTGAGTTCCCAGGTCTGTACACCTGTTGTGCCCATTATGAGAGGTTCCCACCATCCCTGTGCAGAGTTATTGGTTCTGTGCACCTGCTGTGACCATTATGAGGGGTTCCCACCATCCCTGTGCTGAGTTCCCGGGTCTGTACACTTGCTGTGTCCAATATGAGGGGTTCCCACCATCCCTATGCTGAGTTCCCAGGTCTGTACCCCTGCTGTGCCCATTATGAGGGGTTCCCACCATCCCTGTGCTGAGTTCCCGGGTCTGTACCCCTGCTGTGCCCATTATGAGGGGTTCCCACCATCCCTGTGCTGAGTTCCCGGGTCTGTACCCCTGCTGTGCCCATTATGAGGGGTTCCCACCATCCCTATGCTGAGTTCCCAGGTCTGTACCCTGCTGTGCCCATTATGAGGGGTTCCCACCATCCCTGTGCTGAGTTCCCAGGTCTGTACCCCTGCTGTGCCCATTATGAGGGGTTCCCACCATCCCTGTGCTGAGTTCCGGGTCTGTACACTTGCTGTGCCCATTATGAGGGGTTCCCACCATCCCTGTGCTGAGTTCCCGGGTCTGTACAACTGCTGTGCCCATTATGAGGGTTCCCACCATCCCTGTGCTGAGTTCCCAGATCTTTACACCTGCTGTGCCCATTATTAGGGGTTCCCACCATCCCTGTGCTGAGTTCCCAGGTCTGTACACCTGTTGTGCCCATTATGAAGGGTTCCCACCATCCCTGTGCAGAGTTATTGGTTCTGTGCACCTGCTGTGACCATTATGAGGGGTTCCCACCATCCCTGTGCTGAGTTCCCGGGTCTGTACACTTGCTGTGTCCAATATGAGGGGTTCCCACCATCCCTTTGCTGAGTTCCCAGGTCTGTACCCCTGCTGTGCCCATTATGGGGGTTCCCACCATCCCTGTGCTGAGTTCCCGGGTCTGTACCCCTGCTGTGCCCATTATGAGGGGGTTCCCACCATCCCTGTCTGAGTTCCCGGGTCTGTACCCCTGCTGTGCCCATTATGAGGGGTTCCCACCATCCCTATGCTGAGTTCCCAGGTCTGTACCCCTGCTGTGCCCATTATGAGGGGTTCCCACCATCCCTGTGCTGAGTTCCCAGGTCTGTACCCCTGCTGTGCCCATTATGAGGGGTTCCCACCATCCCTGTGCTGAGTTCCCGGGTCTGTACACTTGCTGTGCCCATTATGAGGGGTTCCCTCCATCCCTGTGCTGAGTTCCAGGTTCTGTACACCCGCTGTACCTATTATGAAGTGCTCCCATCACTTCTCTGTTGATCCCAGGTCTGCACATTTGCTGTGTATATTAGTGGCTCCCACCATCCCTATGCCCAGTTTCCAAGTCTGCACACCTACTTTGGGGGTTCCGCTAGATTCTTAGGTCAGTACACCTGGTGGGCCCATTATTAGGGGTTACCATCATTCCTGTTTGCATTGAGGCAGACTATTCATTTGAAAGAATGGTGTCGGAGCCCTAGAACAAAGTAAAAAAAAAAAAAAAAAAAAAAAAAAAACAAGGCTCTACCTCTTTTTCTGACTCTGAAAACTAGCTGTGTTGTGGGGGTGTGTTGGGGGCCAATAAAAATGAATTACACCACAACACATGAACGTGTGCCGCATTGCATAGGTATGAAGCCGTCCGAGCAATTTGGAGCCCATTAAATCCTCCAAAGAAAAACCCAAACCACCCATATTTTGCCTTCTCTATTGACTCCAATGCATTTCCCAATAGTATAAATTTCGTCCAAATTTCAACAGATTTCCAGGAAATGAAGCCCTGATGAAGGGAGATTTATGACAGTGAAACACGTTGGATTTCCTGCTGACCTCTTATCACATGCACTAAAGACTAGCTGGGCTGTGATCAGTCGCACTCTCCTCCTTTTTTACATTACAATTGGAAAGGCAGCCGGTCTTCTGGTTCTCGTGGACTTTTGGAATCCTACACGAGACCCCCCCCCCCCCCCAACACACTTTTTTTTACTCAAGAACAAAATATTAATTTGCAAATCTTTCCAGGCCAAAACGTGTGTTTCCCGTTAAGTGTAATTTATCAGATTTTTCTCCCGGAGTAAACTGCCGGAGAAGAGCAGCCGTTGGCCGTAGTGGGTTCCAGATGTTCTCTAATTGGAGTCTAGCCTGTACGGGGAAGGGGGCCCTCGATCTCCGATTCAGCGAGGGCGTCCTAATCAATGTACATTCCCCCCCCCCGCGGGTAATCTAATCTCCGCACATTTGATACACGAATTGTGTTTTCAGGCTGCGTACAGTTCACCTCCAGGTGGTCCGGGAATTGGGATAAACTATTTTACCGATGAGTGAACCTCGGTAACGAGCCGCCCAAGCCATGGGAAAAGCTCGGCCTTTGGTCTTCGGACCCATTGCACGCTATGCGTTGCATCAAAGCACCTTATTCATTTGGACTAGGTTCTACCTCGCTGTAGGCAGACAGGTGCCCTCATGAAAACACCGGAAATGTTGAACTTTAAGAGTTGACAGCCTTACCTAATATCCACCTTGATTAGTTGGTCTCCAAACTGTGGCCCAGGGGCAGGATGTGGCCCTTTGCTTGCCTTTAATTGGCCCCTGGGGCACTATTTCTCCCACTGATATGAGGCGCTGTTCTTCCCACTGACACCAGTAGCGGAGCTCAATTCCTCCCATTGATGGCACTGATGGGGCACTATATCTCCCACCGATACCAATGATGGGGCACTATATCTCCCACCGATACCAAGGATAGCGCACTATTCCTCCCACTGACACCAATGATGAGGCACTATTCCCCCCGCTGACACCAATAATGAGGCACTATTCCTCCCGTTGACACCAACGATGGGGCACTATTCCTCCCGTTGACACCAACGATGGGGCACTATTCCTCCCGTTGACACCAATGATGGGGCACTATACCCCCCCTGATACCAATGATGGGGCACTATTCCTCCCACTGACACCAATGATGGGGCTCTATTTCTCCCACTGATAAAAAATGATGGCGCACTATTCCTCCCATTGATACCAATAATGGGGCTCTATTTCACCCATTGATACCAATGATAGGGGCACGATTCCTCTCAATGATACCAATGATGGGGCACTATTCCTCCCACTGATACAATGATGGGTCACTATTCCTCCAACTGATACCAAAGATGTGGCACTAACTATTCCTTCCACTGACACCAATGATGGGGCTCTATTTCTCCCACTGATAAAAAATGATGGGGCACTATTCCTCCCATTGATACCAATAATGGGGCACTATTCATCCCACTGATACAAATGATGGGGCACTATTCCTCCCAATGATGGGGCACTATTCCTCCCACTGACACCAATGATAGGGCACTATGTCTCCCGCTGATACCAATGATGGGCCACTATTCCTCCCACTGACACCAATGATGGGGCACTAGTCCTCCCATTGATACCAATGATGAGGCACTATTCCTCCCACTGACACCAATGATGAGGCACTATTCCTCCCACTGACACCAATGATGGTGCACTATTTCTCCCACTGATACCAATGATGGGGCACTATTCCTCAAAGGCTAATCCTCAAAGGAGGTGACTTATTTCTAGTTGACTTTAGCTCAAGAGCTGTTTAGTTGACTGCACTCCAGTGAAACCACCAGGGTCACAAAGGTCGCACTAACGGCCGGGCCCTGGCATTCCTCCACCGTGAAGAGGGCGCCAAGAAGGCAGGAGCCAGAACACGTGAAAGAATCTCGCTGTGGGACCGTAATAAAGGAGCCTGGGATGGGAGTAAAGAGCTTCAGGATCAGTAAGAGGGGGCCCAGAGGGAAGGGCCCAAGGCTCAAAGGGAATGGCCCCTGGCTCAGAGGGAATAGCCTGGGGACCAATGGAAAGGGTCCCCGGACTGATGGAAAAGACCAGTGGCAAGGGACCCAGGACCAGTGGCAAGGGCCAGAACCAGTGGCAAGGGACCCAGGACCAGTGGCAAGGGACCCAGGACCAGTGGCAAGGGACCCAGGACCAGTGGCAAGGGACCCAGGACCAGTGGCAAGGGCCAGAACCAGTGGCAAGGGACCCAGGACCAGTGGCAAGGGCCAGAACCAGTGGCAAGGGCCAGAACCAGTGGCAAGGGCCCCAGAACCAGTGGCAAGGGCCAGCACTATGACAGGCGGTCTTTATGGTTTCTCTCAATGGGGCCCTGAAGAGTCTAGTAAGGCCTCTGCTGCAATGCCTGATATAGCTAGTCACAAGATGGTCCATTAATGTACAGTCAAGAAAATATGGAACAGCAAATCTTGAAAAAAAATGCAAGCCACCTAAAAAAATAAAAATGGTATCAATAATTCAAAACACATATCCCCTGAAAACACGCTTTTTAAAAAAAATGACCCCAGAACAGTGAAACTCCTACACAAGCCGAGGCGCAGTTCTGCGGCGAATGACGCGGCCACGTCAGGAAATGACTTTAATGGGAGGATAATTAAAAACGAGGCTGCTGAGCTCATTACAGAGAGGCGGCTAATTGTAGAAAAATGTTTGCGTTTTACTGGTAATAAAAGATCACTGTTCATAATGATGATCCATTTCTGCGGCAGACCTCCTGATTACGGCAATTATCCCCCCCCCCCCCCTTAAGCTCCCTCCCAGCGGCCTCTGCCGGATAAAATTTGTGACCGCCGGGAGGCCCAGAACAAACTCCACTTTTCAATAATCAGAGGTTCTGGACAGAGAGGAGCGAGGAAAAGGGAAGGGAGTGGGGGGGGGGGGATGGGCTACTGACAGCGAGAACAGCCTGCGTTACATTCAACAGCCCTATAAATCGCTGGCAAGTGTGTTTAATGTTATAGGAATTTCTACACCTGCGCCAAAATCCGAGCCGGGGCGAGAGAATCAGATCTCATTTGGAAATTTTAATTAATCCTTTAAGGCAGGGCGGACCCGATACAGGCAGCCAGAGCACAGTTAACTCTTCGTGGCGCCCGAGAAGGAGGAGAAACCGTCTACAAGTCAAATGTTCTAATTTCTTCAGCCCTCGTTCGTGCTATGGTAGTGCGGAATTGCGCAACGCATATATGAGAGTTACTCTTAAATAGTTACTTTAAAATAAATGGGCAAAGCGCAATAGCGCGTGAAAAATGCGCATATGCGTGACGTCCGATGTCACACTACAGTAGTGTGATTGGAATCTCATTGGAGGGGGGGGGGGTGACCTACACTTGATAGGGGTCAATGAGCTTCAAACTTGCGTTTTTCTCTTGCATGCAAATACGCACTTCGCGCTCGGTGCGTTTGGCGTGCGCCGTAAAAATGGCACCATAAACATGGCAAATTGTTTGCACACATTAATGGCCTACATTACTGAGAATGTAAGCTTAGAAATCTGGGCTGGTAAAGTTGAACTATGTTAGGTGTTAGGCCCCCCCGTTCGCAACTGAGCGACGACGCTGCTGCAGCAAATTTTTTTTGCACAATTTTGTGGTGCCTTTGGAGCGGCACCATTGATTTGAAAGAATGAGCCTCCCTCTGAAACCAAAAATACACACCAAAAGAAGCTCATGTACCAAATTTGGGCACTGAGCCATGCGCGTTTCTGGCGTTGCGTGGTTTTGACGTGATTTTTGTGCATTTTTTTGCACGACAATCGTGGCAAAAATCACACCACGTTTGGGGTGCCATTAAATAAATGGCACCACGACCACGTCTCCAGTTTTGCTGTGATTCTGCAAAAATTGCGCATCTATGCTTTGCGATTGCAATACGCTCAGGTGTGAATGGCCCCCCACTGCTCACGCTTGGGCATAGTGGAAACGTGGGTAAGGGACAAGCGTTTCTGTGGAAAGTCGTTTGATTTTTCGCACGTTTATGCGCTAGTGTGACCCATAGGAACTAATGTTCAATGGACTGCAGTGCGTTTCTGCAAATCACATAACTGTGAACGTAGCCCTGGGCTCTATTCACACCAAGGTGATTCGGATCACGGGCAGAATTGCCGCGATTCTGCCCACGATTCCAGAACCGTGGCTAAACGTGGGACGTGTTTGCGAGGCCGTTACTTGTTAATGGCACCCGTGGTGTGAATTTGTCACAGTTGTCGCACGATACATTGTGCTGCCATCATGGCAAAAATCACAACACGCGATGCTGTTGCCCAAAAAGAAGCTCCTGATTTTTGAGCGCTTCTCAAGTCACGATTATAACAATGGTAACAAGTAATGGCATTGCAAACACCCCCCTTGTTGTGCTACAATTCTGGAATAGTCGGCAGAATTGCGGCGATTCTGCCCACGATCCGAATCGCCTAGGTGTAAATGGAACGCTAGTGCTATTGCAGCTTGCATGTATAAAAAAAATGTATTAAATTGTTTCCAAACTTTTCAAAATGTATCAAAACTTTTTGAAATGTATTAAATTGTTTCCAAACTTTTCGAAATGAATCAAAATGTATCAAAACTTTTCTAGATGTATCAAAACTTTTAGAAATGTATCAAAATATATCAAAACTTTTGGGAATGTATCAAAACTTTTCAAAATGAATCAAAACTTTTTGAAATGTATCAAAACTTTTTGAAATGTATCAAAACTTTTTGGAATGTATCAAAACTTTTCAAAATGTATCAAAACTTTTCGAAATGTATCAAAATGTTTCAAAACTTTTTGAAATGTATCAAAACTTTTTGGAATGTATCAAAACTTTTCAAAATGTATGAAAACTTTTCGAAATGTATCAAAATATATCAAAACTTTTTGGAATGTATCAAAACTTTTTGAAATGTATCAAAACATTTCAAAACTTTTCAAAATGTATAAAAATATATCAAAACTTTTCAAAATGTATCAAAACTTTTCAAAATGTATCAAAATGTTTCAAAACTTTTTGAAATGTATCAAAACTTTTCGAACTGTATCAAAATATATAAAACTATTTGGAATGTATCAAAACTTTTTGAAATGTATCAAAACGTTTCAAAACTTTTCAAAATGTATCAAAACTTTTCGGATTGTTTCAAAACTTTTTGAAATTTATCAAACCTTTTCAAAATGTATCAAAACTTTTCGAAATGTATCAAAATGTATCAAAACTTTTTCGGAATGTAATCAAACTTTTCGAAACGTATCAAAATGTTTCAAAACTTTTGGAAATGTATCAAAACTTTTTGAAATGTATCAAAACTTTTTGAAATGTATCAAAATGTATCAAAACTTTTCGAAATGTATCAAAACTTTTCTAAACATCAAAATGTTTCAAAACTTTTCGAAATGTATCAAAATGTTTCAAACCTTTTCAAAGTGAATACAAAATTAAAAAAAAAACACAACTTTGATATTAAATACACTTTAAGGAATGCTAAAGTGGCCTCTCAGTCAATGTTGTATGCCATTTTAGCATGCCTTGAGTGCTATTTATTGATACTCCTGCTTGATGAATCGGGACCTGTGTGTCACAAAAGACTGAGATCTTTCCATTGTATGAAGACAATTAAAGTGTAATTATTTGTAGCTTCATCAGTTTAGACAACGTGATTGGCTGACACACGAATGCAAAAAAAATAACTTTTTTTTTTTTATCCACATTATACAGACTGAACAAAACTTTGGGCAGTCGTAGAAGTTGGAATAATCTCATTTTAATTGCCCTCACCTTGCCTCCGAGCCACTTGTCTAAGAGTTGGCCAAGAGGACCTGTCTCCGCTCCCTGAGCTCCTCTGAACAATGGCTCCTCTGTGTTCCCTCCAATGCACGTCGGCCGCCCGGCTTCTCTTGCAGAACTTATTGAAAACAGACGTCCGTTAGCGACAGAACAAGCGGCCCCCTCAGGGACCGGGGCCAGCACGGTCCCGGCATTAAAATATGGGCCGCATTCCAGCCGTCAAAGACAACCTGCCCAGCGGGAGGAACGCCAACATAACCGAGAAGTCTCATATTTACATTGGACTCTACCTTAAGAAAATTCATCTCAATTAAGGGGGCTCTGGGGATGGGCCCCTGAAAACCTGATAGGTGTGCAGGCTGAAGGGCCCCCGCGGATGGGGGAAGAATGGCCCTTTGTGTTGTCCTCAGACTCAGGTTCTTGTGTGTCAGGCCTCACTGGCAGCCGCAGAGCAAAGAAAAACAGAGCGTGCAAGTCATTATGGGGGTGACCTGGGAGGGGAGGCAGACAATGCGAGAGAGGCTGCGGCAGTGGAGGGTGCTTTCGTGGGCCATCGCTCTGCCATTAGAATGGGCGGCTGTTTCTTTGAGAGAACCACATGGGCATGAGGGTTGTCATAGTGAGATTGTATTACAGGTCTATATGATGGGACACCGAGCAAAGACAGGTTCTCTTTACAATAGGTCAGAGCTATATAAAAATACAGTGGGGGACATTAGAGTGTAAGCTCCTCTGATCCAGAGACTGACGTGACTGTCTCACTGTTCTCTGTACAGCGCTCCGGTATATGGAAGAGCTATATAAAAATACAGTGGGGGACATTAGAGTGTAAGCTCCTCTGATCCAGAGACTGATGTGACTGGCTCAGTGTTTTCTGTACAGCGCTCCGGTATATGTCAGAGCTACATAAATGTATAATAATAATAGAGTGTGACTGTAAAGGAGCATTAGAGTGTAAGCTCTTCTGGTACAGAGACTGGTGTGACTGGCTCAGTGTTCTCTGTACAGCGCTCTGGTATAGGTCAGAGCTATATAAATGTATAATAATAATAGTGTGTGACTGTGAAGGGGCATTAGAGTGTAAGCTCTTCTGGTACAGAGACTGGTGTGACTGGCTCAGTGTTCTCTGTACAGCGCTTCGGTATAGGTCAGAGCTATATAAATGTATTATAATAATAATAGAGTGTGACCGTGGAGGTACATTGGAGTGTAAGCTCTTCTGGTACAGAGACTGGTGTGACTGGCTCAGTGTTCTCTGTACAGCGCTACGGTATATGTCAGAGCTATAATAATGCATAATAGTGTGTGATTGATGAGGACATTAGAGTGTAAGCTCCTCTGGTTCATGTGGATAGCTTAGTGTTCAGAGTAAATATATATATTGATGTAAATTTGATGGGTGGTGCACGCCGGTCTTGGCGTAGGCTGGCAGTGAAGGGGTTAGCGGGAATTGGATGCCATGGCAGAGCAATCATATCTCTCATTACTCTTCCCCTCCCCCCACTCTCCCCCTGCATGCTCATTTATCAATTCACAAGCACAACACTGGTCCCATTCTGTTCAGGAATGTGTTTTCAGAAACTCTATCCCTCTCTCCTGCCCTGGCCCAGTCCCAAAACTCTCAGGGATTAATGACAGTAGGGGGGCTACCTACCCCCTTCCGTCCCATGGGGGGGGGGGACTGTATGGTATGCTCACCTGTGTTAAGTATTGTTGTTGCACACAGAGGGCCGACGAGGGTCCGGCAGCTGCACTCCAACCCACTAAACCACATTCCTGGGTCACCGCTGACGTCAACCCCCCCCCCATCCCCGGTGACCCCCTTGGCCCCGATAATGCATTTCATAAATCTCAGCAATGACTTTCTGATCTATTGTGGAGATTAAAACCGAATTATACTAAAAGCATTTGGGGCTCATTTACGCTGTTGCGTTACAATGTGCTAAAGCGCGCATTTCTGGGTTCCCCATAATAAAAATAGATATTTCCAATGTGCAAATTTTTATTAATGCCATGTAATTAATGTAATGTAATGTAAAATGTAATTTTTTTTATAAATTTACATTCTGCCATGCTGCAGAAATGGCAATTTATTCTACGGGGAAAAAAAAATCAGAAGCAAAGAATTAGACGCCATATAAAATGCATTTTGAATGCGTTGACAACAGGTATCAGCATGCCTTGGCCAATGGCTGCTAACGCTCTACACGCCAAATCCCAAATTCAAAAACACATTGGAAATGCGCTTCAATAACCCGCGTCAGAAGAAATACACAACGACTCATGTCCAGGCACCTACCTAGCACTGCAAAGATGGACCTCTACGCAGTACGCACACACATGGAGCCCTAGTTTGCACTACAGCACGGATTAAAGGACCTGTGTGTGTGCGATAATGCATTTTTTGTGTGCGATGTGTCGCATTAAGTTGGGGAACCTGTTCATTTCGAATGAACTGTTAAAAATACCCAGAACTGTAGCATTTCCAGCAACACGGTGTATACCACAACACAAACGCTGTAGCACACATGCTTGCGGGAGCTGGCGTATGCGTGCGTTGGAGTGCCATTCTTAATGAACGGCCAAAACAATGCACAGAGTACATTTCATTAACACTGGGTGCAGTTTTAACCACACATTAATACAACCCAACCATAAAAGTCAACAGAAATTGCCTATCCGCTAAAACGAAGCCGCTTCGCGAAGATTTACAACACACAACGACGAATAAGAGATTTTTCAACTGGTTACATTAATGGTTGAAAGAAGGCAGTTGAGGGTCATTGCTGGTGCCAGGAAAAGGGCACCCAATATGGGGGGTGCTGGTGGAGCGTTGGGCCCAATGGTTGGCAAGATAAGGTTTGGAATCCAACAATCGAACGGCAGTTATCTCTAAACCTGGGGCCCCTGGTGTATAGTCTAGTAGAGTATAAGGCCCCTTTCACACTGACGAACCGCTCAGGTCCGCCTGTCAGTTTTGACGGCGGACCTGAACGGGCGTTCCATGCTAGTCTATGGAGCGACGGAGGTCAGCGGTGACATGTCCGCTGACATCCGACCCGGTCCGATCCGCCAAAAGCAGACGGATGGCTCTACGTCCGGATCCGTCGCTGTCCGTTTTCATCCAATCTCTCCATAGAGACCAGCGGCACTCAACAAGCCCCTCCCCGCTCAGTGAGCAGAGGGGAACTTGTCATCCGCCGGCTCAGTGGAGACCAACGGAGAGATCTCCCGCTGAGCCAGCGGACAGAGGCGGACTCCCTGCAAGCGGATCCGCCTCATGTAAAAGGGGCCTAAAATAGATGAGAGCTCCATAGACCTAATATAAGTCCACTAAGTCTTTATTGCACATGAGAAGAAGTCAAAAGATAAAGCCAACGTGTTCTGGGCTTCGATACTGGAAGCATTGCTGATGCTCTCCGTGTGCTGCCCAGATGCCAGGAAAAGGCCACTCAACAAAGGACATGTTGGCAGAGCATTGGACCCAATGGTGGACAAGGTAAGGATTGGAATGCAACATTTAATGGCAGCTCTCTGTCAACCGGGGGCCCTCAGAGTAGTCTAGGAGAGTATAGGGATGGGAGCTCCATGTATCTAATGTAAATCCAGTAAGTCTTTTCTGCACATGAAAAGACCCAATGGTTGGCAAGATAAGGTTTGGAACCCAATGTTTTATGGCAGCCGTGGCCCCTGGTGTGGTCTAGGGGAGTATAAAAGGGACGAGAGCTCCACAGATCTAATGTGGGTCCAGTATATCTTTTTTTGTGCATGAGAAGGATTTAGAATAAAAGCCCATGCGTTCAGAGGGTCACACCTCCCCCTTCACCAGGGCTGATGCCGCGTACACACGAACGGAATTCTCGTCAGAAAAGCCTTGGATGGTTTTTCCGCTCAAGCTTGTCACACCAAATTCTGACCGTCAAGAACGCGGTGACGTACAACACTACGACGAGCCAAGAAAATGAAGTTCAATGTTTCCGAGCATGCGTCGAATTGTTTCCGAGCATGTGTAAGAATTTTGCGCGTCGGAATTGCTACAGACGATCGGAATTTCCGCTAGAAACTTTTTCCGTCGGAAAAATTGAGAACATGCCCTCAAAATTTTGCTGGCGGAAATTCGGCCAGCAAAAGTCCAATGGAGCATACACACGGTCGCATTTTCCGACGAAAAGCTCTCATCGATCTTTTGCTGGCAGAAATTCCGATCGTGTGTACGCGGCATTATGTTCTAGCAATAAATTAAGAGAACACTGGAGAAAAATTAAAAAAAATAAATAAATTGTCGTGACAAAAAGAGCTGCCAACTAACTCCTAAATAGGAACCATGACCATAAAGAACATATTGACCAATCTGTCACATGCAATAAAAACCTGACAAGGGCTCTTACCCTTTCTCACTCCATCCACAACCAAGAATGAAGATCTAGCTACAGTAGATATGCACTTCATGTTTCTTACAATCGTCAATAAAAAAAAGTACTTACTGGCCAAGGCCACGATAGCTGGAACGCTCGCCATGGCTCCGGACGGGGTCTGGGCGATGCACTGATACCTCCCAGCAGTATCGTTATTCAGGCTGGCGATGACCAGGGTTCCTCCAGACACCAGGACCCCCGGGACATCTCCCAGCTGCACTCCATTCAGCCTCCAGGAGATCGCTGCGTTAGATGGGTCCACCACGCAGGTGAGTGTTACGGAGCCGCCATACTTCTGGAATGTTGAGAGAGGCTGGACCAGGAACTGAGGGGCTCGAGCTGTAAAGAGACACAGAGAGTCAGAACAGGGGGGCATTACAACAGGGCAACACTTTTCTTAAAGGGGAACCCCAGCCAAACTTTTTTTTTTGAGGTTGAGGCCTGTGTCCAGGGGCGGAATGACCATTCGGGCACTGCCCGAGGGCCCCATGCCACTAAGGGGTCCCATCAGGGTTGCCAGCCTCAATAAAACCAATCTGTGTTTTTTTTTTTTTTAAATCCCAAGATTTTAGCTGCCCCGCCTCTCCAGTACCTTTTCAGTGTGTGTATTCTGTGTGTGTATACTGTGTGTGTATACTGTGTTTGTATATTGTGTGTCTGTGTGTGTATACTGTGTGGCCCCATAATCTATTGCCTGGGGGCCCTGTAATCGCCTATTGCCTGGGGGCCCCATAATCTCCTATTGCCCGGGGGCCCCATAATCTCCTATTGCCCGGGGGCCCCATAATCTCCTATTGCCCGGGGGCCCCACAATCTCCTATTGCCCGGGGGCCCCATAATCTCCTATTGCCTGGGGGCCCCCATAATCTCCTATTGCCCGGGGGCCCCATAATCTTCTCCTATTGCCCGGGGGGCCCCATGAGTTGTCAGTCCGCCCCTGCCTGTGTCTACATTGGCAAACCTCAAAGGAGAAAACGACAGTATTAGAAGTATAGAGGTTTTGGCTGGAGCGCCACTTTAATGATGAACAGCCGTCCGCAAAGTAACAAATTATTTCTCAACTTTTTATCTGCTACAAATTGTAAAAGTTAAGACGTTTTCCAGCAGTGTACATGTTGCAATGTATCAATTTTAATAGATTCGATTTATTACTTTGTATATTATTTATACATTGTATTTATTTGTTGCATGCACGATCCCTTCTAGGCTTTTAACCAGCAAATATGTTTTATGTTCTTGTTGGTAAATTCTCCCCAATCCTCCAGTTTTAGTAAATAACATCCTTAGTTTGCTAAAGCACTGTGCTCATAAACATTTGTTATGTTTTTCTTTACAAAAAAAAAAAAGAAAATACATTTTAATTCTTTGTTACATCTCAGGGCTCCCTCTTTGCAGCCACTTTCTGTCTACATGTACTCCATTGGTGGCTACGTGGCATTTCTTAGGGCAGGTTTCCTGATGGTGGCCACGGTGAGCTTTGCCTGGGTCATGTGTGCTGGAATGGTCCCTTGTAGACTGCATTGGAAGCCCATATGACAGGGTGACAACGCAGGAGCACAATTGAGAGAGAGAGGCAGAGCGTGTTGTCACCCTATTACAGGAAGTGGCTGAACAAAGTTAAGACCCCTTTCACACTGGGGTGTTTTTCAGGCATTTTTCAGGCGCTTTAGCGTTAAAAAAAGCGCCTGTAAAGCGCTTGAAAGAAGCCTCATCTGCAATTCCAATGTGAAAGCCAGAGTGCTTTAAGAGCCCTTTCACACTGCCAGCACCCGAAAAACGCTCGTAAAGCGCCGCTTAAACTAGCGGCGCTTTACCAGCGTTTTTCGAGCGCTAGTGGGGTGCTTTTAACCCCTGCTAGTGGCCAAATAAAGGGTTAAAAGCGCCCACAAAGCGCTGCTGCTAAAGGCGCTTTTCAGGCGTTTTCAGGCGCTTCCCATTGATTTCAATTGGAAGGGGCGCATTAGGAGCGGTGTATTCACCGCTCCAAAAGCGCTGCAAAGAAGCTGCTTGCAGGACTTTTTTTGATGCCCCCTGCCAGCGCGGCGCCTCAGTGTGAAAGCACTCGGGCTTTCACATTAGGATTGCAGTTGCGGCTTCTTTCAGGCGCTTTACATGCGCTTTTTTAACGCTAAAGCGCCTGAAAAATGCCTGAAATACGCCCCAGTGTGAAAGGGGTCTAAAGTTTATTGTAAATGAGTTTTGAAATTACGTGAGATTTTCATGATTGGCTTTACATATACTTTGAGGCATTCAAACTGTCCATTTGTCTGGTTTATAGATCAGATACATCCTAAATATAGAACCGATTATTCAACTAGACATGTGCAATTTGTTTAGTTTTTTTTTTCGTTTTTTCATTTTCGTACGAATGAACGAATCGTTCGAATCGTACGAATCCGATTAACGAATCGTTCGAATCGAACGAATCCGAAAAACAACGAAAATCAGAAAAAAACTAATTAGAAACAACGAATGTACGAATGAAGAAAATCCGAAAAACGAAAAAAGGAACAACGAAAATGAATGAAAAAATTTGTACATTCGTAACTTTTTTTTTTTGTTGAATTGGTAATTTTCCGTGTCCCTTACAATGGCGCTGCTTAACGTGCTTCGAATAGATTGAACGAAAAAAATCGTACATTCGTAACTTTTTTTTTCGATTCGTAACTTTTTTTTTTGTTGTTGAATTGGTAATTTTCCGTATCTCTTACAATGGCGCTGCTTAATGTGCTTCGAATAGATTGAACGAAACAATTCGTACATTCGTAACTTTTTTTTTTCGATTCGTAAATTATTAAAATGTAATAGCATACACATTACATAAAATTATGAATTATGCTCCGATTACGAATCTACGAATGTTACGAATGTACGAATAAATACGAATGCGTCCGAATTCCGAATAAACGAAAATTAAACTAACGAAAAAA
The DNA here is from genome assembly GCA_028564925.1 of Lithobates sylvaticus. NCBI lineage: Eukaryota > Metazoa > Chordata > Amphibia > Anura > Ranidae > Lithobates > Lithobates sylvaticus. Next base: position 18,141,969 of record CM053027.1, read on the forward strand.
CGAATCAACGAAAAATAACTCTCACGAATGTACGAATCGTTACGAATACGAATGGCGACGACTTACGAATGTACGAATCAACGGAAACTAAAAAAACTAAACGAAAATAAACAAATTTTTTTCGGAAACGAAAAAACTAAACGAAAATAAACAATTCAACTGTCCACCCAGAGCCTCTGGTTTATAGACCAGATACATCCTGAATATAGGGTGGGGCTGGTAACCAGGCTTACGGGGGGCAGCAGACACTCCTGGGTCCGGGACCCCTCACAGGGTTGGTCCGGACCGGAACCAGCAATCAAAGCAGCAGCTGAACCCTGAACACGTGACTTCAGCCTCTTTTTTTTAGGACGTAATATAAAGTATGCTTACCTTTATTAGGGGACTCACCTGTTCCATCTTCCATCTCGATCGCCGCCGGTTTTCGTCCGATGAAGTTCCTCGTCTTCTTCTTTAGTGCTGGGGGCCATCTTGCCTGTGGGCATGTGAAACACCCACAGGGACTTTAGATGGCCCAGCATGCACTGCCGTTACTCGCGCGTGCGCAGTAACGGCTCATCTGCCGAGATCTCACGAGATTTCGGCAGATGCGGCCGAAATCTCGGGAGATTTCGGAAGATGTGGCCGAAATCTCGCGAGATTTCGGAAGATGCCCGCACTGACTCCTGGGATCAATGACACCAGATCCCAGGAGACAGTGCGCCGTGACGACGATCGACGCAGAGACCCCGCCCGCCGCCGCAGAGAGAGAAGACCGGAAGTCTTCAATTACAAGGTAAGGAAAAAAAAAAAAAAAAAAAACATTTCATTTAGTACTCTTTGCCTGATTTGGAAGGCAAAGAGATTTACTAAATGAATTGGGTGCCGAACCGCTTTAAATACCCCTTCCCAGTCTACACAGCGGGGCCAGACGCGCCCACTGATTGGCTCCGAGAAAGATTGGTACCTAACACGTCCAACCAGGCTTGGTTCTCAGCCTGTCACAGGTGCCTCAGTGCACCTATCACCAGGCAGAACTCCAGTACAGCCCAGCCAAACTGATGCCAAAGTAAAAGACCTAAAACAATTAACCCCCAAAGCTCTGTTACAGTTCTGGAAAAACGAAATTTACATATATAGCGCACACTTTAGAAAAGTGTCGGCGCTACAGTAAAGTTTGGTGGAGGGGGGATTATGGTGGGGGGTTGTTTTTCAGGGGTTGGACTTGGCCCTTAGTTCCAGTGAAGGAAACACTTAAGGCATCAGCATACCAAGACATTTTGGACAATTTCATGCTCCCAACTTTGTGGGAACAGTTTGGGGACGGCCCCTTCCTGTTCCAACATGACTGCCCACCAGTGCACAAAGCAAGGTCCATAAAGACATGGATGAGTGAGTTTGGGGTGAAGGAACTTGACTGGCCTGCACAGAATCCTGACTTCAACCCGATAGAACACCTTTGGGATGAATTGGAGCGGAGACTTCGAACCAGGCCTTCTCACCCAACATCAGTGCCTGACCTCACAAATGCTCTTCTGGAAGAATGGTCAAACATTCCCATAGACACCCTCCTAAACCTTGTGGACGGCCTTCCCAGGAGAGTTGAAGCTGTTATAGCTGCAGAGGGTGGGCCAACTCAATATTGAACCCTACGGACTTAAGCCCCATACACACGGTCGGATTTTCCGATGGATTCTGTCCTATCAGACAATGTTGTCGGAGATTCCGACCGTGTGTAGGCACCATCGGACAGTTTCCATCGGATTATCCGACGGACAAAGTCCTATCTCCTGCTGGATAGATTTTTTGACAACAAAGTCCGATCACACCAAATCCGATCGTGTGTAGCGAATTCCGACGGACAAAGTGCCACGCATGCTCAGATCACATTACAAGACCAAAGCTATTGGCTACTAGCCTCTACGTAGTCCCGTCGTAGGCAACAAACGTCACCACGTTCAGAATGATCGCATTTTCCGACAACTTTGTCCGACCGTGTGTACGCAACACCAACATCGGACGAAGTACGACGGACAGGATCCGACGGACCTGGTCCTCGGATAATCCGAGCGTGTGTATGGGGCTTAAGACTGGGATGCCATAAAAGTTCACGTAAAGGCAGGCGTCCCAATACTTTTGGCAATATAGTGTATGTAAATGGCTAAATATTCACATCCACGTCTCCATCCAAGAAGACCAAGATGACTTCTCGCCAATAAGGGAACCCCTGGATGTAAAAGAGCAATTAAGACAAGAGATTGTACATGTCTGGGCCCTACGACCCCCTCCTGATATCATTAAATGGAGCCTGCAGGACACACAGACATGAGCGAAGAGGCCTCGAGCATTAAATGGCTCATCCCAATAACTGCATCCAATTTCCCTCAATGTCTTCCACATGTTCCTGGCAATGTATAACACAGCCCTCCTCTATCCTCCGGAGTCCTCTATGATGACTATTCCCCGTGGTGTCTGCCCCACCTCTCCATGACGTCATTAGCTCCAGAGAAATGCACCCAGCGATCCACAACCGAGACCTTCCAGGACAACCGATAGACCCAACATGTGTCCGTCATTATGGACAGCCAAACATGTTTTAGGGGATATATTCCCGCATTACAATGTGCGTTTGTTATGGGAGATCCAAAAATGTTGGAGTCGTCACCAGAACAGGAGGTAAGGGGAAATCCTCCAGCAGGAACACCGGTTGGGTTGACCAACATCTAAGATTGGACTTCTACTTCGGCACTTGACCCGGAAGCTAGTGGAGATCACTAGAGTAGCGGTGCCTAGACAGGTGCACAACAAAAAAATTTGTTTATTTTCGTTTCGTTTTTTTCGTTTCCGAAAAAAAATCGTTTTTTTTTTTTTTTTCGTTTCGTTTTTTTCGTTTCCGTTGATTCGTAACGATTCGTACATTCGTAAGTCGTCGTTGTTCGTATTCGTAACGATTCGTACATTTGTAAGAGTTATTTTTCGTTGATTCGTTTTTTCGTTAGTTTAATTTTCGTTCATTCGTTTATTCGAAATTCGGACGCATTCGTAGTTATTCGTACATTCGTAACATTCGTAACATTCGTAGATTCGTAATCGGAGCATAATTCATAATTTTATGTAATGTGTATGCTATTATTACATTTTAATAATTTACGAATCGAAAAAAAAAAAGTTACGAATCGAAAAAAAAAAAAGTTACGAATCAAAAAAAAAAGTTACAAATGTACGAATTTTTTTGTTCAATCCATTCATTACGAATCGAAAAAAAAAAAAAAGTTACGAATCGAAAAAAAAAGTTACGAATCGAAAAAAAAGTTACGAATGTACGAATTTTTTTGTTCAATCCATTCATTACGAATCGAAAAAAAAAAAAAAAAGTTACGAATCGAAAAAAAAAGTTACAAAAAAATTCGTACCATCGTAACTTTTTTTGTTCAATCCATTCGAAGCACGTTAAGCAGCGCCATTGTAAGGGACACGGAAAATTACCAATTCAACAAAAAAAAAAGTTAGGAATGTACGAATTTTTTTGTTCATTTTCGTTGTTCCTTTTTTCGTTTTTCGGATTTTCGTTGTTTGGTTTTTCGGATTTTCGTTGCTTTTCAGATTCGTTTGATTCGAACGATTCGTTATTCGGATTCGTTTGATTTAAACGATTCGTTCATTCGTGCGAAAACGAACGAACGAAAAAAACGAAGAAAAACGAGAAAAAAAACGAAACGAATTGCAATGTCTAGCGGTGCCTAATACAATGATTTCCGGCTTCTAGAGGGATCCCACCGGTATGGTCTATCTCTAGTTCTATTGGTCCAAGCTTTACCAACGTAACCAGGGGCGGACTGACCATTCGGGCCACTCGGGCACTGCCCGGGGGGCCCTATCAGGGTTGCCAGCCTCAGTAAAACAGTATGTAAAAATCAGTGTTCTGTCTCTGAAATGTCCCCTACCGACATCCTTTTGGTCTCAAAATCCAGAGATTATAGCTGCCCCACCTCTCCAGTACCTTCTCAGCCAATAGAAACATGTCTGTGTATACTGTGTGACCCCACAATCTCTGATTGCCTGGGGGGCCCCATAATCTCCTATTGCCCGGGGGCCCCATGAGTTGTCAGTCCGCCCCTGAACGTAACTACGTAATAATATCCATACCTGGAATTCATCTTTATGGGCAAACTCCCAATTTTTCCACTACACATGACTTTCAACACCTACTGCGGGATTAGCGTTCACCGGGGATGACGACGTGCGAGCGTTGGGCCAGGAGAGGAGCTACGTGACACGTCACGCATCACCTACAGAGCGCTGATGTTCACACCTCTCCAACATCAACAAGACGGGCAGCCAGCTCCCCGGGCACAGCCTGGCACACCTCCAGCTATATATTAACCTCCTCCCTGCCCGCCAGCTCTGGTGACAAATCGCCTCCAAGTCCAAACTCCGCACCGACTAAAATAAGTCTCGTGACCAAACCTCAATCAGAATCGGAAATCTGGTACACCAACCCAAAAAAAATCCAGTACAAAAAAAATATGGCACCCCAACCCACAAAAACAATGGTACAAAAAAATCTGGTACACCAACACAAAAAAAAATCCAGTACAAAGAAAATATGGCACACCAACCCACAAAAACAATGGTAGAAAAAAAATCTGGTACACCAACACAAAAAATTCTGGTACAAAAAAACAAAACAGTACACCAACACCAACACCAACTCAAATATTTCTGGTAAAAAATTAAAATAAAACAATCCAGTACACCCACCCGAAAAAATCGTGGTACAAAAAACCCGGTGCACTAACACAAATAATTCTGGGAAAAAAAAATCCAGTACACCAACCCAAGAAATTGTGGTATGAAAAAATCAGGTACACCAACCCAAAAAAATTGTGATACAAAAAAGTCCAAAACACTAACCTAAAAAAATTGTGATACAAAGAAATCAGGTACACCAACCCCCAAAAACTGTGGTAGAAAAAAGTCCAGTACTCCAACCCCAAAAAATTGTGGTACACTAACACAAATAATTCTGGAAAATAAATCCAGTACACCAACCCAAAAAATTGTGGTAGAAAAAAAATCAGGTACACCAACCCCCAAAAAATTGTGGTACACTAACACAAATAATTCTGGAAAAAAAAAATGTGATACAAAGAAAAAATTTGGTGCACTAACACAAATAGTTCTGGAAAATAAATCCAGTACACCAACCAAACAAATAAATAGTGGTAGAAAAAAAAATCAGGTACACCAACCCAAAAAAATGTGATACAAAAAAGTCCAGTACACTAACCTAAAAAAAATTGTGATACAAAGAAATCAGGTACACCAACCCCAAAGAATTGTGGTAGAAAAAAGTCCAGTACACCCACCCAAAAAAATTGTGGTACAAAAAAATAAATCTGGTACACTAACACAAATAATTCTGGAAAATAAATCCAGTACACCAACCCAAAAAATTGTGGTAGAAAAAAAATCAGGTACACCAACCCCCAAAAAATTGTGGTACAAAAAAAAATCAGGTGCATTAACACAAATAATTCTGGGAAAAAAAATCCAGCACACCAACACAAAAAATCTGCTCCACAAAAATCCAGAACAAAAAAATCAGGTACACAGCCACAAAAAAAAAAAATCCGGTACACCAGCGCAAATAATTCTGATACAAAACAATTCAGTACACCAACCCAAATAATTCTGGTATAAAAACAATTTTATACCAACCTAAAAAATTGTGGTACAAAGAAATCAGGTACACCAACCCCAAAAAAGTGTGGTAGAAAAAATTCCCGTACACTAACCCCAAAAAATTGTGGTACAAAAAAAAGAAACAGGTGCACTAACACAAATAATTCTGGAAAAATAAAAAGAAACCAGCACAACAAAAATCCAGTACAAAAAAAATCAGGTACACCAACCCAAAGAATTCTGGTACAAAAAAAATCTGGTACATAAAAAAAAAAATTAAAAACAGTTACTGTATACCAACCCCAAAAAATTCTGATACAAAAAAAATCCAGTACACTAACGCAAAAAACTCTGGTATCACATTGGCTTGTATATGAAGTATATAAAGACACTCACAGGGCTGATCCACACAGCAGACGGCCGACAGTAACCAGCAGCAAACCGCGCAGAGTTCTGGGATTCTCTGTAACATGGTGATTCCATATACCGTAGCGCTGTACTGCGATCTCATCCACAGCGAGCTGCACTTCACCCGGCGCCCTCACCTATAGAGGAAAAAAAGAGGAGATCCATCAGAGACAATGTCCACCCATATTGTGTGAGAGCCACACACTGCCAGACTTCCATCATACATGTCATCTATGGATAAGATACAACAGTTATTTTATATATCGCCAACATAGTCCATAGGGATGTACAGGGAACACTGAACCAGTCATATCAGGCCCTGACCAGAGGAGCTTACACTCTAATATCCCCCTACAGTCATACACTATTATTATTATTATACATTTATATAGCTCTGACATATACCTCAACGCTGTACAGAGAACACTGAGCCACTCTGCACCAGAAGAGCTTACATTCTAATGCCCCCCCCCCCCCCCACAGTCACACACTATTATTATTTTTATATATTTTTTAAATTATTTTTATTAAAATTATTATTATTATACATTTATATAGCTCTGACATATACCGCAGTGCTGTACAGAGAACACTGAGCCAATCACGTCAGTCTCTGCACCAGAAGAGCTTACACTCTAATGTCCCCCCCCCCCCCCCCCCCCCACAGTCACACACTATTATTATTTTTATATATTTATTATATTTTTTTAAATTATTCTTATTAAAATTATTATTATTATACATAGATATAGCTCTGACATATACCAGAACACTGAGCCAGTCGCATCAGCCTCTGCACCAGAGGAGCTTACACTCTAATGTCCCCCCCCCCCCCACACAGTCACAAACTAGTATTATTTTTATATATTTATTATATATTTTTTTAATTATTTTTATTAAAATTATGATTATTATACATTTATATAGCTCTGACATATACCGCAGTGCTGTACAGAGAACACTAAGCCAATCACGTCAGTCTCTGCACCAGAGGAGCTTACACTCTAATGTCCCCCCCGCACAGTCACACACTATTAATATAATAAATATTTTCTATTTGCAGTGGAACTACAACTCCCAGCATTCACATGCACCCATGCTACAGCTGCTGTCAGCTGCAAGCCATAAAATACCGTAAATCCCACAATCTTCCTCGGATCATTTCCCCCCCAAAAACATTTAAAAGTTAAAAATATTTATATATTTTTTTAAATAAAAAGAAATCTCGGCCAATCAAAAACTTCCTCAAACCCTTTTTTTCTGATTTTCAAATTACCTAAAAACTTTCTCACGCAAAAAAATTTAATAAAAAAAAAATCCTATTTATTGTCACACTCCGATATCAAAAATCCTCATCTAAAAAAAAAAAAAAAAATCTCCTTTTGCAAGTTTGCACTAAAATCCTTGGACGTGGCCGGACGCGGGGCCGCGGGGCCAAGGAGGCTGAGGGGCCACAAGACCCAGTACTTTGGGTGGATAAAAGTCCCCTTTATGCCATGTTCATAATAGAGCCGGGCCCAGCTGTTTAGAGATCTTAATACCCTTCCCACCAGGTTAAAATAACAATTTCCTGTGAGTGGGGGTTTGGATGGCCCCTGACCCCCTGGGCCCCCCTTTCTCCCCCCCCCCCTTCCCCCGATCCGGCCTCAGACAGGCCAGTAAATCAGTCTCAGGGGGGGAGTTATTATTATTTTAATTTAATTATTATAATTATATTATATTATCAATATACAATATTATATTATGTTGTTCTATTCTATTTATTTTTATTTTATACTATTGTATTTTTATTATATTAATTTTTTTATTTATATTTTTATTTATATTATATATGTTATTATTATTATTATATTTTTTTTTGTTTATATTTTTTATTTTATTTTAATATATTTTTGTTTTTTAAATATTATTTTTTTATTTTATATTTTTTATTAAATATTATTTTTATTTTTATTATTTTTTTTTTATAAATTTATATTATTTTTTTATTTTTTATTTTTTATTATATTTTTTATTATATTTTTTTGTTATTTTATTTTTTGAATTTTATTCTATTTTATTATATATTATTATTAAATATTATATTCTTTTTTTTATTTTTTTATTTTTTTATTTTTATTTTTTTTTATATTTATATTATTTTATTATATTTTTTTGTTATTATATATTTTTTATTTTTTTTATTATTTATATTTTTTTTGTTTTTTTTTTATTATTTATATTATTTATATTAAATTTTTTAATTATATTTTATTATTAAATATTACATTTTTATAATTATATTTTATTTATTTTTTTTTTTTATATTTTATTTTTTTATTTTATTCTATTTTATATATATTATTTTATTCTTTATTCTATTATATTCTTTTATTTTTATTCTATTTTTTTTATATTATATTTATATTATTTTATTATATTCTATTTTATTTTTTATTTTATTTAAATTTTATTCTATTCGTTTATATATTATTCTTAAATATTATTTTTTTTTTTTTTTTTTTTATTTTATTTATTATATTACATTAGTTTATTCTATTCTATTCCATTTTATATATTCTATTCTTTTATTATATTATATTTTATTTGTTATTTTATTATTATTTATATTTTTTTTTTTTCTATTATATATTATTCTTAAATATTATATCATTTTTATTCTGTTCTATTTTATTTTATTTATTTTTTTTTTTTTTTTTATATTATATTATTTTATTATATTCTATTGTATTATATATATTATATTATTTTTTATTTTTTTTTTTTTTGTTATTTTATTTTTTTTATTTGTTATTTATATTATGTTATATTAAATTCAATTATATATTATTATTAAATTTAATTATATTTTTTATAATCTAGCACAGGGATGGTGGGAACTCCTCATAATGGGCACAGCGGGTGTAGAGACCTGGGAACTCAGCACAGGGATGGTGGGAACCCCTCATAATGGGCACAGCGGGTGTAGAGACCTGGGAACTCAGCACAGGGATGGTGGGAACCCCTCATAATGGGCACAGCGGGTGTACAGACCCGGGAACTCAGCACAGGGATGGTGGGAACCCCTCATAATGGGCACAGCGGGTGTACAGACCTGGGAACTCAGCACAGGGATGGTGGGGACCCCTCATAATGGGCACAGCGGGTGTAGAGACCTGGGAACTCAGCACAGGGATGGTGGGGAACCCCTCATAATGGGCACAGCGGGTGTACAGACCCAGGAACTCAGCACAGGGATGGTGGGGACCCCTCATAATGGGCACAGCGGGTGTAGAGACCTGGGAACTCAGCACAGGGATGGTGGGAACCCCTCATAATGGGCACAGCGGGTGTACAGACCCAGGAACTCAGCACAGGGATGGTGGGGACCCCTCATAATGGGCACAGCGGGTGTAGAGACCTGGGAACTCAGCACAGGTATGGTGGGAACCCCTCATAATGGGCACAGCAGGTGGACAGACCTGGGAACTCAGCACAGGGATGGTGGGAACCCGTCATAATGGGCACAGCAGGTGGGCAGATCTGGTAACTCAGCACAGGGATGGTGGGAACCCGTCATAATGGGCACAGCAGGTGTATCACTAATAGAGTCCCAGAGACTGTTGCGTGATTCTTACAAGATTCTGCGTGTTGAGCATAGGGCATCTTTCGCACATTACGCAATTTGGAATTGCAGGCAAAATGCGCAAAGTGCGTTCAGTTGTCATTATTCTTAAAGCGGAGTTCCACCCAAAAATGGGATAGAACAATTTTTATTGGACTTTGGAAGGCAGAAAAATCCACCTAAAAAGGGAACATCTGCTGTCCGGATTCCCCCCCCCCCCCCCCCCCCCTCCGGTGTCACATTTGGCACCTTCCAGGGGAGGGGGGGGAGCAGATACCTGTATAATACAGGTATTGTCTCCCACGTCCGGCGAAAGATCGCCGCAATATCCAAGGGGTTCAGAGTGGGGCTGGACGAAGGTTAAAGACTACATCCTAGAAAATCCGGAAAACAAAAATGGCGTCCTCCGCTGGAAGAGACAAGTCCCACTTTAAAGAGCGGCCAAGTTTCCAGAGGCGGATTTTTCAGCGCCTCTATCCCTGCGTACCCACCGGAGAGCGTGCTGGCAGCCGTTCCCGCTCTGCAGGCCCAATCCCTCCTCGCTATGGGGCTCTGTTTTATCTCAGGGCGGCTATTTCTGGCACGCTAGACCAGCAGCAGTCCTTGTCGGTGGGAGGTTGGACGCTTTCTGGCTGCGTGGAAACTTGGCCGCGGCCTCCCGCGTCTTGTGAGAGTTCCTTTTTATTATTTCATTTTTCTTGATTTTTCCTTCTTATACTTGGCAGCTCAGCCTAAACAAGCGATACAGAAACGTTATTGGCGGCGCTGCGCCACCCATAATTCCCCCTCCTGTAACCTCTTCATTGCCGAAATAGAAGGTGAAGGGGGGGGAATTGATAGCATCTGAATAGGCTATCGTTATCGGTATCGTTGTTCAGTGTCTGACTTTTGGGGCTACATACCAAAGTAACAGCAAATAAGCCCCATACTTTGCGTTTCGCAAACGTTGGCAGCGCCAGAGCTTGCAACTTCAAAAGTTACAGTAAGAATAAATTTAGACTTGAACCGCCGCTCCTCTGAAAAGTGATCCATCGTTTAACAGGCCGTGAGGAGGCGGTGTGGTGCCTCCTTAATTGCCACACCAAGGTGCCACAACTGCGTGAATTGCACGCGGTTGTAGGGTGTTTGCGGTGCTTCCTCATTCGCTTGGTTGGGTCGCCTTACGGCTTGCTTGCCTGTTGAGCACGGCATGTCGGGTAATTTTTGTCGCAAGTGTGAAATGAGGCATCTCGATCACGGCATGTGAACACCCCCCATCATCTGCCATTGCCAACGCAGGTTTTTCACGCTTTAACACGCGTTGCACCTAAAATGCGCGTCTACAATGCTCCAAAGTAATTCCAGAACTTTTTTGGGTGTGAAGTGTTGGGAATTTTTTTGAAGTTTAAGGTTGTTGGGCATTTGTTAGAGGTTAAGATGTCAGTGTGAGCTTCGGTTTGGTCCGACGTTGGGTTCAGACCGAACCCAGAACGAAGTTGCCACTCCCGCCCCATTGCGCCAAATCAACTGTGTCCAGGGCATTCCCAACCCCACAGCTACAAGTACACAAAGGTGTGTAACATCATTGACCTAATATGGACACATGGGTCAATGATATCTACCTAATATTGCCACATGGGTCAATGATATTGACCTAATATGGCCACATGGGTCTATGATATTGACCTAATATGGCCACATGGGTCTATGAGGATGACCTCATTTGACCATGTGGGTCTATGACGTTGACCTAATATGGTCACATGGGCCAATGACGTTGACCTAATATGGCCACATGGGTCAATGATATCGACCTAATATGGCCACATGGGTCTATGAGGATGACCTCATTTGACCATGTGGGTCTATGACGTTGACCTAATATGGTCACATGGGCCAATGACGTTGACCTAATATGGCCACATGAGTCTATGACAATTATCTAATATGGCCACATGGGTCAATGATATAGACCTAATATGGCCACATGGGTCTATGACGTTGACCTTATATGGCCACATGGGTCTATGACGTTGACCTTATATGGCCACATGGGTCAATGACGTTGACCTAATATGGCCGCATGGGTCTATGACGTTGACCTAATATGGCCACATGGGTCTATGAGCTTGCCCTAATATGGCCACATGGGTCAATGGCTTAGACCTAATATGGCCACATGGTTCCCTGACGTTTATCTAATATGGCCACGTGGGTCTATGATGTTTAATACAACCACATAAGTCTATGACTTTGACCTAATATGGCCACATGGGTCTATGAGGTTGACCTAATATGGCCACATGGGTCTATGACGTTGACCTAATATGGCCACATGGGTGAATGACGTTGACCTAATATGGCCAGAGTTGTCTATGACGTTGACCTAATATGGCCACATGGGTCTATGACGTTGACCTAATATGGCCACATGGGTCTATGACGTTGACCTAATATGGCCACATGGGTGAATGACATCGACCTAATATGGCCAGATTGGTCTATGACGTTGACCTAATATGGCCACATGGGTAAATGATGTTGCCCTAATATGGCCATGTGGCATCCCCATGCCTTTGTGTAGGTATAACTGCCGCAGTGGATTGGGTGGCAGTGGGTGGGACTAACAGCGTCCTTCTGGGTTCGGTCAAAACCAAGTTTGACCGAACCCTAACTCGTCCTTATTGCCATGATCATGCCATTTCAAAAGTTGTCTTTTTATCATTTTAAGGGCCCACTTAAATTTTTTTAAGTGCATGCATGTGTGAAAAAGCTGCCAACGCACCATAACATGCCAAAAATCTGAAATGCACAACACTGTTGCCATGTATTGCGAATGTGCTGCAAATGAAGATGTGTTGCTCTAGTGTAGTGGGGTGCCAGTCAGAATAAGTGGCACTGCAACGCATGAACCATGCTTACTTAAACGAAGATGGTATCTGGTGATCCTGCCATGAAGGTCCTTGGCAGGACCTTCCTGTTACAGAGTGACAATGCTCTGTTCCAGTCTCTCATCTGAGCTCCTTTGTTGTCACCATGTCAAACGCTTCACCGATGGTGACTACACATAGCTTTGCTGGAGGAGATCAGCAGCACTGAGATGGGCAAAAAGGATGAAAAGGGGTAAAAAAAGGAGTATCTTGTGAACAAATATGGCAACTTTTGATACACATTGCACAAATGTTTCCATTTCGGGTTTAGTTTTGCTTTAAATAACTGCAGCAGCCAATCAAATTCTCCCATCAGTGCTCCCCGTTTTCAGAACAAAATGGAGTTTGCTACAAGCGTCACAGAGTAGATATCGGACACTATAATGAAGGAGTTTTTACAAAGTCGTGTTTCTCAGACTAGTCGAATAAATGACCTCTGGACCCAGCGACTTCTTCCCAGAAGAATTTGGTGGCGTTGCGCAGATCTGCGTTTTGTCAGTGGGATTACCTCCAGAGATCCCGGAAAATGGGAACACGCAATCCATCGCCTTGGCTGTCATGGAGAGGAATGCTACCCCTCTCGCAGCTGCTCAGCTCCCACAGAGAGGCGCAAATAGGGTGAGTGGGTGAAAAAAGAGGAGACTGGACAAACCGGGAGGTAAGCCGCAGAAAACAAGGAATGGTCTACGGATTTAAAGAGGTTCTCCTCTTATATGTATTTGATTGTCTTAGTCAAGTAAGGATAGCCTGTACAAAACTGGTGTGCAGTCATGTTGGAACAGGAAAGGGTCATCCTCAAATGTTTCCTAGAAAGTTGGAAGCATGAAATTGTCCAAAATGTCTTGTTATGCTGATGCCTTAAGAGTTCCCTTCACTGGAATTAAGGGGCCAAGCCCAACCCCTGAAAAAAAAAAAAAACCCACACCATAATCCCCCCTCCACCAAATGATTTGGACCAGTGCACAAAGCAATGACCATAAAAATATAGATGAGAGAGTTTGGGGTGGAGGAACTTGACTGGCCTTCACAGAGTCCTGACCTCAACCCGATAGAACACCTTTGGGATGAATTAGAAGGCCTGGCTCCCAGTCCCCACTCTAATTCTGTTGATACTCATCCTATAGAGTGGCCATTCTTAACCAGGGTTCTGTGGAACGCTAGAGTTCCTCCTAAGGTTGCTTGAGTTTTGGCTGATTGACCTCCTATATGATGGTGCTTGCATAATTCCATGACCAATACCACTTGGCATAGCCAACTGTAGGACATCAATGATCTTTTTAGCTGGGTGTAGGGGGGGCATTCTCTACACCACTATAATGGGGGCATCCATCCCACTGGCTACCAATATACTGACCCTCAATGAACCGGTTGTAGCAAGGGTTCCTCAGAACCTAACATTTTTTTTAAGGGTTACACTGAAGGAAGAAGCTGCTCTAGATGGTGCCTCATGTCATAGCGAAGGCGGACCGCAGAGGCAATGGTGGACAATGCTGAGGGTGTGATGGTCATCAAAGACTACTGACTAATGGCCAACCACATCATAGACCAACCACCTTAGTGCAAAAGGTCAAATCAAGCAAACTGCCATGTACCTGGTCCTCAGTTCCCCTCATTAATTGTCCTGGTGTGACAGAGATCTGCTTAGCACCCACCTCCTTACATACACAGCACTAATACAGCATATCAAGAACTCATTACATTCTATGTACATCCACAGTTCCTCCTTGTGGAGCTTGCAATATAACATCCTCACCCTAGTCATACCAACACATACATATAGTGCCTTGAAAAAGTATTCACACCCCTTGAAATTTTCCACATTTTGTCATGCTACAACCAAAAACGTGACAACTCCAAATATACTTTAAGAGGAGCTCTCTTGAGTGGATAGTGACTACTACCTACAGACGGACCACAGAGTCCTCAATGACCATCTTGACTTCACCAACACCATTGTCTTCAGCAGAAGACAACCCCAAACCTACATTATGGATAGCTTTCTTGAATGGAGAGAGACTACTACCAACAGACAGGCCACAAGGCCTTCAATGACTAGCCTGACTTCCCCACCACCATTGGCTACAGCAGAGGACAGGCTCTGGTTCTATACTTGAGGTGGATAGTGACTACTACCAACAGACACGCCACAAAATCCTCAATGACCATCTTGACTTCACCAACGCCATTGTCTTCAGCAGAAGATAACCCCAAAACCTACATTAAGGGGAGCTTTCTTGGATGGAGAGTGACTACTACCAACATACGCACCACAGAGTCCTCAACGACCATTTTGACTTCACCACTACCATGGTCTACAGCAGAAGACAACCCCCAAAACTACATTAAGGGAAGCTCTTTTAAGTGAAGAGTGACTACTACCAACAGATGGGCCACAGACTTCTAAATGACGAGCCTGACTTCATCACCACTATCATTGTCTACAGCAGAAGACCACTCCAAACCTACTTTAAGAGGAGCTCTCTTGAGTGGATAGTGACTACTACCTACAGACGGACCACAGAGTCCTCAATGACCATCTTGGCTTCACCAACGCCATTGTCTTCAGCAGAAGACAACCCCAAACCTACATTATGGATAGCTTTCTTGAATGGAGAGAGACTACTACCAACAGACAGGCCACAAGGCCTTCAATGACTAGCCTGACTTCCCCACCACCATTGGCTACAGCAGAGGACAGGCTCTGGTTCTATACTTGAGGTGGATAGTGACTACTACCAACAGACGTGCCACAAAATCCTCAATGACCATCTTGACTTCACTAACGCCATTGTCTTCAGCAGAAGATAACCCCAAAACCTACATTAAGGGGAGCTTTCTTGGATGGAGAGTGACTACTACCAACATACGCACCACAGAGTCCTCAACGACCATTTTGACTTCACCACCAGTGGTGTAACTAGAACCTTCAGGGCCCCGTGCAAGAAACCATGAAGGGCCCCCCTGAACCCCAGCCGAGGCCCTTCCCTCCGAGTCCGGTGGTGAAACTCCAGGGCTCGGTCACAGGTACGACTTTTGTGAGCCCTGTAGTTCCACCACTGGTATCAGCAGTTTTTTTATAATTTTTTACAATTTTTTTAGGAGTCCCGTTGGGGACTTTGGTGAGATATCAGAGGTCTAAACCGACCTATGATGTTACACCTTTGAGACAAAGAGGAAGAAGGGAAAGGGAGATTTGGTCCCTGTCCTCTTGGGAGAAGTGGGCCCTGTCCCCAGGAGAGATTGGGTCCTTGTCCTTAGGGAGATGGGGTCCCTGTACCCATGTAAGTAGGAGTCCCTGTCCCTAAGGGAAATGGGGTGCCTGTCCTCTGGGGAGAAGTGGGCCCTGTCCCGAGAGGAGATGGGGTCCTTGTCCCCAAGGGAAATGGGGTCCCTGTCCTTTAGGGAGAACTGGGCCCTGTCCCCAGGGGAGATGGGGTCCCTGTCCTTAGGGGACATATCTCCCAGAAAGACCTGTCAACATCTGTGTATGACGGGGAGGAGGGGGTGTGCTGGCAGACAAGCCTGCAGTGTCCTTTGGGGAGCCGGCTCTCATAGGGCTGCACTGCATCTGTGTGCTTAAAGTTTGTTTGCCCGGGAGAAGCATGCAGTGCAGTGTGAGCCGGACTCAGGGGGCGGGACTCTGGCTGGGGAGGACAGACACCGACTGAGCAGCACTGCATGGAGCAGGAGAGGGGGACCCGGAGGAGCGGCAGAGGACACAGGTGGGGAATGCACAACTAAAGCGCAGCCAGTGCGGTAGTCGAGCATGGAGCTCTGCTAGTCACCCCCCACCTCCAGCCACCCATGCGCCCGATGTCTAACCGCCTATGCTGCCACCTGCCATATGTAGAGGGGGCCACATGGGCCCCTTGCAGCACAGGGCCCGGTTGCGCTCGCGACTGCTGCACCCCCTATAGTTACGCCCCTGTTCACCACTACCATGGTCTACAGCAGAAGACAACCCCAAAACTACATTAAGGGAAGCTCTTTTAAGTGAAGAGTGACTACTACCAACAGATGGGCCACAGACTTCTAAATGACCAGCCTGACTTCATCACCACTATCATTGTCTACAGCAGAAGACCACTCCAAACCTACTTTAAGAGGAGCTCTCTTGAGTGGATAGTGACTACTACCTACAGACAGACCACAGAGTCCTCAATGACCATCTTGGCTTCACCAACACCATTGTCTTCAGCAGAAGACAACCCCAAACCTACATTATGGATGGCTTTCTTGAATGGAGAGAGACTACTACCAACAGACAGGCCACAGAGCCTTCAATGACTAGCCGGACTTCCCCACCACCATTGGCTACAACAGAGGACAGGCTCTGGGTCTATACTTGAGGTGGATAGTGACTACTATCAACAGACGCGCCACAAAATCCTCAATGACCATCTTGACTTCACCAACACCATTGTCTTCAGCAGAAGACAACCCCAAAACCTACATTAAGGGGAGCTTTCTTGAATGGAGAGTGACTACTACCAACAGACGCACCACAAAATCCTCAATGACCATCTTGACTTCACCAACGCCATTGTCTTCAGCAGAAGATAACCCCAAAACCTACATTAAGGGGAGCTTTCTTGAATGGAGAGTGACTACTATCAACACACGCCCCACAGAGTCGTCAACGACCATTTTGACTTCACCATGGTCTACAGCAGAAGACAACCCCAAAACTACATTAAGGGAAGCTCTTTTAAGTGAAGAGTGACTACTACAACAGATGGGCCACAGACTTCTAAATGACCAGTCTGACTTCATCACCACTATCATCATTGTCTACAGCAGAAGACAACCCCAAACCTTCATTAAGGGGAGCTCTCTTGAGTGGAAAGTGACTACTACCAAAACACATGTGTTTGTTGCTCAGTTAGTATGCTCAGTTGCCTGAGCATAATAACTAAATTGTGTATTCAAGTGCCTCTTTGAATTGAACCTGTGATTTGCCTAAGCAGGACCTGGGAGTGAAAGAAAAGCCCTGAGTAAACTACAAGTTGCTGGAGTTATAGCCTGCAGAGAGCTTTGGCTTCCTCACATGCTAATTGGCCCAGTGCTGTCACATGGCATTAGCCACATGCTTCTTCATACTCGAAGTAGGTTCTTCGGCAGGGATGGGGGAAGTATATACTGCTGGGGATGGACATGCTTTAAAGGAAACCTGGGCCAAGCACAGGTTTGCTTTAATAACAGGACTTGGAAATAAAAAATGAAAAGAAAGTACGAAGGAAGGAAACGCAGCCAGGCGCCAACAGAAAAACAGATTAAAGGAGAGCCAATGGGTACGATGCCACGGGTATGGAGAGAATCCTGCCAGCTCCATCTTGGCACTGAATGAGCCAGACATTGGTGTGTAAAAGGATATATTCTCAGTTGCTCCAGTTCCTACCTCAACAATCAACCATTCACCCATTCAGCAAGACCACCAAGGAGCAGGCAGAACCGGTGACCCAGCCCAATATCAGGAAGAGAAACCATTTTATGGCCCAAGCCAGTGATCCGGACACCAAAATAAAAAATTCCAAAAAAAATAGTAAAAAAAGAAAACAACTTCTAAGCAAGGACTGTGAAAAACCCAAACTCTCCAGTCTCCACCCATCCCTCACAGAAAGGTGTTTCTTATTCCTGAAACTCCAAGATTATTTTAGCTTGACACGTTTATATAAAGCTTAATTCTTTTTAACATTTTAGATGGCAAAAAAAAACTGTTGTGTTGTCACCAAAACAGGAATAGAGAGGAAATTTTCCAATGGGGACACCTGTTCTAGTGCTAACTGTCTAAGGGGGTATTTTTTTGTATTCTAGAGGGATCTCCTTTTATTTCCCGTTATGTCTATAGGACAGGAGGTGAAGGTAATTCTGTCCAATGGCAAAAAATGTCCAACCTGTGGCTCTTCAGCACTTATTGTGCAGCCTTTCGGGCCCCTGCAGACAGAATGCTGTGTTTTGGTGCTCACTGAAACCAGTGAAGGAAAAATATTCTTTGGACTGGCTTTTTGATTTTTTTTTCTTCTGTGCGGTCTATGCTCTCTCTTTTTACATTTTTTTCTGATCTTTTATAGTGGATCTTGCTGGGTGAAATATCAAATGCAGCAATATTAAAAGCACCGTCGAGAGTACAAATGTGGAAGCACTGATACAGTATGTAAATGGGCTGTATCTTCAGTCTATGACATTCTTCTGTAGCATGTCCCCAATCTCCAAAAACTCCTATAGCATGTCCACAGTCTCTGACCATTCGTCTGTAGCATTCCAGTAGACTCTGATCAACTACTGTAGCATGTCTGTGGTCTCTGACCATCTCCTTCAGAATGCCCATGGTCTCTAACCATCTCCTTTAGAATGCCCATGGTCTCTAACCATCTCCTTTAGAATGCCCATGACCTCTGACCATCTCCTTTAGAAGGCCCATGGTCTCTGACCATCTCCGTTAGAAAGCCCATGGTCTCTGACCATCTCCTTTAGAATGCTTATGGTCTCTGACCATCTCCGTTAGAATGCCCATGGTCTCTGACCATCTCCTTTAGAATGCCCATGGACTCTGACCATCTCCTTTAGAATGCCCATGGACTCTGACCATCTCCTTTAGAATGCCCATGGTCTCTGACCATCTCCTTTAGAATGTCCATGGTCTCTGACCATCTCCTTTAGAATGCCCATGGTCTCTGACCATCTCCTTTAGAATGCCCATGGTCTCTGACCATCTCCTTTAGAATGCCCATGGTCTCTGACCATCTCCTTTAGAATGCCCATGGTCTCTGACCATCTCCTTTAGAATGCCCATGGTCTCTGACCATCTCCTTTAGAATTCCCATGGTCTCTGACCATCTCCTTTAGAATGCCCATGGTCTCTAACCATCTCCTTTAGAATGCCCATGGTCTCTGACCATCTCCTTTAGAATGCCCATGGTCTCTGACCATCTCCTTTAGAATGCCCATGGTCTCTGACCATCTCATTTAGAATGCCCATGGTCTCTGACCATCTCATTTAGAATGCCCATGGTCTCTGACCATCTCCTTTAGAATGCCCATGGTCTCTGACCATCTCCTTTAGAATGCCCATGGTCTCGGACCATCTCCTTTAGAATGCCCATGGTCTCGGACCATCTCCTTTAGAATGCCCATGGTTTCTGACCATCTCCTTTAGAATGCCCATGGTCTCTGACCATCTCCTTTAGAATGCCCATGGTCTCTGACCATCTCCTTTAGAAGGCCATGGTCTCTAGCCATCTCCTTTAGAATGCCCATGGACTCTGACCATCTCCTTTAGAATGCCCATGGTCTCTGACCATCTCCTTTAGAATGCCCATGGTCTCTGACCATCTCCTTTAGAATTCCCATGGTCTCTGACCATCTCCTTTAGAATGCCTATGGTCTCTGACCATCTCCTTTAGAATGCCCATGGACTCTGACCATCTCCTTTAGAATGCCCATGGTCTCTGACCAACTCCTTTAGAATGCCCATGGTTTCTGACCATCTCCTTTAGAATGCCCATGGTCTCTGACCATCTCCTTTAGAATGCCCATGGTCTCTGTCCATCTCCTTTAGAATGCCCATGGTCTCTGTCCATCTCCTTTAGAATGCCCATGGTCTCTGACCATCTCCTTTAGAATGCCCATGGTCTCTGACCATCTCCTTTAGAATGCCCATGGTCTCTGTCCATCTCCTTTAGAATGCCCATGGTCTCTGACCATCTCCTTTAGAATGCCCATGGTCTCTGGCCATCTCCTTTAGAATTCCCATGGTCTCTGACCATCTCCTTTAGAATGCCCATGGTCTCTGACCATCTCCTTTAGAATGCCCATGGTCTCTGACCATCTCCTGTAGCATACCAGTCGTCTCCGATCATCTACTGTGGCGTGTCCATAGTCTCTAACCATTGTCAGTAGCATGCCAGTAGTCTCTGACCAACTACTGTAGCTTGGTAGTCAGAAAAGTGCAATATTGTCGTTTCCTTCTCACGTTTATCATATTAATCTCATTCAAAGCTGATTAAAGACCAAAAAGACAATGAGAAAACTTTTTAAAAAGGAGGGAAAAGCTTGTTTTTTAGTCTTTTTTTTTCTTTTTTTTTGGCCGTTCTTTTTAATTTATGTCCCTTTTGCTCACTATCAACTCGACTTGACAAGCTTGCTTAATTGGATAAATTTGGCTCTCACACTCCTCCTGAGATGGCCATGAAAGTGGTGGCATTTGGGTGGGAGAATTAAGGGGGGAAAACTGGTTTTAATTGCGGGGTGGTGGTTGGTTTGGGTGGTGGGGGGGGGTTACGTTTTTCTACATGAATTCCATCTGCTTTTTTTCCCTCACGGCCATTGACGAGGGCTCTTGAATATTCATGAAGGCCTTCTCTCTTCTCTTGGACCTCAGCTCCCCCCCCTCCCTCCTTCCTCGTGTCCCTCTCATAGCACCGGGACAATGCCCCATCTAAAAGGCCCCCCCTCTACGCATTAGACAAACACAGGCAGTGTCAAGTGTGAGGAGGGGCTTCAACTGCCAGTCATGCTCCAGGCCTACAATGGGGCCTAGAGGCCTTCAATAACACACTGCATGCTTTCCATATGGGGGCTGAGTAACCCATGGAAACCCTAACAGGCAGAACGAGGCTTAATAGAGTCTCTATTCATTGTAATGCAGCGAGCTGGCTCAAGAGACTATTGCCCCTCAGGTCGTTTTTCTTTATACCTATCAACCCCCCCCCCCAACCCCCCCTCCCTCCCCTCCACTTCTATTTTTTTTTTTTTTTTCCCTTCTCTCTTTCGTTTTATTGAATTGGAACAAAAGGCCGAGGTTGCTTAAGGGTCCCAATCTGGAGAGGATCGAGAGAAAAGATGATGCTTGGGTTTTTTTTTTTTTTTTGGAAGAAGAAGTGAGGGTTGGAAAAATAAGGAGGCCAATTTTTTTTTTTTTTATACCCTTTAAAAAAAAAAAAAAAAGGGAAAGTTAAAAAGCATACAGAGGTGCCAGCTGCCTTGACAAAACCTGGAACGGCCGGGGGGACCGCGGGGTTTTTCACGGTACAAAGGGCCGGCGTGGAAAAAGGTTAATGTCTAATAGAAAAAAACAGCTGCTTGAAATGAGAAGGCTCTCTGACCACCCTCCACGAAGCCGTGCTGCTCCAAGCACTCAACAAGCCAAAAAATAAATAGCTCTTGCCAGCCGAAGCAATGGCGACCTCCATCACCCACCACCCCCCCTCCCCCCCTTTCCAGAGAAAAGACTCCGGGGGAAGCTTTAATAGAGTGTCCCTGAGTACTTCATCCATTACAAGTGTCATGGAATCCACATTTCTGCCCCTCCTACGTGTTTTGCCTGATTTGCCCTGAGCCGACGCGTAGAAGGTGCCCATGGAGGAGCCAAGATGGCTCCCCCCCTATGCCCATCCTGCCAATGATCCTCCCATAGATAAAGTTCAAGAGATATAACAATAAATAGAAGAAAAATATCACGAAATTATGCTCAGTAATAATGAAATGAATCAATTAATAATGATCAGAAGAGAAGTGCAGAGCGTAAAAATTGCACTTTTCTGACTACCAAGTGTTTTTTCCTCACATCGGTGGTCAGAAAAGTGCCCTTTACGCTGGATGTCCGTGAAATGCCCAATTACATTGTTGGTCAGTGGGGAAGGGTCCCCTTAGATTGGTGATCATTGGGAAATGAACCCTCTTAGAATGGACCCCTTAACACTGGTGATCAGTGGGAAGAATGTTCCTTACATTGGTGATCAGTGAGAAGAATGTTCCTTACATTGGTGATCAGTGGGAAGAATGTTCCTTACATTGGTGATCAGTGAGAAGAATTTTCCTTACATTGGTGATCAGTGAGAAGAATTTTCCTTACATTGGTGATCAGTGAGAAGAATTTTCCTTACATTGGTGATCAGTGAGAAGAATGTTCCTTACATTGGTGATCAGTGAGAAGAATGTTCCTTACATTGGTGATCAGTGAGAAGAATGTTCCTTACATTGGTGATCAGTGAGAAGAATGTTCCTTACATTGGTGATCAGTGGGAAGAATGTTCCTTACATTGGTGATCAGTAGGAAGAATGTTCCTTACATTGGTGATCAGTAGGAAGAATGTTCAGTACATTGGTGATCAGTGAGAAGAATGGTGATCAGTGAGAAGAATGTCCCTTACATTGGTGATCAGTGAGAAGAATGTTCCTTACATTGGTGATCAGTGAGAAGAATGTTCCTTACATTGGTGATCAGTGAGAAGAATGTCCTTACATTGGTGATCAGTGGGAAGAATGTCCCTTACATTGGTGATCAGTGGGAAGAATGTTCCTTACATTGGTGATCAGTGTGAAGAAGAATGTTCCTTACATTGGTGATCAGAATGTTCCTTACATTGGTGATCAGTGGAAGAATGTTCCTTACATTGGTGATCAGTGGAGAAGAATGTTCCTTACATTGGTGATCAGTGGGAAGAATGTTCCTTACATTGGTGATCAGTGAGAAGAATGGTCCTTACATTGGTGATCAGTGAGAAGAATGTTCCTTACATTGGTGATCAGTGAGAAGAATGTCCCTTACATTGGTGATCAGTGAGAAGAATTCTTCTTACATTGGTGATCAGTGGGAAGAATGTTCCTTACATTGGTGATCAGTGAGAAGAATGTTCCTTACATTGGTGATCAGTGGGAAGAAGTCCCCCTTACATTGGTGATCAGTGGGAAGAATGTCCTCTTACATTGAAGAATGTTCCTTACATTGGTGATCAGTGGGAAGAATGCTCCTTACATTGGTGATCAGTGGGAAGAATGTCCCTTACATTGGTGATCAGGTGGGAAGAATGTTCCTTACATTGGTGATCAGTGGAAGAATGTTCCTTACATTGGTGATCAGTGAGAAGAATGTTCCTTACATTGGTGATCAGTGGAAGAATGTCCCTTACATTGTGATCAGTGAGAAGAATGTTCCTTACATTGGTGATCAGTAAGAAGAATGTTCCTTACATTGGTGATCACCTTACATTGGTGATCAGTGGGAAGAATGTTCCTTACATTGGTGATCAGGGGGAAGAATGTTCCTTACATTGGTGATCAGTGGGAAGAATGTTCCTTACATTGGTGATCAGTGGGAAGAATGTTCCTTACATTGGTGATCAGTAAGAAGAATGTTTCTTACATTGGTGATCAGTGGAGAAGAATGTTCCTTACATTGGTGATCAGTGGGAAGAATGTTCCTTACATTGGAAATCAGTGGGAAGAATGTTCTGACTATTATCTGACTATTCGGGTGGCATTTTAAGGGGCAGTTCCAGGCAGCAACTGCCCTGCAGAGTCCACAGAGCTCCTCACATGTGCAGTGGGCGGGTCTGCTCTCAGAAACGTGAGCTGTGGAACCTCCTCCCTTTCCTCTCTGCATCACCGACCACAATAAATGTCTAAATCTGATTGGTGGATGTGAGGAACTTAGAACTGATATTCTATTACATCAGGTTGTGTGTAGGTAAGACACAGTGAGGGGGGGTCTGCAGTGGGCGTGTTTGAGAATCCTCTCCGACATCACAAGCAGGTAAGCAAAAGGTGTTCCCAGAGCACCAGAAAACAGAGTTGGGGTCACCTGGATGAAACATTGAAATTCTGAAGATGCATTTCAGGGTTTCATTCCCATAAAAGGAAATACGATGCAGTGTAACGATCTGGCCACTGGGTGGCCCTGTGTTATTATTGCATTCAGAGATGTCCAAGCTATCAGTATAAAAGGAGGGGGGGGGGGGGGACATAGAATTGTGGTTGTGCTGATTCCATTCAGTGCAGATTTAAAGCTGACCACACACATTACAATCTGACGTTACGATTTCTATACGATTTGCTTTATATTAATATCGTCAATGTAATGCATGGGAAGGACGATCGTAAAAAATACTTAAAGTAAAAAATCGAGTGCAATGGCCTGTCCCTGGATCTACAGCACAAAAGCGGGTAATCTGCAATAAAGTTTGCTAAAACCTTCTGCAATATATATATATATATATATATATATATATATATATATATATACATATATATAACATCAGTCTGCTGCAGACAGAAGGGAGCATTTTCTCAGTCCCCTCTCTCCCAATAATCAGACTGCAACCTTGTAAATTTGAAAGAAAGCGGCTGCAGCAGGAGGCTGACCTGTGTCCGCCATTGTGCCACCTTTTATTATTTAATGGTCATCCTTCAGGTGATGTCATCAGTTTGCTGCAGGCAGGAGGGAACATTTCCTCAGTCACCCCTCCAAAACCGATCAGACTGCAACATTGTAACTTTGTAAGCAAGCCCAAAAGGAGAGAGGAAAAGCAGGGGGCTTATAGGTCATCAGTCTACTGCAGGAAGATTGGGGGGGGGGGTATCCTTAGTCTCCCCTTCCCAAAGAGGCTGCAGCAGGGGGCTGATCTGTGCCCGCCATTGCTCCATCTTTGATCACTTTAAAGTCACCCTTGAGGTGTCAGTCTGCTGCAGGCAGGAGAGAGCATTTCCTCAGTTTCCTCTCCCCCCAAGAGGCTGCAGCAGGGGGCTGATCTGTGTCTGTCATTGCTCCACTTTTGAAGTCATCCTTAGAGATTGTCATCAGTCCGCTGCAGGCAGGATGGGGCATTTCCTTAGTCTCTCCTACCCTCAGTGATTAGACTGCAACATCGTAACTTTTTTAGCAAGTCACAAGGTGAGAGGCTACAGCAGGGGGCTAATATGTCATCAGTCTGCTGCAGGCAGATGGGGGGGGATTTCTTTAGTCTCCCCTCCACAAAGAGGCTGCAGCAGGGGGCTGATCTGTGCCCGCCATCGCTCCATCTTTGATCATTTAAAAGTCATCCTTGAGATGTCATCAGTCTGCTGCAGGCAGGAGAGAGCATTTCCTCAGTCTCATCACCCCCCAAGAGGCTGCAGCAGGGGGCTGATCTGTGTCTGACACTACTCCACCTATTATAATAGTCACCTTTGAGATGATGTCAGCAGTCTGCTGCAGGCAGGAGAGAGCATTTCCTTAGTCTCCCCTCAGTGGTCAGACTGCAACACTGTAACTTTGTAGCAAGTCACCAGGTGAGAGGCTTACAGCAGGGGGCTGATACGTGTCAGACATTTGTGAACAAAAAAAAAAAACAATAAATTGCATCACAAAAACTCAACTTCAGTCGTAAGGTATTGGTAACATTCTGAAGGGAAAGACTCTCTGATGAAGTGAATCAGCCTGAAGTCAAAGCTCCCTGACATCGAGGGGGGGAATCGAGGACACTTGGCACCTGCAGACAGGAGTGCAGGGAAAAGGTTGACACCTCGAGGCGTGCGGAGTGTACACAGAGCGCGGAGGAGGACACAGGAGAGAAGGGCCGCTGTGTGGATTTAGCTAATCTCCCCTCTATGGGGGAAGAGGCTCTTTATACCGATAAATTGTTGACTCTTTTTTTTTTTTCCCTTTTGTGTGGTTAAGTCAACAGATTAGAGAGCGGGATGCCAGGCAGGAGCCGTAATGACAACGGCAAACACCGGCAGCATGCCGACCTTCTCCTCCCGATCTGACCCATTGTGTCTAGTCGTCGACGGACGGTGGCCATAGACCGCCCAATAATCACACCGGAACTTTGTTTAATGGGTAGGAACCAAAAACGACGACACCACAGATCAGAGGACCCCAACATGTTACCATCATACCCCCCCCCAATGGAGTGCCCAATATGACCCCGTACCACCTTCACCTGGCCATCCAAATCATCATCGTCACCAGTCCTATGACTTTTATTATACAGGATTTATATAGCACCAAAGTCAAGAGGGTAGGAGGGCCCTGATAATGGGAGCATACAATCTAAAAGTGGAGGGCAATCGATACAAAAAGGTAATACCTGTGTTGGGACAGGTTGATGGAGTTGGTGGACTCGGGATAGGCTTCCCTGAAAAGATGAGTTTTCAGGGACCGCCTAAAGGCGGACAGAGTAGGAGATAGTCAGAGAGGTTGGGGTGAGGAGTTCCAGAGAACGAGAGAGGCTCTGGAGAATTCCTGGAGGTGGACAGAGTATGAGATAGTCAGAGAAATTGGGGTGAGTAGTTCCAGAGAACGAGAGAGGCTCTGGAGAAGTCCTGGAGGTGGACAGAGTAGGAGATAGTCAGAAAGATTGGGGTGAGGAGTTCCAGAGAACGAGAGAGGCTCTGGAGAAGTCCTGGAGGTGGACAGAGTAGGAGATAGTCAGAAAGATTGTTGTGAGGAGTTCCAGAGAACAAGAGAGGCTCTGGAGAAATCCTGGAGGTGGACAGAGTAGGAGATAGCCGGACATATTGGGGTATGGCGTTCTAGAGGATAAAAGAGATCCTGGAGGTGGTCAGAGTAGAAACTAGCCAGACAGATTGAGGTAGGGAGTTCTAGAAAGTGAGAGAGGCTCTGGAGAAGTCCTGGAGGTGGAAAGAGCAGGAGATAGTCTGACAGAATGAGGTAGAGAGTTCCAGAGGGTGGGAGAGGCTCTAGAGAAGTCCTGGAGGTGGACAGATTGGATTAGGGATTTTCAGAGGATGGGAGAGGCTCTGGAGAAGTTATAGAGGTGAACAGAGTAGGAGATACCCACACAGATCAGGGTGGGGGGTTCTAGAGGAATGTGAAGAGGCTCTGGAGAAGTCCTTGAGGTGGGCAGAGTAGGATATAGCCAGTGATAATGGGGTAGAGAATTCCAGAGGATGAAAGAGGCTCTGGAGAAGTTATGGAGGTGGACAGATTAGGAGATAATGGACAGATTGGGGTGGGGGAGTTTCAGAGGATGGGAGAGGTTTTGGAGAAGTCCTGGAGGTGGATAGAGTAGGATATAGCTGGTCAGATTAGATTAGAGAGTTCCAGAGGATGGGAGAGGCTCTGGGGATTTCATGGAGGGGGACACAGTAGGATATAGATGGTCATATTATATTAGAGAGTTCCAGAGGATGGGAGAGCCTCTGGAGAAGTCCTGGAGGTGGACAGAGTAGGAGATAGCCAGACAGAATGAGATATAGCATTCCTGAGGATGGGAGAGTCTCTGGAGAAGTCCTGGAGGTGAACAGAGTAGGAGATAGCCAGCCAGATCAGGATAGGAAGTTCTGGAGGAATGGGATAGGCTCTGGAGAGGTCCTGGAGGTGGGCAGAGTAGGATGTAGCCAGTCATAATGAGGTGGAGAGTTCCAGAAGATGGCAGAGGCTCTGGAGAAGTCCTGGAGGTGAACAGAGTAGAAGATAGCCGGAGAGATCATGGTAGGAAGCTCTAGAGAATGGGAGAGGCTCTAAAAAAGTCCTTGAGGTGGACAGAGCAGGAGATAGCAGACAGATTGGGGTATGGATTTTCAGAGGATGGGAGAGGCTCTGGAGAAGTCCTGGAGGCAAACAGAGTAGAAGATAGCCAAACAGATCAGGGTAGGGGGTTCTAGAGGAGTTAGAGATGCTCTGGAGAGGTCCTGAAGGTGGGCACAGTAGGAGATAACCAGACAGATAAGGATAGGGAGTTCTAGAGGAATGTTAGAGGCTCTGGACAGGTCCTGGAGGTGGACAGAGTAGGAGATAGCCAGACAGATTCATGTATTGAGTTCTAGAAGGTTTGGGGAACCTCTGGAGATGTCCTTGAGGTGGACAGAGCAGGATATAGTGGACAAATTGGGGTAGGGAGTTTCAGAGGATAGGAGGGGCTCTGGATTGGTCCTGGGAGGTGGACAGAGTAGGAGATAGCTAGACAGATTGAGGTAGGGAGTTCTAGAAGGTGGGGGAAGCTCTGGAGATGTCCTGTAGGTGAACAGAGTAGAAGATAGTCAGATCATAGTAGGAAGTTCTAGAGGATAGGAAAGGCTCTGGAGAGGTTCTGGAGGTGGACAGAGCAGGAGATAGTGGACAGATTGGGGTAGGGAGTTTCAGAGGATGGGAGGGGCTCTGGAGAGGTAGGAAGTTCTAGAGGATAGGAAAGGCTCTGGAGAGGTTCTGGAGGTGGACAGAGCAGGAGATAGTGGACATATTGGGGTAGGGAGTTTCAGGAGGATGGGAGGGGCTCTGGAGAGGTCCTGGAGGTGGACAAAGTAGGAGATAGCCAGACAGATTGAGGTAGGGAGTTCTAGAAGGTTTGGGGAAGCTCTGGAGAGGTCCTGGAGGTGGACAGAGCAGGAGATAGTGGACAGATTGGGGTAGGGAGTTTCAGAGGATGGGAGGGGCTCTGGAGAAGTCCTGGAGATGGGCAGGTTAGGATATAGCCAGTAAGAATGGGGTAGGGAGTAGCTGGGCCAGAACAGATAGTAATTAGACCCAGGAGAGGAGACGAGGTCTATGACATGCAACCAGGGAGGGGGCTGTGCTAGGGGATTTGACTCTTCCTGGAGTAGTTCAAAAGCCAATTGCAAGTCAATAAAAAAAATAAAAAAAATCACGGAAAGGAAAAATGTTGCGCGATATACTTTATGACGTCCAATCCGATCGCTCGGCGTAGATAAACTAAACACGACTCGCCACCCGGCTACTTTTTTACGACGGATGCAGGTGTCAGCACTCAAATACGGAGGATTTTCTTATCATCCCCGCAGGATGTGGAATTTCCTCCGGTGACAGGCCCCGCCTTACTAAAAATGAGCAGAGCCGCTCATCGGGGGCCAGGGGAGGGCCGGTGCTCCGGAGACGCATTCGCACCCCGCTCTAAAAATAAGCCCCTTAAATCCCTCATAAAAACACAGCAGACAATCGACGCGCGGAGCGGAGGCTTGCGTTAGTCATCAGAGTATTTACTCCTCTCCCACGGCGGCATTTCAGAGACAATGTAACCTTTAAACAAAGGAAAAAATTGGCGTTTGTCTTCATTTCATCACGTTTGTTCCGAGGAGAGCGCAAAGACTTGGTGGCCAGAGCCGCGCAGATTCTTAAAACATACTCTTATGCATAGAAGAATGTTATGATGTGCTGCCATGTCTTATAATGTAGGAGATATCTGGAAAGATTGTGGTAGGGAGTGCTAGTGGATGGGAGAGACTCTGGAAAAGTCCCGGAGGTGGCTAGAGTAGGAGATATCTGGACAGATTGGGGTAGGAATTTCTCCAGGGTCGGAAAGGCTCTAGAGAAGTCGTAGAGGTGAACAGAGTAGGAAATAACCAGACAGATTGGGGAAGGGAGTTCTAGAAGATGGGAGAGGCTCTAGAGAAGTCCTGGAGGTGGTCAGAGTGGGAGATAGCCGGACAGATTGAGGTGGGGACTTCCAGAGGATGGGAGAGGTTCTGGAAAAGTCCTGGAGGTGAACAGAGTAAGGGATAACTGAAAAGATCAGGGTGGGTTGTTCTAGAGGACAGGAGAGGCTCTGGAAAAGTCCTGGAGAGTAAGAGACAGTCAGTCAGATTGTGGTAGGAAGTTCCAGAGGATAGGAAAGGCTCTGGCGAAGTTTTGAAGGTGGAGAGAGAAGAAGATAGCTGGGCATATTGGATTAGGGAGTTCCAGAGGATGGGATAGGCTCTGAAAAATTCCTGGAGGTGAACAGAGTAGGGGATAGCTGGATATATTGGGGTGGGGGGTTTCAAAGGATGGGAGAGGCTTTCCTGGAGGTGGACAGAGTAGGGGATAGCTGAATAGATTGGGGTGGAGAATTCCAGAGGATGGGAGAGGCTCTGGAGAAGTCCTGGAGAGTAGGAGATAGCTGGACAGATTGGGATAGAGAATTCTAGAGAATGGAAAAAGTTGTGGAGAGGCTTTGGAGAAGTCCTGGAGGTGGGCAGAGTAGGAGGTAGCTGGACGTATTGAATTAAGGAGTTCTAGAGATCAAGAGAGTCGGAGGTAGCTGGACATATTGAATTAGGGTGTTCTAGAGATCAAGAGAGGCTCTGAAGAAGAAGTGCTGGAGGTAGACAAAGTAGGGGATAGCTGTAAAGTTTAGGGTGGGAAGTTCCAAAAGGATGGGAGAGGGTCTGGAGAAGTCCTGGAAAGTAGGGAATATCTGGAAAGATTGGGGAAGAGAATTCTAGTGAATGGGAGAGGCTCTAGAGAGGCTTTGGAAAAAGTCCTGGAGGTGGACGAAGTAGGAGATAACCGGACAGATTGGGGTGGAGTGTTCCAGAGCACGGGAGAGGTTCTAGAGAACGGGAGAGGCTCTAGAGAGGCTTTGCAAAAGTCCTGGAGGTGGACGGAGTAGGAGATAGCCGTACAGATTGGGGTGGAGTGTTCCAGAGCACGGGAGAGGTTTTGGAGAGATCCTGGAGAGTATGAAATAGCTGGACAGATTTGGGTAGAGAATTCTTAAGAATGGGAGAGGCCCTGGAGAGGCTTTGGAGAAGTCCTGGAGGTGGACGGAGTAGATAGCCGGACAGATTGGGGTGGAGTGTTCCAAAGCACGGGAGGGGTTCTGGAGAGGTCCTGGAGAGTATGAAATAGCTAGAGAATTCTTAAGAATGTGAGAGGCTCTGGAGAGGCTTTGGAAAAGTCTTTTAGGTGGACAGAGTAGGAGATAGCTGGACATATTGTATTAGAGAGTTCCAGAGGATGGGAGAAGCTCTGAGCAAGTCCTGGAGGTGAACAGAGTAGAGGATAGTTGGAAAGATCAGGAGTAGGAGATAGCCGTACAGATTGGGGAGGAGTGTTCCAGAGCACGGGAGAGGTTTTTGAGAGGTCCTGGAGAGTATGAAATAGCTGGACAGATTGGGGGTAGAGAATTCTTAAGAATGGGAGAGGCTCTGGAGAGGCTTTGGAAAAGTCTTTCAGGTAGACAGAGTAGGAGATAGCTGGACATATTGTATTAGGGAGTTCCAGAGGATGGGAGGAGCTCTTAGGAAATCCTGGAGGTGGATAGAGTAGGGGATAGTTGGAAAGATTGGGGTGAGAAGTTCCAAAGGGTGGAAGAGGCTCCGGAGAAGTCCTGGAGAGTAGGAAATAGCTGAAAAAAATGGGGTAGAGTATTCTAGAGAATAGGAGAGGCTCCGGGGAGGCTTTGGAAAAGTCCTGGAGGTGGACGGAGTAGGAGATAGCCGGACAGATTGGGGTGGAGTGTTCTAGAGAACGGAGGGGTTCTGGAGAGGTCCTGGAGAGTATGAAATAGCTGGACAGATTGGGGTAGAGAATTCTTAAGAATGTGAGAGGCTCTGGAGAGGCTTTGGAAAAGTATTTTAGGTGGACAGAGTAGGAGATAGCTGGACATATTGTATTAGAGAGTTCCAGAGGATGGGAGAAGCCCTTAGGAAGTCCTGGAGGTGGACAGAGTAGAGGATAGTTGGAAAGATCAGGGTGAGAAGTTCCCAAAACATGGCCCGTTGTGGGTACTTGAGGACTGAGGTTGAGAACCACTAGGGGACAGCTGGATGGTGGTTGGTGGGATTGGTGCCGGTGAAAATTGAGTAATAATCTTTGAGAAACTCTCAAACCTAGTCCGGCATTTTAAAAGTAAAGCATTGCGCATCAAAATACCGCTCCTTACCGTGCGCACAAGAACAATTTTTTAAAAACGTTTAAACGCACAAATTCCGCAAAACGCAAGAGCCCGGCGGTGAAAGGGTTACAGCTCCGCCATTACTCAGCGTCTCGCCCCGAGTGGATGACCAAACGCGCCCCCGACTCGGAGGATAAATTCCATGTGACTCACACCGAATATGAAGAAAGTCAAGTTTTTTTGTGAAGTTGTGGAGAGCAGAAGACAAATTGAACTCCCAGAGAATCTCGAATTACCAAAACCGCCCGGGGATTCTAGAATTTCGCCGGCCGTGCCAACGCTGCGCCCTCGCCAGGAACGCCAGGAACGCCAGCCAGAGCCCGGGGAGCAGCAGCCGAATCGCAGATGGAAGGGGAGGAAGGAAAAAAAAAAAGACGACCGAAAATGAAGGGTTTCGGGGCATATGGGAAAAGCAACGTTGGAATGCCGCGTCCACCGCAGATTGGCGTTTGCGGAGAAAAAACGGTCGTCGGGGTTGCGCAACAATAGCAGCAAAATCGCATTGCATTTGAGGTGGCATTTAGAATGCGCCAAACGTTTTGCCACAGACCGGTGCGATTTGGACCTCCGATTTCATTGGGGCTTGTGACTCCATTTTTTTTAACAGAAGCCAAAGCAAGTCGCAATGAAGTCGCTAAAAAGTAGCGCAGGGACCTTTTATCAAAGACGTCGCGATTTGAAGCGTCCCATTTCTGGCAATAAGGGTGCGATTTTGAACTGTCAGATGGCACGACAAATCACACTGGTGTGAACCAGGGCTTACTGGCACCCGAAAACGCAATTCGATTTTACTGTGATTATTGCGCAACAGGATCACGCAATAATCGCGGCACATCACGCCTTTAAAAAAGCACGAAGCTTGTTGCCCAAAAAGGAGTAAGACCTTTTTTGGGCAACAAAAACGCATAGGGACCTATGCGACACGCAGAATCGCGTGTAAATAGCTCTTTGAAAACCGCATAGCGGGAAACACGCGTTTCCGCTACGCGATATGTAAAGAGGGCAAGCGCAGCATGTTTGCAGTGCCATTCATTGTTGCGGCAACAAAAAAAAAAAAGCGCTTTTTGTCACCCAGAAAAATGCGAAAAAAAAAAAAACAAATACGGCAAAACTCATGGTAAAAAATGCACAAGGCTCAAAAAAAGCTACTTTGTCCCACTTAGGGCCGCCCTATGCGTTTCGTATATAAAAGACGCACACAAAAAAAGCGCAAAAAGGGCGAATTTTGAAAATGTAGGTGAATGGGGCCCTAATGAGTTACCTTTAAAATGGAGATTAAAGCGAGATGGGGGAGGGGCCTTTAATAAGGGCCAAAGGGC
The DNA here is from genome assembly GCA_028564925.1 of Lithobates sylvaticus. NCBI lineage: Eukaryota > Metazoa > Chordata > Amphibia > Anura > Ranidae > Lithobates > Lithobates sylvaticus. Next base: position 18,175,267 of record CM053027.1, read on the forward strand.
CCCATCACACATCGTCGCACCTCGGACTCAGCCCATCTTATATTCAATATCTTGGCCAAACTGACGCATTCTGGCGCACGCAAAAGCCACTCCCACTTTCCCCACCGACGCTTCTACGTGTGCGCAACTGACGCACCGCATCCCAACCGACCGTAAAGTCGCAATGCGTTTGGACATCCTTCAACACATACACATCGTACCCATTTCATATAGGAATAACAGGAAGCGGAGTTCTACTTTAGACCGCGTCCCATGAAACGTTTGCATTATTTAATAACCTCCCAACGCCGTTTCCTGCTCCTCGTTCCGGAGTCGTCAACAGCTCCGCCAGCGCGCTAATAATAACCGCCCGCGCCATGGTCGCCGGGAACAGGTCGATTCTTCACCGATCAATAGGACAAGGACACTTCGCACCGCAAGGCCAACTGAAGAGGACCTGTCTCTTCTTTAGTGGCAAGCGCCCCCCCCCCCCCCCCCCCCCCCCCCCCACCCCCCCCCCCCCCCCCCCCCCAATTCCTGTCTCACCATTTTCTACCACTTCAGTACAAATATCTTGCAAAATGTAGAAAAATTATTCTGTGGATGGCGCCGGTGCCCAGAGAGCGCCCCCCATGGTCAGTGTGCTGTGAGGCAGCACCATCAGCCATAGCCCCATTTTTTTTCAGCCAGCGGCTGGCTTTCTCATGAAGGCGGTAGGAGTGGCTCAGTAGCCGCTGGATCGCTTTCACAAGTGGCAGGAAGGGACAATCCCCCCCGCAAACCATCCCCCCCCCCGCCGCTTCGCCAACCGCCGGTATTGCTCGGGCTTGCCGTTTTTACCAGCGCGCCCTGAGAAACGATACTGGTCACAAAGGCAAACAGAGACCAGATTGTCTCCGATCGCCTCTGTGGCCTTGGAGGACCAGAGCGATGTTGTGACATCACTTCCGGTCTAGGGTGGAAGTACACAAAATGTTATTTATTTTTTTTAAAGCAAAAGATCTTTTTTTTTTTTTTTTTATCTTTTGCTTTCTTTTTTTTACTTTTTATCTTTTGTCTTTTTGACCCCAGATCTCTCCATAAAAAGGACCTGTCATCCTTATTTCTGTTACATCGGATGTTTACAGTAATGGGAATAAAAGTGATCATAAAAAAAAAAAAATTCAAGGGACAGTGTAAAAAAAAAAAGAAAGTATAATAATAATAAATAAGAAGTGTAAAAAATAAATAAATAAATATGAAAAAATCCAGATCTCTTTATTAAGAGGACCTGTCACCCTTATTTATATTACAAGGGAATAAAAGTGATAACAAAATAAATAAAGGGACAGTGTGAAAAAAATAAATATGAAAAAAAAAACAGATCTATTTATTAAGAGGACCTGTCATGCTTATTTATATTACATGGGATGTTTACATTACTTGTAATGGGAATAAAAGTGATCATTAAAAAAAAAATTAAAGGGACAGTGTAAAAAAATAAAAATAATAATAAATAAGAAAAAAAAATCCAGATCTCTTTATGAAGAGAACCTGTCATCCTTATTTCTGATACAAGGGAATAAAAGTGATAAAAAATAAAAATAAATAATAAAGGGACAGTGTGAAAATCAAAAATAAAATAAACGAGACAAATAGATCTTTTCATTAAAGGTGAATAAGAGATTAGGGGTCTTTTTGACCGGAGATCTCTCCATAAAGTGGATTTGTCATCCTTATTTCTATTACAAGGGAATAAAAGGGATAACAAAATAAATAAATAAAGGGACAGTGTAAAAATAAAAATAAACTAAAAAAAAAAAAAAACTGATCTCTTTATTAAGAGGACCTGTCATGCTTATTTATATTACATGGGATGTTTACATTACTTGTAATGGGAATAAAAGTGATCATAAAAAAAATTAAAGGGACAGTGTTAAAAAATAAAAATAAGAATAAATAAGAAAAAAAAAATCCAGATCTCTTTATGAAGAGAACCCGTCATCCTTATTTCCATTACAAGGGAATAAAAGTGATAAAAAAATAAATAAATAAAGGGACAGTGTGAAAATAAAATAAATAAGAAAAAAGTAAAACAGATCTTTTCTTTAAAGGTGAAGAAGATGTTAGGGGTCTTTTTGACCCCAGATCTCTCCATAAAGAGGGCCTGTCATTCTTTTATTATTATTATTATTTTATTATTATTATTATGATGTTTATATTACTTGTAATAGGAATAAAAGTGATAAAAAATAAAAAATAAAGGAACAGTGTAAAAAGAATACAAATAAATAAATAAGAATAATAATAAAAAAAAAAAAAAACAGATCTCTTTATTAAGAGGACCTATCATGCTTATTTATATTACAAGGGATGTTTACTTTTCTTATAATAGGAATAAAAGTGATAAAAAAAATAAAAATAAAGGAACAGTGTAAAAATTAAAAAATAAAATAAATATATATATATATATATTTTTTTTTATTTTTCCATCCTATAAGTGTAACTTTAGATCTGCATGCCACCATTGCGACATACACAGGAGACAAGCAAGCAGGCAGGTCTGGAGCCCCTTTTAATTAAGCCCCTCCCACATAACAACAAGAACACATTATAGATACATTATAATTATTTAGAAGAAAAAGAGTCAGCTTGAAACAAAGTATCCAAATTAAAGGTTACAAATAAAGTTACAAAAAGAAAATGATTTTCTCAAAAACAATCAGCACTATGCAGATTTTTTAAAATTTTTCTTAGGCATTCCCTTTAAGGCCGGCTCCCCCTGCGCCACCCCGCGACACGTAAAGGGTTACTCCGCCCGGCGTGTGTAATTCTCTGCGGATCCTGGCTGGGGTTTGAGGTTTCAGGTGACCAGGCTGTGGGTTTCCTGACCCCGGGTCTTGTTTTCTTAAGGTTTGTGGCCTCTCAGCCCTCCAAGCAAATTACCCTGCGAAACCCCAAAGCTGTCACTGCGACGACCAGACCGCCCGGGGGGGAGGGGTGGACCAGGACGGAGGAAAGCCTCGGAGGGGGGCTCAGGACTGAGGAGAGACCCCCCTTTATACACCAAAGATGGCCACAAACATATAAAATCGCACATCACTGCGCTGAAATCACGCCACTCGTCGCGTGTTTTATACTTCGCGGGGGGTGTAAGCGTTCCCAAATTAATCATAAAGTAATCGACACTGCTGCTTTTATAAGTACACAATATTTGACTATATATATATATATATATATATATATATATATATCAATATATATATATATATATCATTTTAGATATATTTTTTTCCCTAATTTATATATAGCAATATAATATTTTTTTCTAATTTATATATAGTAATATAATATTTTTTTTTTTTATTTATATATATATATATTTTTTTTTTCTAACTTATATATATATATATACATATATATATATATATATATATATATATATATATATGTCTTTTTTTATTTATATATATTAATATAATTTTTTTAACATATATATATATATATATATATATATATATATATATATATATATATATATATATATATATATATATATATATATATATATATATATATATATATATATTATTTATTTTTAATTTATTTATATATATATATATATATATAAAAATATAAATAATATTTTTTTATATATATATTTTTATATTATATATGAATGGGGGGGGGGATTTGAGTTAGGATGGGAAATTTTTGGATGGGGGGGGGGGGGGTTTGGATTGGGTGGTGTGTACTTGGAGGGCAAATTTTAGTGGTAGAGGATTTATCCTAGAAGGGGTGATTTTTTTTTTGGGGGGGGGCGGCATTTGGGTGCTGCGGAGATTTAGCAGGCGGATGGATTTGTATTGGGGGGGGATTTATGCTTAGGGGGTAACCAAGCAGATTAGTGCTCAGTTTATTTGGGAGGAGGATTTTTTTTTTTTTGGGGGGGGGGGGGCGCAGTTTGCCATGTTCGCCCTGGGCTCTGGATAACCTTGTCCCGGCATTGTGTGAATGAGCCCCTAAAAAACTGGTAAATGTCATTCCAATTTTATTTTTTTTAATTTGCTGCTTTCAATAAAGAAAATCCCCTTGTTCTGGCACTTCCTGTTATAGGGTGACAACGTCTCCTGATTGTTCTTCTAGGGTTGTCACTCCTATGAAGTCATTATTTCAGCATACAATACTCGGGCACGGTCCGCCGTTGTGACCATCTGGGAGCCGGCCCTGAGAAATGCCCTGAGAAATGCCCTGCAGCCATCCCTGGAGTGCATGTAGACAGGAAGTGGCTGCAAAGAGGTTGTTAGAAGATCCGCAGCACTGAGATGTAAGTAAGGATGAGGAAAGGTGGAAATGAGGATTTCATTGTCTAACCTATACAGAGCTCAGAGACGTGACGTTCAGTTCTGGCTTACATCCACTTCTACGAGATTTTAGCGGTTGGTTCGGATTTCATTGGCCCGGGATCTCAGTATAAAAGTCAGTTCTCCGGGGCGGTGCGATCGATCGTCCTCCGGCGCCCTCACAGTTAAGCCATCGCCTGTCCTCATTTGACGCCTGGCAGAGCTCCTCGCCCCCAGGAACGAGTTAAAAGAGCAAGAAAAATCTGCATCATAATGAAACGCACACTCCCAGCCGGGCCGAGGATCTCGTCTCACACGCAGCGCGCCCCGACCTCGCAATCTGCCAGCACTCCACTGTAATTCCAGAGACAAACAAAAAAAAAAAAAAAACGCCATCAGCGACCTCCTTCTGAAAATGCCAGTGTCCTGGCTCTCATTCTGCACCTCCGGCTTCAATATACTCTGACCTGCACCCAAGGATCGCGGAGAAGGAGCCCTGACTTTGCGCGCCGCGCACTTAGGGCGCATTCACACATCGGCGTTCTGAATCGCGGGGGGCAGAATTTATTATTTATGTGTTTTATTTAATTGTTTATTTATGGAACTATTATTATTTATTTTTGTTTAATTATTGCATTTAAACAGAAAAAAGGCTCAGAAACGCGTGACAAAACGCGGCTAAATCGCTTTCGAAACATCCAGGTGTGAATGGCAAAAATGCACAATGTACATTTCAGATGCCATTCGTTTTTACGGCACGTAAAAAAAAACGCGATGCGATTCTGCCGCGGTCGCTGCGCAATAAAATTGCTCTGTAAACGCGCAAAATTGCATCGCGTGAAGCTTGTCGTTAGAATCAGACAGGTTCGGTGCATTTTTTTAAAGCATTTTTTTTTTTTTTTGCTCCATAGAAATGCATGGAAGCGCTTGATTTGAGCATTTTAGCTGCATTTCTGAGCGTTTTTCTGTTTAAATGCAATACTTAAACAAAAATATATAATAATAGTTTAATAAATAAACAATTAAATCAAACACATAAATAAATAATAAATAAAAGAAAACATGAATAATAATAAAAAAAATAAAAATAAAATAACCCTAACCCCAAACCTTAACCGTAATATTAACCCCTAACTCTATAATAAATAAATAAAAAACAAAGAAAAATTTAAAACTAAAACTAAAACAACCCTAACCCCAATATCAATCCCTTATATTTGCCACCTAACTAAACACATAAATAAATGAAACATGAATAATAATAAAAAAATAAATAAAATAACCCTAACCCCAACCCCGAACCCTAATATTAACCCCTAACTCTATAATAAATAAATAAAGCATAAATAATAATAAAAGAATACAAATAAAACAACCCTAACCCCAATATTAATCCCTTATATTTACCACCTAACTAAACACATAAATAAATGAAACATGAATAATAATAAATAAATAAAATAACCCTAACCCCAACCCTAATATTAACCCCTAGCTCTATAATTAATAAATAAAACATAAATAATAATAAAAAATAAAACAACCCTAACCCCAAAATTAATCCCTTATATTTACCACCTAACTAAACACATAAATAAATGAAACATGAATAATAATAAAAAATAAATAAATAAAATAACCCTAACCCCAACCCCCGAACCCTAATATTAACCCCTAACTCTATAATTAATAAATAAAACATAAATAGTAATAAAAAAATAAAAATAAAACAACCCTAACCGTAATATTGATTCCTAATATTAACCCCTAACTCTAAAATAAATAAAACATAAATAATAATCAAAATAATTAAAATAATCCCAACCCCTAACCCTAATATTAATTCCTAATACAAGTATCTCTTGCTTTACTGACAAATAAAAGAGAGGATGGGGAGGAGAGGGTCTGAGCGGTAAAAATGGGACCTCTTGCCAATGTAATTAATATGAAAAATTCCATAAGGCCAGAATTTTTTCTTGAAAAGGTTGTAACACTAGGGGGAGGGGGAGGGGAAGAGGGAGTGCAAGAGAGATGAAAGAAAGAGGAAAGGACGAAAAAGCAAAGGAAGAAAGATCGAAAGAACAAAAAGTTAAAGGAAGAAAGAGAGAAGGAAGAAAAGGCAAAAAAAAAAAAAGCAAAGGAAGATAGAAAGAAGAAAGAAAGAAAGAGAAGGAAAAGAGAGAGGTGGAAGAAAAAGTAAAGGAAGCGAGAAGGAAGATAGAGAGATGGAAGAAAGAGTAGGAAAATAAAGAGAAGATAAAAAGAGTAAAGAAAGAAAGAAGAAAAAAAGAGAGGAGGAAGATATAGAGAAGGAAAATAGAGAGAAGGAAGAAGGAGCAAAGGAAGAAACACAGAGAGAAGATAGAAAGAGTGAAGGAAAAAAGAGCGAAGGTAGAAGGAGTTAAAGCGGAGCTCCACCCAAAAAGAGAAGCTCCACTTGTCTGTCTCCTCAGATAGATAGAGAGGAGGAAGACAGAGAGAAGGAAGGTGGAGAGAATGGAGACAGAGAGAATGAAGACAGAGAGAAGGAAGGTGGAGAGAATGGAGACAGAGAGAATGAAGATATAGAGAATGAAGACAGAGAGAAGGAAGACAGAGAGAAGGAAGATAGAGAGAAGAAAGACAGAGAGAAGGAAGACAGAGAGAAGAAAGACAGAGAGAAGGAAGACAGAGAGAAGGAAGGTGGAGAGAATGGAGACAGAGAGAATGAAGATAGAGAGAATGAAGACAGCGAGAAGGAAGGTGGAGAGAATGGAGACAGAGAGAATGAAGATATAGAGAATGAAGATAGAGAGAATGAAGACAGAGAGAAGGAAGGTGGAGAGAATGGAGACAGAGAGAATGAAGACAGAGAGAAGGAAGGTGGAGAGAATGGAGACAGAGAGAATGAAGACAGAGAGAATGAAGATAGAGAGAATGAAGACAGAGAGAAGGAAGACAGAGAGAAGGAAGACAGAGAGAAGGAAGACAGAGAGAAGAAAGATAGAGAGAAGAAAGACAGAGAGAAGGAAGACAGAGAGAAGGAAGACAGAGCGAAAGAAGATAGAGAGAAGGAAGATAGAGAGAAGGAAGATAGAGAGAAGGAAGACAGAGAAAAGGAAGACAGAGAGAAGAAAGACAGAGAGAAGGAAGACAGAGAGAATGAACACAGAGAGAAGGAAGATAGATAGAAGGAAGATAGAGAGAAGAAAGATAGAGAGAAGGAAGATAGAGAGAAGGAAGATAGAGAGAAGGAAGACAGAGAGAAGGAAGACAGAGAGAAGAAAGACAGAGAGAAGGAAGACAGAGAGAATGAACACAGAGAGAAGGAAGATAGATAGAAGGAAGATAGAGAGAAGAAAGATAGAGAGAAGGAAGACAGAGAGAAGGAAGACAGAGAGAAGGAAGACAGAGAGAATGAAGACAGAGAGAAGGAAGATAGAGAAAAGAAAGATAGAGAGAAGAAAGATAGTGAGAAGGAAGACAGAGAGAATGAAGACAGAGAGAATGAAGACAGAGAGAAGGAAGACAGAGAGAAGGAAGACAGAGAGAATGAAGACAGAGAGAAGGAAGATAGATAGAAGGAAGATATAGAGAAGAAAGATAGAGAGAAGAAAGATAGAGAGAATGAAGACAGAGAGAAGGAAGACAGAGAGAAGGAAGACAGAGAGAAGGAAGACAGAGAGAATGAAGACAGAGAGAAGGAAAATAGAGAGAAGGAAGATAGAGAGAGAGAAAGATAGAGAGAAGAAAGATAGTGAGAAGGAAGACAGAGAGAATGAAGACAGAGAGAAGGAAGACAGAGAGAAGGAAGACAGAGAGAATGAAGACAGAGAGAAGGAAGATAGATAGAAGGAAGATATAGAGAAGAAAGATAGAGAGAAGAAAGATAGAGAGAATGAAGACAGAGAGAAGGAAGACAGAGAGAAGGAAGACAGAGAGAAGGAAGACAGAGAGAATGAAGACAGAGAGAAGGAAAATAGAGAGAAGGAAGATAGAGAGAAGAAAGATAGAGAGAAGAAAGATAGTGAGAAGGAAGACAGAGAGAATGAAGACAGAGAGAATGAAGACAGAGAGAAGGAAGACAGAGAGAAGGAAGACAGAGAGAATGAAGACAGAGAGAAGGAAGATAGAGAAAAGAAAAAGAAAGATAGAGAGAAGAAAGATAGTGAGAAGGAAGACAGAGAGAATGAAGACAGAGAGAAGGAAAGACAGAGAGAAGGAAGACAGAGAGAATGAAGACAGAGAGAAGGAAGATAGATAGAAGGAAGATATAGAGAAGAAAGATAGAGAGAAGAAAGATAGAGAGAAGAAAGATAGTGAGAAGGAAGACAGAGAGAATGAAGACAGAGAGAATGAAGACAGAGAGAAGGAAGACAGAGAGAATGAAGACAGAGAGAAGGAAGATAGATAGAAGGAAGATAGAGAGAAGGAAGATAGAGAGAAGAAAGATAGAGAGAAGAAAGATAGAGAGAAGAAAGATAGAGAGAAGAAAGATAGAGAGAAAAAAGATAGTGAGAATGAAGACAGAGAGAATGAAGACAGAGAGAATGAAGACAGAGAGAAGAAAGACAGAGAGAAGGAAGACAGAGGAGGAAGAAAGCGTGAAGAAAGATACAGCTAAGCAAGAATGAGAGAAGAAAGAGAGGAGTAATAAAAGAGTAAAGGAATAAAGAGTGAGGGATGATAGAGAGAAAGAAGATAGAGAGAAGGTAGAAATAGAGGTGTAAGAAAGAGTGAAGGTTGACCTAGGAAAGGAAGAAAGAGAGAAGGAAAAACTCATCGTCACAGACGCCAGAGGAAGGCACACCACCCGTAGAACTCGCCATCTGATTGGCTTTAACAGGGAGAAAAGTTCTGGATTTCTGCGGTCAGATAAACCCCCCGGAACAAGGCGCTGAGCAATATTAATGAACATCAGTAACACCTTTGTGTTTTGTTCTTTATAAGAAAGTATCCAATGGGCCCCAGAGCATGCTGGGAGCCCAGTCCCCCCCCCCCCCCCGTAACACCATGAGGTCATTGCCTGCACTGAGGGAATGGTCCATATGCGCCAAAATGGCTTCCGTTTTACGACTTGTCAGGCCTTCCCGCTATAAACCCCCCTCGCCGATGGCCTGCGGTCACACACGTACACCTTGGTGGCTTTGTGGCCAAGTCTGACACCTTGTGTTCCCTCCATAAACCAGCTGGGCTGCACCTGATGGAAAGCAGATGTCCTCATGGCTGCCAGGTCCCTCCAAGGCCGGTGGAGGGGCGAGGGGGGCCCCCGCTATGCTATTATACAGACCATCCAGGCCGTTACTGACTTGAGCGGAGGGGCAGAAAATCCATCTCCGCTGTGTCCAATCAGCACATCCGTGTCTGATGAAATTTGTATTTATTAGGCCAAAAGCCTTGTTTTATCTGTATGGAGATTACCCCACAGGAACAGGGGAGGCAAAAGAAATCTCCACCCCTCCAATGGGGCTCAGGATGTCCACGTTGGGGCCCGGGAGGAGGGTGAGGGACAAGAGTGCCTTGGCATAGAATACAGATGGTAAACTCTTCACCAAGTAGGCTCAGAATGAGGTATAACCAGAGCATTGAGAGAGCACCTACACATGGACAACCGTTGCCCAATTTAACTGCAATAAGTCAAAGCCTACGACTGGAAGTGCCCTCAAGGATCAGATGCCCCAGAGTGATATTTTAGTTCTAGGTTTTGCCTGGTAGCTCCTGGACTCTTATAAGTCTTGGATCCTCCAACAGTGATATCTGCCTCCCATAATTCCTCACTTCTGCCAACTTGGGAGTTTTGGGTGCCCCACCTATTTTTCTTTTCCCTATTACACTCTCCACAGTATAAAATAAATACAAATCCATCAAACATGGTGGGAACCCCTCACAATGGACAAAGGAGGTATGTAGACCCGGGAACTCAGCACAGAGATGGTGGGACCCCCTCATAATTGACACAGGTGGTATGTAGACCCATAAACTCAGCACAGGGATGGTGGGAACCCCTCATATTGGGCACAGCAAGTGTTCAAAGCCAGGAACTCAGCAAAGAGATGGTGGGAGCCCCTCATAATTGACACAGGTGGTATGTAGACCCAGGAACTCGGCACAGGGGTGGTGGGAACCCCTCATAATGGGTACAGCAGGTGTTCAGACCTGGGAACTCAGCACAGAGATGGTGGTAACCCCTCATAATGGGCACATCAGGTGTGCAGACCCAGGAACTCAGCACAGGGATGGTGGGAACCCCTAATAATGGGCACATCAGGTGTATAGACCCGGGAACTCAGCACAGGGTTGGTGGGAACTCCTCATAATGGGCACATAAGGTGTACAGACCCGGGAACTCGGCACAGGGATGGTGGGAACCCCTCATAATGGGCACATAAGGTGTACAGACCCAGGAACTCAGCACAGGGATGGTGGGAACCCCCCATAATGGGCACAGCAGGTGTACAGACCTGGGAACTCAGCTCAGGGATGGTGGGAACCTCTCATAATGGGCACAGCAGGTGTACAGACCTGGGAACTCAACTCAGGGATGGTAGGAGCCCCTCATAATGGGCACAGCAGGATTACAAATTCAGAGATCTCGTCAATTGATAGAGAATAGTTAGAGGAAAAAAAAAGTTGGCTTCTCACTGTCTAGCTTCCATCAAATGATGTTGTATAAATACAGTTTGGGGGGACTGGCCCTTTGTAGATGGAAACCTAATCACTAAAATCTCAGAGATGCTTTTACATGTTATTGTAAATGTTTCCAATTTTAAATCTGTCGCCTTCATTAATGATGAAGGTCCTTGTTGATGGTGCTTCCTGTTACAGGGTGACAACACAGGAGAGCAATTGGGGAATCAGGGATGTTGTCACCCTATAACAGGAAGCACCCTGTCACACAGACTTCTATCGGAAACTACAAGTTGCAATTTCAACACATTACACAGAAATGGCCCACTGTTGTCACCTATAGGGAACCCGCCTGGAGAAATGCCACGCAGCCATCGCTGGAATGCATGTAGGCAGGAAGCGGCTGCATAGAAGCAGCAGGAGACCAGTGGCATCGGGGGATGCACCAAAAAATTCTAAAGGTAAAACTTAGTATTTTATTTTAAAAAAATGGCAAATATGCAGTGCAAGAACAATCTTTACAATCGGTGTACAATCAGATGGTCCGTAGCTGTTGGCCAATGTAAAGCAGATTGTACAATCACACTGTAACAAGTGTGACCAGCTTAGCTTGCCATCAAAACTTCAGCCAAGAGTTGCCCATTGTAGAGAGGTCACATGTCATTACCCAGAACCCCCCTCTCCTCCACAGATGTCAAGCCATGATAGGCAGACAAAAGCTGGCAGATTAGATTCCTCTGACAGATCGGACACTCACCATTGTGCTCCAAATCTTCACGCTTCAGGCAAATTGGTTTTCTTTTACAGTCTGGATTGTATGCATTCCTATACACATAGCTCTGACACATACCGCAGCGCTGTACAGAGAAGGCTGAGCCAGTCACATCAGTCTCTGCACCAGAGGAGCTTACACTCTAATGCCCCCCCCCCCCCCTACAGTCACACATTATTATTATACATTTATATAGCTCTGACATACACCGCAGTGCTGTACAACACTGAGCCAGTCAAATCAGTCTTTGTACCAGAGGAGCTTACTCTCTAATGTCCTCCCACTGTCACGCATTAATATTACTATACATTTACATTATGTAGCTCTGACATATTCCATAGAGCGGTACAGAGAATGCTGAGCCAGTCACATCAGCCTCTGCACCACAGGAGCTTACATTCTAATGTCCCCCCACAGTCACACATTATTAGAAGTTTATATAGCTCTGACATATACCACAGTGCTGTACAGAGACCAGCGAGCCAGTCACATCAGTCTCCTCACCAGAGGAGCTTACACTCTAATGTCCCCCCCCCCCCCCCCCGCAGTCACACTCTATTATTATTATTATTATACATTTATATAGCTCTGACATATACTGCAGTGCTGTACAGAGAACACTGAGCCATTTACACCAACCTCTGTACCAGAGGAGCTTACACTCTAATGTCCCATCACCACAGACACACACTATTATGCATTTTTATAGCTCTGACATATACCAAAGAGCTGTACAACACTGAGTCAGTCACATCAGTCTCTGTAAAAAAAAGGAGGAGCTTACACTCTAATGCCCCCTCACAGTTACACACTATTAATATTATACATTTATATAGCTCTGACATATACTGCAGTGCTGTACAGAGAACACTGAGCCAGTCACAAATCGGTCTCTGTACCAGAGGAGCTTACACTCTAATGTCCCCTCACAGTATTAATATTATACATTTCTATAGCTCTGACATATACCGCAGTGCTGTACAGAGGACACTGAGCCAGTCACTTCAGTCTCTGTACCAGAGGAGCTTACACTCCAAGGCCCACCTGCAACCATGCAGAAATACACCAGTAGTCCGGTTGGCACGTTGTGTGACGGCACAGCCACTTGTATTCTCCACCAGGGGCGCCTGTGACAGAATGACAACACAGAAGCACAATTGTTATATGGCAGGATCACTGATATTGCTTCAAGGGAAGCTGCAGATTCAGAAAAGGCTGAAAATGACTTTTGGGTTTGCAATGACATGCTGAAGCTTCTATGAAGTCTAATCGATCGTTCTAATTTCCATCCACTTTAACAGCAGCGTTCTCAGCCTGCCATGTGCGCCCCTTCAGTTGGCCATTGGGATGCCTATCGGGTCTATTAGATAGGCATCTGGGACGCCTATCAGGTCTATTAGATAGGCATCTGACGGGGCACACGACCAGGTGACAAAGCTTCTGCCATTTGTGAAGCAACAGCGTAGCGTTGTCAGCCTGCAACAGGAAGTGCCGTCACCGTCAGGATTCTCCAGGCAGGGCCAGGACAAGGGGTGGGCAGGAGGGACAGCCGCCCTGGGCGTAGCAGAGCAAGGAGGCAGAGAATGAACGTAGGGAAGTACACACCATTCTACAACATGCATCTGCAGTTCGGCATCCTTGATGGACCTGTCGCGGTATTGCCTCCAGGTGAGGAATGATACCCAACATACCTTAACCCATTGGCGCTGGCCATACGCAAATATGTGGCCTCTCGGGGCATGGTCTTCAGCGCCCAGGGGGGCACATCTTTGCGTTAAGTGCCCCCAATACACCTCTGCTGAGAGTGTGCTCACTGTGCGTTCCCCGTTACCATCACATTGTCCCGAAAGCTCCTGATCACTCCTTGCGATCGCAAGTTTTTGGACCATGTGACCTTAAGCTGTGCCCCACGTAGATTAAAGGCCGCTTGCTGCGTTAATGCAACCTGCAATGTTTTTATGGCAGCCTATCAAAATGCATAAGCTGCCAATGAACCCTATTGGACGTGACGCAACGCGCTGGGGAGTACCATTCAAAAAGTGAACACAATTGCATTAGTGTAAATAAGCTCTTTGGGTTAACATATACTTGCTCAGTGTATTAACGCATGCGTGGTGTGAATGGGCCCTTTGCCAACCTGTGGTTCACTGCAGTACTCAGGTGCAGTCGTAAAAAAAAAAGCATCTGCGTTTATTTGGTGGTCAAAGTCTGCCCCTTCCGTACTTTAGTCATCAGACCCAGAATCTCATGCAGCCCCATCGAGGGGGGGTTAAATGTCAAAAAGACGAATCGATACGTTGCATTTCCGCTGTCTGCAGCGCCTAATCCCTTATCATAACAGCATGGCGAGCATAAATATATTATTATGCGGTTTATTTATCCAATCAACATGTGTCTAGCGTGTTTGCGAGCGTCGCCTCAAGAATTTCAGAATTTTTCCAACGCAAAGCCTTAACCGCAGATGCTGTGCTATTTACGCGAGCGGAATCCATACATCACGTCGTCACGTCTATTTACATACACACACACGCGTAGCGAGCTGAATACAGATCTACAGATACCAGCTCTGGCCTATAGAAGAAAAAAAAACGCCATGATTCCACCGCGTCCGTGAATGTCGCTTGCTGTAGAAGGTGGACAACTCAGGCAACTAGAAGACACGGCTTGTGGAATGTAACAGTTTTTTTTTTTTTTCACTCAACGACAAACACCAACAATGTTGCAACCAAAGTTTGTAAAAGGTTACTAAGTATAATCAGTGTTTATGTTGGGATGTAGTGAGGGTATAAATAGCCGAAGAAACATAACAATAAACAGAGAGCAACAAAAACTACAAGTGAGCGTTCTCCTGGACTTCCACCGCAAATATCACCAATTCATTCCTATTGCCTATAGCAGCCATTATCAACCTTTTCGGCACAGAGGAACCCTTGAAATAACTTTTCCGCCTCAGGAAATGACAACTCATGATAAATTAGTTCAGGGGTCTCCAAACTGTGCCCCGGGGGGCAAAATGCAGCCCATTGCTTGCTTTTATATGGCCCTTGTGGCACTATTTCATCCACTGATATCAACGATGGGGCACAATTCCTCCCAATGACACCAAAGATGGGGCACAATTCCTCCCAATGACACCAAAGATGGGCACAATTCCTCCCAATGACACCAAAGATGGGGCACAATTCCTCCCAATGACACCAAAGATGAGGCACAATTCCTCCCAATGACACCAAAGATGGGGCAACAATTCCTCCCAATGACACCAAAGATGGGGCTCAATTCCTCCCAATGACACCAAAGATGAGGCACAATTCCTTCTAATGACATCAAAGATAGGGCACAATTCCTTCCAATGACACCAATGATGGGACACAATTCCTTCTAATGACACCAAAGATAGGGCACAATTCCTCCCAATGACACCAACAATGGGACACAATTCCTCCCAATGACACCAAAGATGTGGCACAATTCCTCTAGATGACACCAATGATGGGGCACAATTCCTTGCATTCACGCCAACGATGGGGCACAATTCCTCCCAATGACACCATTGATTAGAATGGGACACCGCGGTGATACTGCGGCAATACCGCCGCAAAGCGCCGCTACGGCGGCGCTCTGCGGGGGGTCTTTAACCCTTTTTCGGCCGACCGCGGGGGGTAAAACCGCACCGCGAGCGGACGAAAACCGCGGCTAAAACGACGGTAAAGCAGCGCTAAATATAGCGCTACTTTACCGTCACCGCGGCTCCCCGCCCCAGTGTGAAAGGGGCCTAACACTTGTGGTCATTGGGAAGAATTACCCCCTTACAGATAGATAAAAAAGATCAGTGGTGTCAGTGGCAACTTATCGGAGAGGCAGAAGTTGCTCATTGCTCAAGGAACCCCTATCAACCTCTGGAGGAACCCTCAAGGAACCCCTATCAACCTCTATCAATCTTGTAAGGAACCCCTAGCAACCTCTGGAGGAACTCTCAAGGTAACCCTAGCAACCTCTGGAGGAACTCTCAAGGTAACCCTAGCAACCTCTGGAGGAACCCTTAAGGAACCCCTAGCAACCTCTGTAGGAACCCTCAAGGAACCCCTATCAACCTTGTAAGGAACCCCCTAGCAACCTCTGGAGGAACTCTCACGGTAACCCTAGCAACCTCTGGAGGAACCCTTAAGGAACCCCTAGCAACCTCTGGAGGAACTCTCAAGGTAACCCTAGCAACCTCTGGAGGAACCCTTAAGGAACCCCTAGCAACCTCTGTAGGAACCCTCAAGGAACCCCTAGCAACCTCTGTAGGAACCCCTTAAGGAACCCCTATCAACCTGTAAGCAACCCCTAACAACCTCTGGAGGAACTCTCAAGGTAACCCTAGCAACCTCTGGAGGAACCCTTAAGGAACCCCTAGCAACCTCTGTAGGAACCCTCAAGGAACCACTAGCAACCTCTGTAGGAACCCTCAAGGAACCCCTATCAACCTTGTAAGGAACCCCTAGCAACCTCTGGAGGAACTCTCAAGGTAACCCTAGCAACCTCTTGAGGAACCCTCAAAGGAACCCCTATCAACCTTGTAAGGAACCTCTAGCAACCTCTAGCAACCTCTGGAGGAACCCACAGCAACCTCTGGAGGAACCCCTAGCAACCTCCCGAGGAACCCACAAGGGACCCCTAGCAACATCTGGAGGAACCCACAAGGGACCCCTAGCAACATCTGGAGGAACCCTGAAGTCCCATGAAACCCTGGTTGAGACACCCATGCATGATAACACATAGGTTCCCACAACCCATTGGCTCTAAAAGGTAAGGTCCTTCCCAACTGCAAACACCAAAAGGTGCCTTCTACTACCCCTGGTTGAGAAACCCTGGACATATAGTGTCACTTTGCTGCCACCAGGTCCAGCCAACATAGTACAACTCACTGCTGCTAATGTAGTAGTAACAGATCTCCTGGAAGAACAGAGAATAAATACAGTTTATTTGGCTTTGTACTTTTTTTTTTGCTACTGTGTTGCAGTGTATACATGACACTTCTGTACACAGCTTCTCTTTTTTATTGTTGTTTTGATTGCCAAATCCCTCCTGACTGTAGGCTATACTTCCCATGTTATAGCCTGCTGAGTCATATAATAAGACAGCACAAATTATAATAAAACTAATGCTCTAAGTTATAACAGTAATAAGACCCAAATTATGCCACAACTAGTGTCAGGACTTCCACAATCCTACAAAACAACTGATATAAAACGAGTTGTATAATACTACAGCACAAATGATAGTAAAACTGATACCATGGATTGTATGATACTACAACACATATCATATTAAAATTAAATGCCATGAGTTGTATAATACTACACCACAAACGCTATACAACAAATGCCACGAGTTGTATAATACTACACCACAAACGCTATAAAACAAATGCCACGAGTTGTATAATACCACCACACAAACGCTATAAAACAAATGCCATGAGTTGTATAATGCTACAACACAACAGACATAAAACAAATGCAATAACTTGTAGAACATTACAACTCAAAGGTCTTTTAAACCAGTTCTTTAAGTTATACAATACCATAACACAAATGATTTAAACTAATGCCATGAGTTGTCTAATACTACAACACAAAAGATAGTGAAACCGATGCCAAGGGTTGTACAGTACTACAACACACAGGCTAGTAAAACTAGTTCTAATAATTATACAATACTACAACAACAATTACATACTATAAACACAAATGATATTAGGATAGTGCCCTGAGTATAATACTACAACACAAGGCATAGTAACACTAGTTCTAATCGTTATACAATACTACAATACAAATGATATTAAGATAGTGCCATGAGTATTATAATACTACAACACAAGAGATAGTAAAACTAGTTCTAATTGCTATACAGTACTACAACACAAATGATATTATGTTAGTGCCATGAGTGGTACAATTCCACAACACAAATGATAATAAAACAAATGCCGTAAGTTGTACAATAATACAACACAAGTTATAGTAAAACTGATACCACGGATTGTATAATACTACAACACATATCATATTAAAACTAATGCCATGAGCTGTATAATACTACAACACAAATGATAATAAAACTAATGCTCTAAGTTACCGGTAATAGGACTTAAATTATACTAAAACTAGTGCCAGGACTTCAACAATACTACAACACAACAGATATAAAACTAATGCGATGAGTTGTAGAACACTACAACACAAAGGTTATTAAAACCAGAACTTTGAGTTATTCGATATCATAACACAAATGATATTAAAACGGATGAGTTGTCTAAAACTACAACACAAACAATAGTAAAGCTGATGCCATAGGTTGTACAGTACTACAACACACACACTATTAAAACTAGTTCTAAACTTTAAACAATACTACAACACAACAGATATAAAACTAATACCATGAGTTGTCTAAAACTACAACACAAACAACAGTAAAGCCGATGCCACAGGTTGTACAGTACTACAACACACACGCTATTAAAACTAGTTCTAAACTTTAAACAATACTACAGCACAAAAGATATTAAATTAGTGCCATGAGTTGTATAATACCACAACACAAAAGATATTACGATAGTGCCATGAGATGTATAATACTACAACACAAGTTAAAGTAAACCTAATGCTGTCATTTGTATAATACTACAACATAAATTATACCACGGATTGTATAATAATACAACACAATCATATTAAAACTAATGTCATGAGTTGTCTAATACTACAACACGCAAACAATAGTAAAACCAAATGCCCCAGGTTGTACAGTACTACAACACAAGCTATTAAAACTAGTTCTAAACTTTATACAATACTACAACACAAAAAGATAATAAATTAGTGCCATGAGTTGTATAATAACACAACACAAAAGATATTATGATAGTGCCATGAGTTGTATAATACTGCAACATGAGTTAAAGTAAAACGAATTCTGTGAGTTGTAGAATACTACAACACAAATTATACCATGGATTGTATAATACTACAACACAATCATATTAAATCTAATGCCATGAGTTGTATAATAATACTACAACACGAGAAAAGGTAAAACTACTGCCATGAGATGTATATTACTAAGACACGAGTTAACGTAAAACTAATGCTATTAACTACAACACAAGTTAAAGTAAAACTTATTACCATGGGATATATAATACTACAACACAAGTTAAAGTAAACCTAATGCTGTCAGTTGTATAGTATACTACTACAACACAAATGATACCACGGATTGTATAATAATACAACACAATCATATTACCGTAAATCTAATGCCATGAGTGGTATAATACTACAACACTAGTAAAGGTAAAACTACTGCCATGAGATGTATATTACTAAAACATGAGTTAATGTAAAACTAATGCCATGAGATGTATAATACTACAACACAAGTTAAAGTAAAACTATTACCATGATATATATAATACTACAACACAAGTTAATGTAAAACTATTACCATGAGATGTATAATACTACAACACAAGTTAAAGTAAACCTATTGCTGTCAGTTGTATAATACTACAACACAAATGATACCACAAATTGTATAATAATACAACACAATCATATTAAAACTAATGTCATGAGTTGTATAAAACTACAACTTGAGTAAAGGTAAAACTAATGTCATGAGATGTATATTACTAAACCACAAGTTAATGTAAAACGAATGCCATGCAATATATAATACTACAACACAAGTAAAGGTAAAACTACTACCATGAGATGAATAATACTACAACATGAGTTAATGTAAAACTATTACCATGAGATGTATAATACTACAACATGAGTTAATGTAAAACTAATGCCATGAAATGTATAATACTACAACACAAGTAAACGTAAAACTATTACCATGAGATGTATAATACTACAACACAAGTTAAAGTAGAAATAATGTCATGAGATGTATAATACCACAATACAAATGCTAATAAATCAAATGCAGTGAATCATATAATACTACAACACAAGTTAAATTACAACTAATGCCATGGGATGTATAAAACTACAACACAAGTTAAAGTAAAATTGCCATGAGTTGTATAAATACCACAAATACAAGCTACTACCATAAGCCTAAAAGCTACAAACCCGTCAAACTTCGCTCCAATACCTCCGGCAGCTTTCCTAGACGCTGTGAAGACTTTCCCAGACCCCAACGAAGAGTTTGAACCCTTCAGGGAAAGCCGGGGAAGAAGACTCGGGCAGCAGAAGAAGGCTCAGCGACTAGGCCCGAGCTTGGTGTTCAGCACTGAGTAGAAGTCCCGGAGACTCGGGATTCACAAATCTACGCTACTTAACATCCTAGGGATCTGCGCTGCAAACTTTGTTGCAAAATTTTAAAGACGTCGACGTTCCTCGGGCCAACGTAACACCAACGAGAACGGCCCGGAGGGTTTTCCTACAAGTAGGAAAGTCAAAATTCGTACTCACCAGGAAGAGCGGAGGAGGAGGACGGGGAGGGTTTGCAGGCAATCCTTTCGTCCCCCCGGAAAAAAGTCGAGGACTTGGTAAAGTCTTTGAGGGGGGGGTGGAGGACGACGTCCCGGGCCTTGGAGGTTCTTTAGCTGCGGTGAAGTTGGGTTGAGTTGGCCAGCATGTTCTGCGGCAGGGCTTTTGCTCTGTGCCTCTTTTTTTGGATGACTGCTCTCTAAAACAATCCCTTGTTTGGCTGGATAGGAGCCTCCCCTGAGAGCGAGGGAGAGAGGGGGGGAAGGGACTGGGATGGCAGGAGGTACTCTGGGATGAGAGAGGAGCAGAGGGGACTTTACTACATCCAGACTCAGTTTAGGATCTCAAAGAGAAGAAAAAAAAAAAAGTGGGGAGCCCCGTCCTGGGATTATGGTTTCTGCTAATTGCAGACAAGCCACATGAAGAGTCCGAGGTGGGAAAAGAAGTTTTATAAGAGCAGGCTGTGCTGGAGTTTTCTGCAGAGCAGACCCTCCCCCAGTGTTTTGTGGGGCAGTTGAAAGACCCTCATTCCCTCCCCCTATTCATGAGGGGTCTGTGCAGCTGCTCAGCCAAAGAGAAGAATCACATTCTCCTCGCTGGTCACAGCCAGCAGATACGGCCCCCTCCCAGACTCTGTGGAAGGGAGGGAGGGGGGGCTGCCTGGTAGTGAGCCTGCCATAGACCGGTGTGCCCACCGGGGGCCACGGGCCAGCTTTGCCAGGGCCACTAAATGTCAGCTTAGGTGACATGGGAAGGGTAGGAGGGCTGCCTGACCTCAAAATCTGGTTTTGCCCCTGGAATGTTTTTTACAATTGTCCATGGAATTTTTTTAATGCCGTTCCTAAATTGTTTTTATTTTGTCCCTGAAATATTTTTGACTTTGTCCCTGACTTTTCATCCCTGAATTTTTTTACATTTTATTTTGTCCCTGAATTTTTTTAAACATATCCCTGAATTTTTTTTACTTTATTTCGTCCCTGTATTTTTTATTTTTTTTTATTATTTTATTTTAAATAATTTTATTTTTTATTTTACATAATTATTTTTTATGTTTTATTTAGTCCCTGATTTTTTCATTTAATTTTGTCCCTGAATTTTTTTTTTTTACATATGTCCCTGAATTTTTTTTATTTTTTGTCCGAGTTTTTTCATATTGTCCATTAATTTTTTTAAATGTTATTTATTCCCTACATCTTTTGGTTTATTTCACCCCTGATTTTTTTTTTTTACTTCATACGTGAATTTTTTTTCACTGAAATAATTTTTTTTACATTAATCCTTGAATTTCTTATATTTTGCCCCTGATTTTTTTAATTTGTCCCTGAATTATTTTTTTTTTTTTTTACATTTTATTTAGTCCCTGATTTTTTTTTTTTTCATTTTATTTTGTCCCTGAATTATTTTATTTCTTGTCCCTGAGTTTTTTTATATTGTCCATTCATTTTTTTAAATGTTATTTAGTCCCTACATCCTTTGGTTTATTTCACCCCTGATTTTTTTTTTTACTTAATCCGTGAATTTTTCTTTTTTTCACTTGAATTATTTTTTTTTACATTCATCCTTGAATTTCTTTTATTTTGCCCCTGATTTTTATTTGTTTTGTCCCTGGAATTTTTTTAGTTCATCCCTGAATTTTTTAATTTCACCCCTGAATTTTTTTTACATTTTATTTAGTCCCTGGATTTTTTTTCCATTTTATTTTGTCCCTGAATTTTTTTACATATGTCCCTGAATTTTTTTATTTTTTATCCCCAAGTTTTTTCATATTGTCCATGAATTTTTTTAAATTGTATTTAGTCCCTAAATCTTTTGGTTTATTTCACCCCTGATTTTTTTTTTTACTTCATCCGTGAATTTTTTTATTTTATTTTTACCCTGCAATTTTTTTTTATATTCATCCTTGAATTTCTTTTATTTTGCCCCTGATTATTTTTATTTTGTCCCTGGAATTTTTTTGAGTTCATCCCTGAATTTTTAGATTTCACCCCTGATTTTTTTTATTTTATTTTTTCCCTGGAATTTTTTTTTTACATTCATCCTTGAATTTCTTTTATTTTGCCCCTGATTTTTTTAATTTTGTCCCTGGAATTTTTTTTAGTTCATACCTGAATTTTTAGATTTCACCCCTGAATTTTTTTATTTTATTTTTTCCCTGGAATTTTTTTTTACATTCATCCTTGAATTTCTTTTATTTTGCCCCTGATTTTTTTTTTGTCCCTGGAATTTTTTTAAGTTCATCCCTGAATTTTTTAGATTTCACCCCTGATTTTTTTTTACATTTTATTTAGTCCCTGGTTTATTATTTTCATTTTATTTTGTTCCTGAATATTTTTACATATGTCCCTATTGAATTTTTATTTTTTTTTGTTTCTGAGCTTTTTCATATTGTCCATGAATTTTTAAAAAATTTTATTTAGTCCCCAAGTCTTTTGGTTTATTTCACCCCTGATTTTTTTACTTCATCCGTGAATTTTTTTATTTAATCTCTTCCCTGGAATTTTTTTTTTACATTCATCATCTTTTATCATCTTTTATTTTCCCCCGGGTGTTTTTTTATTTTGTCCCTGAAATGTTTTTAGTTCATCGCTGAATTTTTTAATTTTATCCCTGAATTTTTTTTACATTTTATTTAGTCCCTGATTTTTTACATATGTCCCTGAATTTTTTTCTTTTTTCTTTTTTGTCCCTGAGTTTTTTATATTGTCCATGAATTTTTTTAAATTATTTTATTTTGTCCCTAGATTTCTTGGTTTATTTCACCCCTGATTTTTTTTTTTACTTCATCCAATTTTTCTTTTTTTTTAGATTCATCCTTGAATTTCTTTTATTTTGCCCCTGATTTTTTTTATTTTGTCCCTGGAATTTTTTTAGTTCATCCATGACTTTTTAATTTCACCCCTGAATTTTTATTTTTAAAAAAAAAAAATTATTTTATCTATGAATGTTTTTTTTTGTCCTTTGAATTTTTTTATGTTGTCTTTTTCTTTATGTCATCCTTGATTTTTATATGTCCCTGAATAAACAATAAACCTAAAAATAAAAAAAGTATAAAATATTTAAAAAAATATACAAAACAAACAAAAATAAAAAAAATGTATAAAATATAAAAAAATACAAAAAATATAAAAAATACAAAAAATATAAAAAATGTAACATAAAATAAAAAATGTAGAGAATTAAAAAACAGAAAGATATAAAAAAAATAAACCAAATAAAAAACGTATAAAATATTTAAAAAATATATAAATAAACCTAAAGATAAAAAATATTAAAAAATGTAACATAAAATAAAAATGTAGAAAAAAATAACAGAAAGATATAAAAAAATATAAACTATTTTAAAAATATATAAAAAATTAAACATAAAAATAAAAAAGCAAAAAAATGCTAAAAAAAATTTAAACAAACCTAAAAATGAAAAATGTCATAAATATAAAAAAAAACATTAAAATAAAATACAAAACTTAGAAAATATTTAAAAATATATATATAAAATAAACCTAAAAATAAAAAAAATTCTAAAATATGTTTAAAAATATAAAAATAATTATTGTTTTTTTTTAAAATAAAAAAAATATATAATATATGTATATCAATCGATTTTTTTAAAAAAAATTCATAAAAAAGGTATAAATATTAAACATTTTAAATATATAAACAAATAAACCCAAAATAAAAAATACATAAAATATAAAATATATAAAAAAACATAACAATACAAAATGTGTAAAATGTAAAAAAAAACGAAAAAAAAATGTATGAAATATTTAAAAATATACCTAAAAATAAAAATGTATAACATATAAAAAAAATAAAACAATATAAAAATTTAACACAAAATAAAAATGTGTCAAATATTTTTTTTTTTTTTTTCTAAAATATTAAATATAAATATATATATATATATATATATATATATATATATATATATATATATATATATATATATATATATATATATATATAGAGCTATATATAGATAAATATAGATATATATAGATATCTATCTCTATCTATCTATCTATCTATCTATCTATCTATCTATATATATATATATATATATATATATATATATATACAATTTTTAAATACAGTCTCTGCGGGGGCGTGGCTACTTGCGGACAGAGATGGACGCCTGAGCACAGAGCTCCGTAACAACGGGACCCAGAACGGCTAACATCGGCTTTCCCGGAGGCTACAAACAGCCCATCCAGCTAGCAGATAACCCGCACACCTGCACTGGCATGACGAGGAAGAGAAAGGAGAATCGGAACCCCATTAAAATGACCGAATACTACAAGTTTCGGCAGGACGGAGGTAGGCAAGATGGCGCCGGCGCCACATCAACCCCGGCCCGCAACACAAGGCCCCAATCCACTCCGTCTTCCTCCCCATCGGATTCCCAAAACAGAAAGGGTAGCCCCCCCAATAACTCACACGCTTGCCCTGACACACCACAAACTGCAAGCCCAGCCAAAGCCAGATTCAGGCTGGATGGCTCCGGATTCAGCCCGCAGGGCGGCCATGATGTAGGCCATGATGTAGATTCGGGGGAGGACACCAGGGAGATGCCTGAAAGGATAGAGAGCTTCCCCACGACCAACCAACCTGTCATGGACACTGTCCTTAAAGACATGCTACTGTCCCTTAGAAGCACTATCCAATCGGACATGATGTCCTGCATGAGCAAGTTTCACACAGACATTCAGGAGGTGGAGGCCAGAGTAGACCATGTGGAGTGCAAAATGGGGGAATTTGCCAACACTATTAATGATTTAGTTGAAGCGCAGGAGGATCATGAGGGGGAGATGGAGACCATGAGGGCCAAGATGGCGGACATGGAAGACAGGAGCAGAAGAAACAATATGAAGATAAGAGGAATATCAGAGACAGTGCTCCAGAATGACCTGAGAGGTTACGCCACAACACTGTTTAAGGCTCTCCTTCCTGACCTAACAGAAATTGACGTCATCATAGATAGGATTCACCGTCTCCCAAAACCATCCTATCTCCCTGACCAGACTCCCAGAGACGTGATATTAAGATTGCATTTCTTCCACGCCAAAGAACAACTCATGGCATCCATGCGCAAAAAGGAACTGGTCCCAGCACAGTACCAACACCTCCAATTTTATGCAGACCTCTCGCAATATACCCTCAAAAAGAGACGTAGTTTGGTCACAATTACAAAAGCTCTGCGCAATCATCAAATAACTTACAGGTGGGGCTTCCCGACCAACATTACCATCACCAAGGATGGTAAAACATTCATCATACACACGCTAGAAAAGGGCCTAGCACTCCTGAAGGAGTGGCATATCATTCCTGAATTGGATAACAACTCTGACTACCCCAGGAGACCACAACTGCTGGACACAGAATGGAAAACTGTGACAACAAAAAATTCCAAGAAACACACTTGAGTTACCTAAACATCCACGGGATTGTACACGTCCTGTTGTTCCGTGAGTCAATCACGACTCCACGAACTTGACCCCCCAAAAAAGCATTTGAATTGCATGTTGGCATTCAAATCTTCAGTTGATTAGGCTGGACCAACTATCCAGTGTTGAATCCAATCTGATGTTACTTATACGAGACTATGCTTGTTTGTTTAACCTTTTATTTTTCTTCCCTCAATTGCGATTATTTCGCCTTTTCATGTTTTTTTATTTTACCCCCGCTATTCACCGCAGTGTACATCTATCCTTGAGAAGGATTTCATCCACAGGAAGTAACTACCTACTAACACCTAGCTACCACCAGATACCCCCAGATACCCAAAGGACCATGCATCACCTCGACAACCAGAGAACCAGGACTCCTAACATCTTGTCTCTTTTAACTGTGAGTAAACCACACATACCATCAACATTCACGTATTGCCCCACCGGCAATGACATACCTTACACTGAGATTATGTGCCTGCCTTGCGAATTGCTACATCGGAAGAGGAAGCAACTCCAAAGCATCTACATAAAGCCGCAATGGGAGTGACATTCCTAACCATAAACGCAAAAGGCCTCAACCACCCGGCCAAGAGGAAAGCACTGTGGTCTGAAGCATTACAATACAGGGCTGACATACTCTGTGCGCAAGAAACGCACTTTTGCGCAGATGCGCAACCTAAATGCTCACACAAGAACTTTCCCTTCATTTTCACAGCAAGCGCAGACGCAAAAAAGAGAGGTGTTTTAACAGCAATAAGGGACACAGTGGCTTTCCACTTACACCAAGAAGTAAAGGACCCCAATGGTAGATTTCATATATTGATCTGCGACATCAACTCTAAGACCTATACGATCGCCAATGTTTACACGCCTAATACTCATCAGATTACATTTCTCAACAAAATCTTACGGAAATTGGATGAACTAAAGAGAGGAACCCTAGTGGTGTGTGGAGACTTCAATATAGTTTCTGACAAATCCATAGACTCTACCTCTGCTACCCCCCGTACAGGTCCCTCTATGCAAGATTTAATCTTTAAACATGACCTCTATGACGCCTGGCGCTGTTGTCATGCTGGCGAGAGAGACTATACATTTTTCTCAGCCCCCCACAGATCCTACTCCCGCATCGACATGTTCCTGGTGGATAGAACTTTGCTGTCACGAGTAACCGACTCCAACATCAACAACATCACCTGGTCAGACCACGCCTCAGTGACACTGTCATTCTCGGACTCACTGGCTACTGGGGCAAATCCGGTTTGGAGAGCTAACCCATACATCCTCCAAAGACTAGACACTAGAGAGGCCCTGGAAGGCCACATAAATGAATATTTTGCAAATAATGTTGATTCAGTATCTGACCTTTTTTTAGTATGGAATGCCCACAAGGCATATGTGAGGGGCATATTTATCCAACTTGGTGCAAAATTAAGGAAGCAGAGGCAGGGACGCATACAGGAGCTCACTGAGGGCATCCGGGTCCTAGAGACCCAAAACAAACTACACCCTACAAGTACTACCACAGAAGCTATTTCTAAACTCAGGCACGACCTAAGACTATGCCTTCTGGGTGATTTTGAAAAATCATCCAGGAGACTACGTATGAACTATTACGCTAATAACAACAGGGCAGGGAAACTCCTAGCCCAACGCCTGCGGGGCCACAGATATAGGACCAAAATTCCTTATATCATCCACCCTTCCACCAAAATTAAAAAATACCATCCTAGAGATATAGCGGATGCCTTCGGTGAGTACTACAGTTCCCTATACAATTTGAAGAACGACCCAGCCACCCCTCAGCCAAACCCAGACGATATAACAGAATTCCTCGCTAAATTACCCTTACCCCAAGTAACTGAGGACCAACTCCTTCAGTTGAATCAGCCATTTACCCTCGCAGAACTGAACAAAACAATAGCCTCTCTACCCTCTAACAAATCCCCAGGACCTGACGGCTTCATTGGGGAGTATTTTAAAACATTCAGCCATATTCTGGCCCCTCACCTTTTAAGAGTATTCAATGGCGCGGCTGCCTCTGCTTCCTTCCCCTCAGAAATGCTTAAAGCTCTTATTATAACCTTACCCAAGCCGGGGAAGGACCCTTCAACCCCCCAAAACTTTAGACCCATTTCACTGCTAAATAATGATCTAAAGATCTATGCTAAATTGATTGCCCAAAGACTCACGAATATTCTTCCTGATCTCATACACCCAGACCAATCAGGTTTTACTAGGGGCAGACAGACGTCGGATGCCACCAGAAGGTTAATCAACGTTATTCACAACGCCGACGCGTCTGGAACGCCTTCTCTGCTCTTGGCGCTGGACGCAGAGAAGGCGTTTGATCGCATTCACTGGGGTTACTTAGAAAAAACCCTGACCGCATTCGGTTTTAAGGGCCCTATATTCTCAGCAATCATGGCACTCTATACCAACCCATCAGCCCAAATCTTCACATCTGGGGTCCTGTCGACCCCATTTAACATCACGAATGGGACGCGCCAGGGGTGTCCTTTGTCACCGCTAATATTTAATCTACTTATGGAGCCCTTGGCGTGTTACATTCGCAACCACCAGTATATATCTGGTATCAAACTGCACACATCTGTACACACTATAAGCCTCTTTGCAGATGATGTCATATTAATGATCACAGAAGTGGAAAAATCTCTGGCTTCGGTGTATCTCGTACTACAGGAGTTTAGCAATATGTCATATTACAAGGTGAACGAGTCCAAATCATACATATTAGGATTAAATATACCAACACGCTTACAACATAAGTTAAACACTACCTACCCATACACATGGGAAAAATCAGGAATTAAATACCTTGGTATCATTCTCACGCCTAAAACCGCTGACTTATATAAAGCCAACTACACACCCTTCTTAGGCACGTTAAAAAATAAACTGACAGGACTAGCAAAGACGGAGCTTTCATGGACAGGGAGACTGGCAGCCTTTAAGATGACTATCCTTCCCCAACTAATATATATGTTCAGAACACTTCCAATACCGGTACCTATCACCTTTTTTAACACAGCACATTCAATGATTAATCAATACATCTGGCAAGGGAAGAGAGCGAGGTGTGCCTTCACGCGCCTTGTCAAATCCAGAGGAGCGGGAGGAATAGGAATGGTCAACCTAAGAGACTATCACTTAGCCACGATCCTTACCCAGCTAAAAGCATGGTTCCCCGCCAGCACGACCAATAGATGGACAGAAACAGAGGAAGCCCAACTACAACACCACAACCTCTACCATGCACTCCTACAAAGACAACATATCCACTTGAAAGACATCCTTCCATCCCCAACTATAGTAGCCTCCTTACGAGCCTGGGAATTCCTGACAAAACACACCTTTCAACAAACAAAATTGACCAATATCCCAATCCCACTACAAAGCCTAAAAATACCTATACCAGACCTAAACATCGACGAATGGGTGACAAAAGGAATAAATGAAATTGAAGACTTGATGATTGGACCAACCCCCAAAACCTTTAGATCTCTGCAAATAGAATACGACTTGCTCCCTCACGACTTGTTCACTTACCTCAGAATTACCCACTTCCTACATACTAGCCCTCACACATCATTATCCCTCCCATGGAACCTGAATCAATATTATAGAAGCCCATATACCAAAACTAAGGGTAGCACATTATTTTACAGGATGCTGAATAACAAGGAAGTGTTCAACAAAACCCCGGCAATATTTCAATGGGAAACTGACTTAGGTCAGACTTTCACATCAGAACAGTGGCAAAAAGCTTTTAAGGTGAACTATATATCAACCAAGAGTGTTAACCTGTGGGAACTAACCCACAAGATCTCACTTCGCTGGTACTTAACACCACACAGAATCGCACAGTTCACACCTCGCCACTCCGCCCTATGTTGGCGACAATGTGGAGAGGTGGGAACCTTATACCACATTTTATGGGCATGCCCGGTTCTTAAACACTACTGGAGAGCAGTCTTTAATATTATCAACCAAGTCTTGGGTTACACTATCAACACGTCCCCAGAGATGGCTCTACTTTCACTGTCCGTTGACTCCATACCAGGGGAACACAGGACGGTACTAACACATATACTTATGAGTGCAAGACTAGTACTGACCCGCCACTGGAAAAAACTTCCAGCTCCACCCATATCTGAAGTAGTGACGACTACTAACACCCACGCCACGTTCGAATTAATGTACGCTAGTTCACAAAACCGCCTTTCGCAAGCCTCAAAAAAATGGGAAACCTGGAATAAATGGTATAAAATACAATACCCTTAGATTGATAGTCAAAGAAGAGTGCTACGAGCTTAGTTTGGTAACTTCCCCTTTATCACAAACAGTTTTTTGCCCTTATTTTGAAATACAGTGATGAATAGCTTGTTCTGTTTATATTCTTTTTGTCTGTTATAAGTTCCGTTGTTGTTATATAACACCAAGATACTACTGCTACATGTATTTACATGAATATATTCCCGCAACTTTACTTGTATCTATGAAACTCAATAAAAATATTGTTAATTAAATACAGTCTCTGCTCATGATTAGTCAGGATCGATCAATTGACCAAACGTGAGAGCCAGCCACAATGGTCACGAGAATGAACGATCCTTCCTGCCCCCAGTGTAAAGACCCTCTTAAAGGGATGCCAGAGCTGTGTGGGGAGGGGTTAATATGGCAATAAATGGTAAACAATATTTCGATATTCGATGCGTTCTTTCTTGATTGTGTTAATAAATTTAGGCTTCGTTCTCACCTACAGGTGTGAAAAAACGTCGGTGCGTTTCCCGCATTCACATGTAGGGCAGTCCATTTATTTCAATGAGCTGCGCTACGCACTAGAAATGAAAAGAAATCCTGACTCTGCTCCAAAAACGTGCTGCATAAGATGCACGAGGGTGCCAACTAATGGCACCTCCACGAGTCTGCCAGAGGGCAGTGCGTTTCTCTGTGCGTCAGGGAAAAAAAACACGCAATTTTTGCATGCATTCCCGACGCACAAAGAACCGAACCTTAGGCTTCATTTGTATCAGGCGTGACGTGAGAATACATGAAAAAACGTGCGCTTTCCCGCACTGCACAAAAATGTGCTGCCCTTTTGCAAACGCATGTGGTACCATTTATTCTTAAAGGCGCCCCTCTTGCAAACGTGTGGATGTTTGCGCCAAAACACATGGTACTGCGCAGTTATGACAATGATGCAGGCACCTTCTTTGCGCATTTCTTGCGCATAAGCATACTAATAAAATGAATGGGCTGCCCTAAACACGGCGTACGGGAATGTGCAGAAACACGCAACAACGCGCGCTCCATCACACCTCCTGGTGGGAATGGAACCTTATGGATGGAGAGCTGTGGGGTTGTTACTCCTCACCAGGAACATCAAAGAGATGGTGACCCAGGGGCCCCCTTGTGGGATTTTGTCATTGAGTTCAGCCGCACCTCCTGGTGTGAACAGAGCCACCGCGGTGGGATTTTGTCCTTCGGGTGGCTTGAAGGCCATTGAGTTTTGACGCTCAGAAAAAGCATGCGCGCCCAGCCGCACCTCTTGGTGTGAACAAAGCCACCGCGGTGGGATTTTGTCCTTCCAGTGGCTTGAAGGCCATTGAGTTTTGGCGCGCAAAAAAAGCATGTGCGCCCAGCCGCACCTCTTGGTGTGAACAAAGCCACCGCGGTGGGATTTTGTCCTTCGGGTGGCTTGAAGGCCATTGAGTTTTGACGCTCAGAAAAAGCATGCGCGCCCAGCCGCACCTCTTGGTGTGAACAAAGCCACCGCGGTGGGATTTTGTCCTTCCAGTGGCTTGAAGGCCATTGAGTTTTGGCGCGCAAAAAAAGCATGCGCGCCCAGCCGCACCTCTTGGTGTGAACAAAGCCACCGCGGTGGGATTTTGTCCTTCCGGTGGCTTGAAGGCCATTGGGTTTTGACGCTCAGAAAAAGCATGCGCGCTCAGCCACACCTCCTGGTGTGAACAGAGCCACCGCGGTGGGATTTTGTCCTTCCGGTGGCTTGAAGGCCATTGAGTTTTGGCGCGCAAAAAAAGCATGCGCGCTCAGCCGCACCTCCTGGTGTGAACAAAGCCACCGCGGTGGGATTTTGTCCTTCTAGTGGCTTGGAGGTCATTGAATTTTGGCGCACAATAAAGCGAGCATGCTCAGTCGCACCTCCTGGTGTGAACGGAGTCTCGTGGATGGAGAGCTGTGGAGTTCTTATTCCTCACCAGGGACATTGGGGGGGGGGGGGGGGATGATGACCACCTTGGTGGGATGTTGTCCTTCAAGTGGCTTGGAGGTCATTGAATTTTTGGCGCACAGTAAAGCGAGCATGCTCAGTCGCACCTCCTGGTGTGAACGGAGTCTTGTGGATGGAGAGCTGTGGAGTTCTTATTCCTCACCAGGGACATTGGGGGGGGGGGGGGGGGAATGATGACCACCTTGGTGGGATGTTGTCCTTCAAGTGGCTTGGAGGTCATTGAATTTTGGAGCACAATAAAGCGAGCATGCTCAGTCGCACCTCCTGGTGTGAACGGAGTCTTGTGGATGGAGAGCTGTGGAGTTCTTATTCCTCACCAGGGACATTGGGGGGGGAGGGGTGATGACCACCTTGGTGGGATGTTGTCCTTCAAGTGGCTTGGAGGTCATTGAATTTTGGCGCACAATAAACGAGCATGCTCAGTCGCACCTCCTGGTGTGAACGGAGTCTCATGGATTGAGAGCTGTGGAGTTCTTATTTCTCACCAGGGACATTGGGAGGGGGGGGGATGATGACCACCTTGGTGGGATTTTGTCCTTCAAGTGGCTTGGAGGTCATTGAATTTTGGCGCACAATAAAGCGAGCATGCTCAGTCGCACCTCCTGGTGTGAAGGGAGTCTCGTGGATAGAGAGCTGTGGAATTCTTGTCTCACCAGGGACATGATGACCAACTTTGTGGAATTTTGTCCTTCCAGTGGCTTGTGGGGGGGTTCATTGAGTTTTGGCGAGCCGCCTTCATCACGGGTGGCCATTTTTCGGGACTTATTTGAGGAGGACATCTCCATCAATCTCCGTTTATTTGTGATGTAGAGGGGTGGTACCGGTTTATTTATTTTTGTAGCGTTGGTCATCACCCGATCATTTTAAAACACAAATGTTGCAAATTGCAAATAAAGAGACTTTGAATGAAATGAAAACACGGGGCTGTGTGAGTTCTGGCACCTCGGGTTTTTATTGGTGTGATCATTGGTGGCCCAGGTGACGGGTAAACAAGTGAAAGGACGGAGATGGATGGTTTTATGGCTTTGTACACTTTACCAATTTGCTGGGTAAACTTCCATCACAGATTAGATGTTATCCAAGGCAAACACAAGAGAACCAACACCGCCAACCCTTAAAGGAGAACTACACTCTCTGGCCGGACCAGGAAAAGTCAATTCTGATGGTTAGAAGATGTCTACAGAGGTGGGATTGTCATCGAAGGACTCATCTAGAAAATTCAGTTGGCGATCGATTCAGATTGGAAGAATGGTCAAACATTCCCATAGACACACCTTGTGGACGGCCTTCCCAGAAGAGTTGAAGCTGTTATAGCTGCAAAGGGTGGGCCAACTTAATATTGAACCCTACAGACTATGACTGGGATGCCATTTAAGTTCATGTGTGTGTAAAGGCAGGTGTCCCAATACTTTTGGTAATATAGTGTATGTGCTCCGTGTGGGCATTAAAGCCTACCCATACATGCGTTACTTGGGGGACAAGAGGTTAACATAGAAGTTATATACAATACATTATAATGCGCACAATGCAGTGCGAGGTAACGCGTGTTCATGCACGTCATGTGCTGTGTAGTGTGAATGAGCCCCTAAACGCAGTGCTCTATGAAAACAGACAACTCAGAAAAGATAACTGAACCCAACACTGAACTCTCCTGCGTTCACCCAAAACACTGAACTCTCCTGCGTTCACCCAAAACACTGAACTCTCCGGCGTTCGCCCAACACTGAACTCTCCGGCGTTCGCCCAACACTGAACTCTCCGGCGTTCGCCCAAAACACTAAACTCTCTTGCGTTCGCCCAAAACACTGAACTCTCTTACGTTCGCCCAAAACACTGAACTCTCTTGCGTTCGCCCAAAACACTGAACTCTCTTGCGTTCGCCCAAAACACTGAACTCTCTTGCGTTCACCCAAAACACTGAACTCTCTTGCGTTCGCCCAAAACACTGAACTCTCCGGCGTTCGCCCAAAACACTGAACTCTCTTGCGTTCACCCAAAACACTGAACTCTCTTGCGTTCGCCCAAAACACTGAACTCTCCGGCGTTCGCCCAAAACACTGAACTCTCCGGCGTTCGCCCAAAACACTGAACTCTCCGGCGTTCGCCCAACACTAAACTCTCCGGCGTTCGCCCAACACTGAACTCTCCGGTGTTCGCCCAACACTGAACTCTCCGGCGTTCCCCCAACACTGAGCCTCCCTCTTAGATCAGAAGCTCCCCCAAGCAGGGCCCTCTGATTCCTCCTGTATTGAATTGTATTGTATTTGTACTGTCTCCCTTCATGTTATAAAGTGCTGCGTAAACTGTTGGCACTATATAAATCCCATCCCACATTATAACTCTCCTGCGTACACCCAACACTGAACACTCCTGCGTTCGACCAACACTGAACTCTCCGGCGTCCGCCCAACACTGAACTCTCCGGCGTTCGCCCAAAACACTGAACTCTCCGGAGTTCGCCCAAAACACTGAACTCTCCGGAGTTCGCCCAACACTGAACTCTCCGGAGTTCGCCCAACACTGAACTCTCCGGAGTTCGTCCAACACTGAAATCTCCGGCATTCGCCCAACACTGAACTCTCCGGCGTTCGCCCAACACTGAACTCTCCTGCGTTCGCCCAAAACACTGAACTCTCCTGCGTTCGCCCAACACTGAACTCTCCGGCGTTCGCCCAACACTGAACTCTCCGGCGTTCGCCCAACACTGAACTCTCCGGAGTTCGCCCAACACTGAACTCTCCGGAGTTCGCCCAACACTGAACTCTCCGGAGTTCGTCCAACACTGAAATCTCCGGCATTCGCCCAACACTGAACTCTCCGGCGTTCGCCCAACACTGAACTCTCCTGCGTTCGCCCAAAACACTGAACTCTCCTGCGTTCGCCCAACACTGAACTCTCCGGCGTTCGCCCAACACTGAACTCTCCGGCGTTCGCCCAACACTGAACTCTCCGGAGTTCGCCCAACACTGAACTCTCCGGAGTTCGCCCAACACTGAACTCTCCGGAGTTCGCCCAACACTGGACTCTCCGGAGTTCGCCCAACACTGAACTCTCCGGAGTTCGCCCAACACTGAACTCTCCGGCGTTCGCCCAAAACTGAACTCTCTGACGTTCGCCCAACACTGAACTCTCCTGCATTCACCCAACACTGAACTCTCTGGCGTTTGCCCCAACACTGAACTCTCCTGCATTCACCCAACACTGAACTTTCTTGCATTCACCCAACACTGAACTCTCTTGCATTCACCCAACACTGAACTCTCTGGCGTTCGCCCCAACACTGAACTCTCCAGGGTTCGCCCAACACTGAACTCTCCTAGTTTGCCCAACACTGAACTCTCCGGCGTTCGCCCAACACTGAACTCTCCTGCGTTCGCCCAAAACACTGAACTCTCCTGCGTTCACCCAAAACACTGAACTCTCCTGCGTTGGCCCAAAACACTGAACTCTCCGGAGTTCGCCCAACACTAAACTCTCCGGAGTTCGCCCAACACTGACCCTCCCTCGTAGATTGTAAGCTCCTAGAAGCAGGGCCCTCTGATTCTTCCTGTATTAAATTGTATTTGTACTGTCTCCCCTCATGTTATAAAGCAATGCGTAAACTGTCGGCGCTATATAAATCCTACATTATAATAATAACTCTCGCGTCACCCAACACTGAACTCTCCTGCATTCACCCAACACTGAACTCTCCTGCATTCACCCAACACTGAACTCTCCTGCATTCACCCAACACTGAACTCTCAATTCCGGCTGGGCTGGGCTGGCCCTTTAAGGAAAACCAGATTTCTAAGTGCAGCCTGGAAATCTGTTCATTGCCAATGCAAATTGGGGAAAAACAAATGTTATCTGTAACTGGGCAATTTGCAGTTTAATCCCCGCTATCAGTGTGACAGTGACAGTGTGATTAGCTCCATGAAAAACCAACAAAGCAAACTGCTAATTAGCAAATTTTCCTCCAGGCACTGCGCATACCAAAACACCACAGAGGGGGGGGGGGGCAGCCGCAGGCCAGTCACCGCTCTCCAAACTTTATTTATTACTTCTACATGTTTGTCTTGTCTTTTCTCCTTTTACTTATTTATTTTTACACTTTTATGGCTCACAAAAAAAAAAAAAAAAGTTTTGACAACTGTTTATAAATTCCCACTGAACGTGAATGGTAACATTTTCTTTGTAGCTTTGTTTCTATTATTTAGAAACAATTATTTATTCTATTGTTTATTATTTTCTATTTTTTGCTATGATAGAAACTTTGTTTCTAAATCTATTCACACTATTTAAAAATCTAGGCTTCGTAAACACTTTGCCATTTGAAATCGCGGGAAGAATCGCCGCAATTCTATCCACAAGTCCAAATTGCACGGCGGATTGAAGCACAACGCACGTTTGGGTGCCATTAACCCCTTAAAGAGGAGCCCCCCCCCCCAAAAAAAAAAAAAAAATACTGACTTTATATATATATATATATATATATATATATATATATATATATATATATATATATATATAAAGTCAGTATCTACAAATACTGTAGCTGCTGACTTTTACTATTAGGGGAACTTACCTGTCCAGGAATCCCGCGGTGTCCTTACCCAAGCCTTGAATCGGCTCTTGGGTGCTGGCGCCACCATCTTGGCTAAGAGGAACCGGTGGTGACGCCTTGCGGCTCCACAGCCAGTTTCCTACTGTGCATGCGTGAATCTCACTGCTCTTTGTAAATGGGCCGACTGTGGGGGGGGGGGGGCAAATTTCTGTCTCAGATTGCCGCGTTGAAGAGATCCAGAAAGGGAGCGGGTACCTGTCAAATCCTGAAAAGGTGCCAAATCTGGCAGCGGCGGGGGGGGGGGGGGCGGTATACAAGCGGGCCTTCCCCTTTTAGGTGGAGCTCCGCTTCAATGGCACCCCAAATGCGATGCATTTCTCGTGTGGCAAATTTTGCCTTTGTCGCCCAAAAAGGAGCCTCTATTCAGGTGACAAAGGCAATGTAGGCAGGGGCGGACTGACCATTTGGCCACTTGGGCACTGCCCGAGGGCCCCCCGGCCACTAGGGGGCCCCATCAGGGTTGCCAGCCTCAGTAAAACCAGGGACAGTATGTAAAAATCTGTGTTTTTTTTACATCTGTCTCTGAAACGTCCCTTACTGACAAGCTTTTGGTCTAAAAATCCCCATATTATAGCTGCCCCACCTCTCCAGTACCTTCTCAGCCAACAGAAACATGTCTGTGTATACTGTGTGTACATGTATGTGTATACTGTGTGTACATGTATGTGTATACTGTGTGTGATTGTATACTGTGTATGTGTTTTTGTATACTGTGTGACCCCATAATCTCTGATTGCCTGGGGGCCCCATAATCTCCTATTGCCCAGGGGCCCCATGAGTTGTCAGTCCGCCCCTGCACGTAGGCCCTATGCAACATGCAAAATCGCAAATCAGCACACATTACACAATGTTAGGCACACATTTAACCCTTTGATTGCTCCTAGATGTTATACCCTTCCCAGCCAGTGTCATTAAAACAGTGACAGTGTATATTTTTAGCACTGATCACTATATTAGCATTACCGGTGATGTCAGTGTCAGTTAGTTAGTGTACCTCCCAGCGAGGGTCTGTGAGCTCCAGATTGCCCGCCACACTATCACAGTCCCACTTTAAGTCGCTGATCGCAGCCTATACAGTATAGCTTCATAGCTGCGTGAATTCCTATATATATATATATATATATATATATATATATCATATATATACACACACTATATCATCATTTGTAGATGCTATAAATTTCAAACCAACCAAATATTCACCTCAATACCAAACACTTCACCCACTTCCTGCCCAGGCCGAATTTTCAGCTTTCAGCGCTGTCACACTTTGAATGACAATTGCGCGGTCACGCAAGACTGCACACATATGAAATTTGCATCGTTTTTTTGAGACAGATAGAGCTTTCTTTTTGGTGGTATTTATTCACCACTGGGTTTTTTTTTTTTTTTTCTAAACAAATGAAAAAAGACCGAAATTGTTTTGGGAGAAAAAAAAAAAAGTTTCCTAGAAAGTGCCTATCTTAGGCTATAGCAATGCAGAGAAAATGTGACTTTCCTCCATGCTGGACTCTCCAGCCCCCTCCTCACCGTCCTGGAGCCCCATTAATCCATCTCAGTAATTGGGATAAATGGGATTTCTGCAGTCAGGTGAGACGTTGGAGTTGATTGTGAAGAAACACATGACTCCATGGAAGAAGAATGTCTGTCTCTTTGCTGCTCGTTGGCTATAAAAACACAACTTCTGCAGCTGGCTGACGTCTCCTTTAAGCTGCAGAGTCTATTTAGTAAATGCAGAATTATATTTGGGACTTTTTCCTGTACACTGTAACATTTTTTTTTTTTTTTTCCAAATTTCATGTTTCATATTTTCGAAACTTTTAGTTTTATAGATAAGCCCACTGCTAGCTACTTTCAGACAGTGCAGTCTGCATATTTGCTGAATGACTGCTCAGATAAGACCAGTTACAGATCTGCAACAAAAAAGCGGCTCGATAAAAGCAGCTGGGAAGATTTTGAGCATTGCTCATGCAATATCCGGTCATTCTTCTCCTTTAGGCTAACTATACATAGTACAATCTGATTGTACCATTGGCATTCTAATTCATCCCAAAGGTGTTCAGTAGAGTTGAAGTCAAGGTTCTGTGCAGACCATCCAGGTTCCTCCACAACAAATTCATCAAACCATGTCTATATGGATGATAATCCATAGGGTTGAGGTCAAGTCCCTGTGCATGCCACTTGAGTTCCTCCAAACCAAACTCATCAAACCATGTCTTTATGGATACTGATCAATAGGTCTGAAGTCAAGTCTCTGTGAAGACCACCTGGGTAGGGTTGAGCGAACCCGAACTGTAAAGTTCGGGACCGTACCGGACTTTTGGCTGTAAGTTCGGGTTCGGGTCCGGTGTTCGGCGCTGTATTGGCGCCTTTTTCACAGCTTTAGGCCAGCCAATGGATGATCGTTTTACTAGTGTGCCCTAGAAGCCATTACAGCCATGCCTACTAATGGCATGGCTGTGATTGGCCAGTGCAGCATGTGACACAGCCTCTATATATAGCCCACACACAGCACACAGCGTCATTCTGTTAGACAGACACTGTTAGGCAGGTTCCTGTGCTGCAGATAGATAGAGGATTTTAGGAGTTAGTGTGCTAAAGTCAGTCCACATTCCTGGAATTTTATTCTAATTAGTTAGATCAGTGAGCAATTTAGATAGCTAGAGTAGGGAGGGAGTTTCTTTATTTTGCAAAAGAAAGAGGCAGACAATCAGACATAATTATTGAAGAGATTCCTAAATCAATTGTACCCTGGCTGGGGTGCAGTGCACAGTCACAGTAACAGTGCCATGAGGCCAGTGCCAGACAAAATCTAAACGTTTTACCTTCAAGCTCAGTGCAACATTACTGCACTGCATATACTAAGAGATACACCACAGTCTGTGTGTATTCTGCTATTGGAAAAACATTGCATAAAAATAGAATTTTGCGGTGCGCATGCGCGGAGCTCCCAAGATGGCCGCCGGCATCTAGAGCTCCGCTCCCTCACGGCCCACCACTAGCCACCGGAGCCTTCAGAGCGCCCACACACCCCGCACACCGGGTGTCCTAGGCAGGGGAGAACACAGGGAACGAGCGGATGTCATCCCCGCTAGCCAAGCGGGACCTATCACGCCAGATGACGGCGGCTCCCGGCCCCCTCAGCTATGCCAAAATGGCGGCGGCGTCACGAGGCACACAGGACACAGAGCTGCAGGATTCCTCCATAGCAGACCAGGACCAGGCACAGCTACCCTTCTCAGGTACCGATTACCCCCCACTACAGCCTGCTCACTCCCCCTCCTCCACAGAATCCCTGCTGAACGGCCTGAGCACTAGCTATCCCACTACCCCAATGATGGATCCCCACACAGGCCTACTTCTCACAGTTAGTGAAGCACAGGAGGAAATCACAACCCCCACTGACTTTCCCTCTATGATGGCTGCTTTCTCACAGATGCTGTCCAAAGGCCTAGCAATGAATGCTGCACAGATTACTAGCTCATTACATGCTGATCTACAGCAAATTGGAATGAGGATGGACACTATTGAGCAAAAAGCTGACCAGGCTGCAACACAGATTAATCAGAATTCTAACAGATTACAAGAAATGCAGGAGCAACTGGAAACTGCGTTTGCTAAGATCGATGACCTCGAGAATAGGTCACGCAGGTATAACTTCAGAATCAGAGGTATTCCAGAATCCGAAAAGGAGGTACAGAAAGCAGTGAAAACACTAATAAAAAACCTAATCCCTGACATCCCAGAGCACCGCATGGAGCTGGATAGGGCCCACAGAGCACTTCAAGCACCCCGCTCGGATGGTCTGCCCCGCGACATCATTGTTAAACCTCATTATTACTCTACCAAAGAAGAGGTCATGCGTAAATCCAGATATGCGGACAATCTCTCTTTCCAGGGCCACAAAATCCAGATTTTTGCTGACCTATCACCTTATACGGTACAAAAAAGACGCTCTCTCAAACCGCTACTGCAAGTCCTTTTGGATAAGGCAATCACATACCGTTGGTCATTCCCTCTACGCCTGAACTTTTCATACAAAAACAAAAGCTTCGGTTTTTCCTCCTTCCCAGAAGGGGAACGTCTCCTGATGCATCTCGGTTTGATACAACTGGAGCCTCATGCCTCTCAAGCCACCAGGGGAACTCCAACCTCCACGAAACGTCCTCCGCCAGCAAGCCCTCTGCAACACACCTGGCTGAAGCAAGGACCGAAGCGACCTAAAGAAAATTTACCACCTTGAAAGCCTGATGGCACAGCACCTGTTAATTGTTTCCTTTTATTCTTTGGCCCACCCTTTTGGGGTAGGGTGACAGTTGTGGGCTCTCAGTTCCCCCCTCTTTGTTTTGAGGGAGTGATTGGGGCAGCCCCCCCTTACCCCAATTGAGAAGTTGGCTATTTTATTCAGCCTCATACGTGAGATCCGATTACCGTAGGTCTATCAGATGTTACTGGACTCGCAGTTTTGTACGGGACTCCTTTCTCCCTTTTTTAAAATTTTTTTTTTTTTTTGTTTGTTTTATATATATTTTTTATATATATTTTTTTTATTTTATTTTTTTGTTCTTTCCCCTAGCGGATCTGATGTGTCGCCGAGGGGGGCGGGATCAATCCTGCTCTGGTCGGCGACATAGTGGAACGATTATATTACCTTACAGGTTCTCTGTATGTTGCACCTGCCTGGATTAGCATTGTTATGTATTGGTCTAATATTCTGAGGTTCTAGCGCTAGTTAGTTCTGGGGATCACTCTAGAAGTTGACACTCCATAATAACGTTGGTCCCTATCAATTTGCTGTTATGTTTTAGCTCTCGTTCTTACCGCCTAGTAGGCGCTCTGTATTCAGAGGATGATAAGTCCCCCTGGGACTTACAGGTTCAACTGATCTAGGGTGGGGGGCCGTGGGGGTTTCAATGTGCCTCACCTGGACCAGAGGCTCTCCGGCGCATCTGGATCCTAACCCGGACTACCTTTTGAAGGCTTTTCCGGATACTCAGGGTTTGGCAGCGGATACGGCGAGTCCGTTTCGCTCCAAGGGCGGGGTAGGGTCAGGGGACCCTCATGATTGTTTAATATCTATGAAGATTACAGGATTACAACATATGATGTCTAATGTTTTTGTCTCTCTCCCTTTTCTCTTATTTCCTTTCATCTCTTCTCCTTCCCCCCTTTCGGTCACCTCTCCTCGAGTCATCCGGCGCCTCAGCTCGTCCCAGTATTTTTACCCAGGCTCCAGGACCAATCATCCAGGGCTTCCGGACCGTGACCCTCACAGTCGACTTTCTTGGTGGGGTAAGTCTCAGTCTCTTGTTATAGCACTCCTCCTTCTGATCCATGACTGACACACCTGTTTCTTTACCCACATTGAAAATTATCTCACACAACACACAAGGACTCAATTCCCCTATCAAGCGTAGAAAACTCCTTCAACAGTACCATTCACTACACGCTGACGTCCTTTTATTGCAGGAAACGCATTTTCCCTCTACATATAAACCCACGTTTCTACATCAACATTATCCTCAATTCTTTCTGGCTTCGGCGGCCAACAAAACGAGAGGGGTAGCAATCTGCTTCGCCAGACACATTAACATATCTCAAACCGAAATGATCGCTGACCCACAAGGCAGGTACATTTTAGTCTCTGGTTGTGTAGACGGAGAAACCTACACTTTTGTCTCCTACTATACACCCAACAAGGGCCAGGGGGCTTTTTTTGAATCCCTAATTCGTAAATTACAATCTCACCTTAAGGGTACTGTCTTCTTTGGTGGGGATTCAAATGTAGCCTTTGATTTTTCGCTCGACAAGTCTTCTAAGGGCACGACCAGACCCAAACGCCCTTCTAAACAAAGCGTTAAAATAGCAAAGATCCTGAACACCGCAGGTTTAATAGATACCTGGAGGGAAATGAACCCCCACATGAAGGATTACACACACTTCTCAGCTCCTCACAATTCTTATGCAAGGATAGACCACATTTTCACCCAGCCTTCTACGATCCCCCTGATCAGATCTTCCAAAATTGTTGACTCTTCCCTTTCTGACCATTCAATGATGACATTACTGGCTCAACGGCCAATAGGGAATGGGACACGACACCGCTGGCGACTTCGGGAGTCACTACTATCTGACCCTGTACATTGTTCATTATTGGAGGCAGATATCAAGGAATACTTTCTCCTCAATACTTCTGAGGAAGTTACCCCCTCCACTATCTGGGCTGCCCATAAATCAGTTATTAGGGGGAAATTGATACAGTTGGCTTCTAAACTTAAAGCGGCCCACAAAGCGGACACATTGAAACTTTCAGAGGACTTTCACATGAAGGCGAAAGCGCACAAACGCAACCCCACATCTACCTCCCTAGCAAAGCTTGACTCGGCCCGCGCCCTTCTGAACTTATCTCTGACCACAGCTGCAGCACAACATCTCCACTGGACGGGGGCAAAATTTTATGCTCAAAAAGATAAAATTGGGTCCCGTCTAGCAACCAAACTAAACCCCAAACAGCGTACGTATGCTTTCCCTAAACTCAAGATAGCTTCTGGGGATCTCTCGCAGAATCCGTCCAAAATTATGCAAGCCTTCCTACACTTTTACTCAGATTTATATAAAAAGAACACTGACACCACATCTGCTCACAGGGAAAGGTTTCTCAAGGGCCTCCCTTTGCCATTGTTAAGTAAAGAACACAGTGACCTTTTGGAGACTCCGTTCACCCAAACTGAAGTCCTTGATACCATTAAGCATCTTAAATTGGGCTCCTCTCCGGGCCCGGACGGATTCTCCACTGGGTACTATAAAAAATTTGGACACTGTCTAGCCCCTCATCTCACTAAACTGTTCAACTCTCTCAGGAATGGAGCCCCGTTAGAGCCGGACTTAAATTCAGCATATATTTCGGTCATTCCGAAACCCGGAAAGGACACTAGTGAGGTTTGCAACTATCGGCCCATCTCGCTTATAAACAACGATATAAAAATTATGACTAAGATTATGGCTAATAGGATGTCAGGTTTCATCTCCTCGTATATCCATAAAGATCAGGTGGGCTTCATTCCTGGGAGGCAGGGAACAGACCAAATTAGGAGAGCTATTGACATTGTTTCGCTACTCAAATCGCAATGGGACGGCAACCCACCCCAAAAAGGATTCCTTCTTTCCATCGACCTACACAAAGCGTTTGATTCCATCGATTGGGCATACCTGTCTGATATTCTGCAGAGATGGGGATGTGGTTCACATTTTCTTAACATTATCAATTCGCTCTACTCTAACCCCTCTGCACAAGTTCGCCTGATGGGCAGATACTCCGAATCTTTCCCCATAGGTAGAGGTACCAGACAGGGATGCCCACTATCGCCTCTCCTTTTTGCGATAGCGATCGAAACGCTGGCAATCGCACTGAGATCTAACCGGACATCAAGGGGGTTTTCTGCGGTTCGCAGGAACATAAATGCGCGCTCTATGCAGACGACCTCCTTCTCTTTGTCTCCTCTCCCCTGACTTCTATGCCCCTGATTCTGCGCACCCTTTCTGAGTTTAGTAGGGTTTCCGGCCTCCGAGTCAATATGTCCAAGTCGATAGCATTAAACATAACAGTCCCCCCAGACCTCCTTAAACAAACCTCCTCCAATTTTACCTTCTCCTGGGCCACTTCGAAGATCCCATATCTAGGCGTACAACTAACATCAGATATGAATAGTCTGTTTAGAGCAAACTACCCCGCTATGATAAATAAATGTAAAGGTGATATGAATGGGTGGTCTAAATGTGGTCTATCCTGGCTGGGCAGGCTTCACGCGGTCAAAATGACTCTCCTCCCGAGGTTACTATACCTTTTCCGCTCCCTACCAATCCCGATCCCTAAACAATTTCTCGACAAAATGCAATCAGATATCCTCCGCTTTATTTGGGGGAAGAGGGGTTACAGATGCCCGGCTGAGATACTCTACCGCTTGAGATCGCAGGGTGGCCTTGGTCTCCCCAATCTTTGGGGGTACTATAGGGCATCTCAACTAGCCCAAATCTCTATGGCATACTCTCGGAATACTCAGCCGGACTGGCTTTCTA
The DNA here is from genome assembly GCA_028564925.1 of Lithobates sylvaticus. Lineage (NCBI taxonomy): Eukaryota > Metazoa > Chordata > Amphibia > Anura > Ranidae > Lithobates > Lithobates sylvaticus. The sequence goes on from CM053027.1 coordinate 18,219,850, forward strand.
TGGAACGTGAGGCAGTACCCTCGAACACCATAGATTATCTGTTGGGCTGTTCTCCTGATCGCAGACCGGCCATTATGGCCCCCACTCTATCACACTCCCTTGCTCTCTGCTCCAAACTATACAACATTCAATCCATTATATCACCCATGAGACCCCTATCACACCTGTTCCACAATCCGGACTTCAGCCCGGGGATGGAAATCGAAGCTTTTAAATGGTGGACAGATAAGGGCCTATATCGAATCGGGCACTTTCTCTCCCCTTCGGGCCCCATCACTCATGCACACTGTAGGAAGAAACTAGATATGCCTGACTCCGAATTTCTACGCTTCTCACAGATTTCACACTTTCTCCACTCCATCTGGCTCTCTAAACCCTTACCACCTTCTATAACCCCATATGAACACTGGTGTGTCAACCTCATGGATCAGAAGGGAGGAATTTCATTGATCTATGCAGCGATTATGCATAAAGAGACCAAACCCTCCTATGCCCGAGCCTGGGAAGAAGACGTGGACAATAACTGGGACTCTACAATTTGGTTCCGCGCTGCCAATAGAGCTTTCAAAGGTATCCTCAACGTATCCCTTATTGAAGCTAGTTTGAAAGTACTGATCAGGTGGTATTATGTTCCCTCCAGGCTTGCCAGAATGTTTCCAGGCACGTCACCAGACTGTTTTAGGGGCTGTGCAATGGAGGGCTCCATGCTCCACACATGGTGGACCTGTCCACGTATCCGTCGGTTTTGGCGGAAGGTATTTTGCACTATTCGCAAAGTAACTGGTACTACTGTAGCTCCACACCCTAGCTCAGCCCTGTTCAATCACCTTATACCGGGACTTTCTAAACCATTACAGACCTTGTCATTTTTTCTCTTATTGGGGGCCAAAATAACGATAGCCAAAGCCTGGAAGAAACATACTGTCTCCTTTCACATGTTCAAGACGAAAGTCACTTGGATCATGGTTCAAGAACAGACAGTAGCCAAACTTAATGACAAACTAGAGAAGTTTCAGTTTACATGGGAACCATGGGCCACGTTCTGCAATATCTCTCTCATCCCTGGAATACAACCCGGTACACTGAACTCCGGAATGACTCTCTGATTTCTCTTACCTATTCCCCCCCTCTACCTTCTCACACGTTTTTCTCTCCCCCTTCTCTACTACGCCTCTCTTGGCGAGACTGGTTAGGGCACACGCTGATAGTCTACACAACTCTTAACTTGTGCAGATTCCTCTTTTGTTTTATGTTTAACCTCTTTCACTGGTTCCAATTCTCCGGTAAAGTGGGCTTCGGAGAGAACTTATCAGGCGCATCTAGGGGTTCCCTCTCGTGGGTGTCAGCAAGATCCCTAACGGGGCACTCAGGAACCTGGGAACTTCTGGACCCATACTGATATTGAAACTGGCCGATATTAGACGGAACCTTGTACTGTTCTGCACATTAGATTGCCCTCCCACATCTTTGTTTAAGAACTAGAACTTTTCTACTGCTATACATAACGCTAAGTTCTGTTAATTTTACTGATTGGCCTTGTAAGTACCTGCGCGTACTTACAAGCATGTCTCTACTTTGTTAATGCAAAAAATTTTCAATAAAAATGTTTTAAATAAAAATAGAATTTTGCTTTTTATTTTTTTTTCCCAATAGCATTTTCTGCGTGTGCATACATACACGCTGTAGATACTGTCCGTGTAGTCTGATATTGCAAAAACATTGCAAAAAAATATAATTTTGCAGTGTTTTTTTTCTTCCCAATAGCATTTTCTGCGTTTTCATAAACGCTTTAGACACTGTACGTGTATTCTGCTATATACAAAAACACCCATTTAGGGCGAGATCATAAATTTTGAAAATATGAGGAGATCATCAAAAAGGGGACGTGGCCCGGGTCGTGGTGCTGCTGGTGGCGCTCCTGTTGCAGGGAGAGGACGTGGTCGATCTGTGCCAGCTACACGCACTAGTGAAACACCTTCCTCAGGTGCGAGTAGGCGACAGAGCCTGCAGCAGTATTTTGGTGCGCCTAATGAGGCTGTACGAATGTCGAGGCCAGGACAAGTACAGGCGATAGTAGATTGGGTTGCTGCTGACAGTGCCTCGGTTCCTTCACATTGTCTCCCACCCAGTCTCCTGATGAAAGTTCAGAGTTGGCACCTGCAGCCGATGTCCATCAGTCTTTCACCTCACCCCCTTGCAAATCAGCCAATCAGTCTGAGCCCCAAATCATGCAGCAGTCTCTTCTGCTTTTTGATGACTCTGTTAGCAGGGTTTCTCAGGGCCATCCACCTAGCCCTGCCCCAGAAGTGGAAGAGATTGTGTGCACTGATGCCCAACCACTTATGTTTCATGATGAGTACATGGGAGGACCAACGCAGCACGTCTCGGATGATGACGAAACACAGGTGCCAACTGCTGCTGCTTTCGCCATTGTGCAGACCGACAAGGAGTGCAGGGGTGAATTTTGGGTGGAAGATGATGTGGAGGACGATGAGGTCCTTGACCCCACATGGAATCAACGTCATGCAGGTGACCAGTGTAGTTCAGGGGAAGAGGCGGTGGTCGCACAGAGCCACCAGCACAGCAGAAGAGGGAGCAGGGTGCAAAAGCGGAGCGTCCGTCCCCTAGACAGTACGTCTGCTACTGCCCAATGCAGCAAGGGACCGAGCACACCAAAGCCAGGTCCAAGGAGTTCCCTAGCGTGGCAGTTCTTCAGACAATGTTCTGATGACAAGACACGAGTGGTTTGCACGCTGTGCAATCAGAGCTTGAAGCGAGGCATAAACTTTCTCAACATGAGCACAACCTGCATGACCAGGCATCTAAGTGCAAAGCATGAGATGCAGTGGAGTAGACACCGCAAAAACCAAGAAAGGTCTCTGGCTCCTCCTGCTTCCTCTTCTGCTGCAGTCTCGGCCTCTTCATCCACCTCTGTAGTGACAGTGACACCTGCCAACCCGCAAACAGAGGATCTGCCAGCAACACTACCCCCTGGGTCACCAACCATCTCCACAATGTCCCATGGAAGCTTTCAGCTCTCTATTTCCCAAACACTGGAGCGGAAGAGGAAGTACCCCCCTAGCCACCCGCGATCCCTGGCCCTGAATGCCAGCATTTCAAAATTCCTCGCCTTTGAAATGCTGTCATTCCGTCTGGTGGAGACGCAGAGTTTTCAAAGGCTGATGTCATTGGCTGTCCCACAGTACGCCGTGCCCAGCCACCACTACTTTTCCAGACGAGCTATCCCTTCCCTGCACAACCAAGTGGGGGACAAAATCAGGTGTGCACTGCGCAACGCCATCTGTGGCAAGGTCCACCTAACTACGGATGCGTGGACCAGTAAGCACGGTCAGGGACGTTATATCTCCCTAACAGCACACTGGGTAAATGTAGTGGCGGCTGGGCCTGAGGCGGATAGCACTTTGGCGCATGTCCTTTCACCACCGAGGATTGCAGGGCACTTCAGTTTGCCTCCTGTTGCTAACTCCTCCTACTCCGTCTCCTCATCCTCTACCGCCTCCTCATCCGGTCAGCGTAACACCTTCACCACCAACTTCAGCACAGCCAGGGCTAAACGACAGCAGGCAGTTTTAAAACTTTCCTGTTTGGGGGAAAAACCCCACACCGCGCAGGAGTTGTGGAGGGACATGGAACAACAGACCGATGAGTGGTTGGTGGCAGTGAGCCTCAAGCCCGGCCTGGTGGTGTGCGATAATGGGCGAAATCTCGTAGCAGCTCTGGGCCTTGCCGGTTTGACGCACATCCCTTGCCTGGCGCATGTGCTGAACTTGGTGGTCCAGAGGTTCCTGAAGAATTACCCCGATATGCCAGAGCTGCTGCAGAAAGTGCGGGCCGTCTGTGCGCACTTTCGGCGTTCTCATCCTGCTGCTGCTCGCCTGTCAGCGCTGCAGCATAACTTCGGCCTTCCCGCTCACCGTCTCATATGTGACGTGCCCACAAGGTGGAACTCCACCTTGCACATGCTTGCCAGACTGTGCGAGCAGCAGCAGGCGATAGTGGAGTTTCAGCTGCAGCACGCACGCGTGAGTCGCTCTGCGGAACAGCACCACTTCACCGCCAATAACTGGGCCTCCATGCGAGACCTGTGTGCCTTGTTGCACTGTTTCGAGTACTCCACCAACATGGCCAGTGCCAATGACGCCGTTCTCAGCGTTACTATCCCAGTTCTATGCCTCCTTGAAAAAACTCTTAAGGCGATGATGGAAGAGGATGATGCACAGGATGAGGAGGAGGAAGAGGGTTCATTTCCAAGGCTTTCAGGGCAGTCATTTACAAGTGGCTACGAGGGTGGGTTCCTGCACCAACAAGCGCCAGGTACACAATTGTCTGGCAGCAAGGGCACAGTTCTGGAGGATGACGAGGTGGAGGATGAGGAGGAGATGGAGGAGGAGGAACCATGTTCACAGCAGGGTGGCACCCAGACCAGCTCATGTCCATCACTGGTGGGTGGCTGGGGGGATACAGAGGACACAGACGATACACCTCCCACAGAGGACAGCTTTTCCTTGCCTCTGGGCAGCCTGGCACACATGAGCGATTACATGCTGCAGTGTCTCCGCAACGACCGCCGAGTTGCCCACATTTTAACTGGTGCTGATTATTGGGTGGTCACCCTGCTGGATCCCCGTTACAAGGACAACGTGCCGTCCTTAATTACCTCACTGGAGCGTGATCGTAAGATGCGCGAGTACAAGCGCACGCTGGTAGACGCGCTGCTGGTTGCATTCCCACTTGGAAGCGGGGGTACGGTGGAAGCACAAGGCGAAGGCAGAGGAGGAGGAAGAGGTCGCCAACGCAGCCGGGGCACCGCCAGCACCTCGCAAGGCAGGGTTAGCATAGCCGGAATGTGGAAAAGCTTTGTCGGCACGCCACAACAACCAGCACCACCAGCTGATATGGAACGTCTTAGCAGGAGGCAGCATTTCACCAACATGGTGGAGCAGTATGTGTGCACACGCCTACACGTACTGCATGATGGGTCTGCCCCCTTCAACTTCTGGGTCTCCAAATTGGGCACATGGCCTGAGCTTGCCCTTTACGCCTTGGAGGTGCTGGCCTGCCCTGCCGCCAGTGTATTATCTGAACGTGTATTTAGCACGGCAGGGGGCGTTATCACAGACAAGCGCAGCCGCCTGTCCAGAGCCAATGTGGACAAGCTGACGTTCATTAAAATGAACCAGGCATGGATCCCACAGGACTTGGCCGTACCTTGTGCAGAATAGACACATATACCGGTGTTCTGACGAAAACTGTCTTGCTATCGGATAGTGTCTGGCCACTTACTGCGCAGGTGCAGTGCTTGGGCAGTACGGAGGACAAGGAGATTCACAAAATCTCCAAAGATGAACGTCGCCTGCGCAGTGAGTGCAGGTTCAAGCCCGACCATCCAAGTGGACATACGGTAGCACATAGTAACAGGGCCCCTCACGGGCTCGCTTGGCTAGGCTTCAACCTCGGATGATGTGGCTTGAACCTGGAGTCAGCGCGCATCGTCTTCGGAGAGTTTCAAAATCCCCTTGTCCTACGTACTGAGCAAGCGCAGTACAGGGCGGACACTATGCGACGGGGGACAGAATTCGACACATCATTCACCACTAGCCTTACCCAGCCATTGTTGTATTTTTGAACCAGTGTTGGCTACCTCGTCCTCCTCCACCGCCGCTTCCACCTACACCGCCACATCCACCACCACCTCAACCTCCTACTCCATTTGAATTTCGTCCTCCTAGGTGAAGATTATAATTTTTTCATTTTTTTTTAATTTCCAAGTATTTTATTTTCCCACTATCTTATCCATTAAATTGAATAATTTTTTCCAGAAAGTGCGTATTCTGGGGTATTCCCACCATATGTGCGGCATCGTGCCGTTGAGTTTCTGAGGTTCTTAATGACTTCCTGTACCTCTTCTGCTGAGAAGGGGGCCTCCAGCATTTTTTTTTATTTTTTATTTTTTTATGTTATTTTAAGTTATTTCCCTATCCACATTTGTTTGCAGATCAATTGCCATGCTCTTAACAACATTTTGTTGCCATTTGCAGCCCTCTAGCCCTTTCCATGACCTTTTTACAGCCATTTTAGTGTTCAAAAGTCCAGGTCCCCATTGACTTCAATGGGGTTCGGAGTTCGGGGTCAAGTTCGGGTCAAGTTCGGTCCCGAACCCGGACTTTTTTCCGAAGTTCGGCCGAACCCGCCGAACCCGAACATCCAGGTGTCCGCTCAACTCTACACCTGGGTTTGTCCACACCAAACTCATTAAACCAGGTCCTTGTGGACATGGGCTGAGGTCAATTCTCTGTGAAGGCCACTTGGATACCTCCACATCAAAATCCTCAAGCCATGGGGTTGATTTTCTAAAACTGGAGAGTGCAAAATCTGGTGCAACTCTGCGTGGTAGCCAATCAGCTTCTAAACTTAGATTGCTCAAATAAGCTTTGACTATAAGATCTGGAAGCTGATTGGTTTCTATGCAGAGCTGCACCAGAATTTGCACTCTCCAGTTTTAGTAAATCAACCCCCATTTATTTGCCGATGCTGCTCAATAAGGCTGAGGTCAAGTCTCTGTGATGGTCACCTGGTTCCTCCACACCAGACTAAGTAAACCATGTCTTTGTCAATAGTGATCAGAAGAGCTATGGTCAAGTCTCTGTGCAGTCCGCTCAAAGGCCTCCAGACCAAACTCTTTAAACCATGTCTTTATGAATAGTGATCAGTAGGGCTGAGGTCAAGTCCCTGTGCAGCTCACTTGAGTTGCACCATACCAAACTCATCAAACCATGTCTTTGTCGATGGTGATCAGTAGGGCTGAGGTCAAGTCTCTGTGCAGGCCACTTGGGTTTCTTCACACCAAACTCATCAAACCATTTATTTATGAATGCTGATCAGTATGGCTGAGGTCAAGCCTCTATGCGGGCCACTTGGGTTCCTCCACACCAAACTCATCAAACCATTTTTTTTGGATGCTGATCAGTAGGGCTGAGGTCAAATCTCTGTACAGGCCTCAAGGTCCTCCACGTCAAACTAATCACACCATGTCTTTATACATGTCAAGTCTCTGTGCAGACCACTTGGGTTCCACCAAACCAAACTCTTTAAACCATGTCCTTGTGGATGGTGATCAGTAGGGATGAGGTCATGTCTCCATAAAGGCCACTTGAGTTCCTCCAGATAAAACTCATCAAACAATGTCTTTATGGATACTGATCAGTAGTGCTGAGGTCAAGTCTCTGTGAAGGTCACTTGGGTTCCTTCACAGCAAACTCATCAAACTATGTTTTTATGGATGCTGATCAGTAGGGCGGAGGTCAGATCTCTGTGCAGGCCCCTTAAGGTCCTCTACTTCAAACTCATCAAACCATGTCTTTATAGATGTCAAGTCTCTGTGCAGGTCACTTGGGTTCCACCACACCAAGCCCATTATATCATGTCCTTGTGGATGGTGATCAGTAGGGCTGAGGTCAAGTCTCTATGGAGGACACTTGGGTTCCTTCACACCAAACACATCAAACCATTTCTTTATGAATGCTGATCATTAGGGCTAAGGTCAAGTCTCTGTGCAGGCCATTTGGGTTCCTCCACTCCAAACTCATCAAACCATGTTTTTATTGATGCTGACTAGTAGGGCTCAGGTCAAGTCTATCTGCAGGCCCCTCAAGGTCCTCCACATCAAAATCATCAAACCATGTCTTTATGGAGCTGCCTTTGTACACAGGGACACAGTAATGCTGGAACAGAAAAGGGTCTTCACTCAAAGTCCACTCAAAGGCCTCCAGACCAAACTCTATAAATCATGTCTTTATGAATAGTGATCAGTAGGGCTGAGATCAAGTCTTTGTGCAGGCCACTTGGGTTCCTACACACCGAACTCTTTAAACTATGTATTTGTTGATGGTCATCAGTAGGGCTAAGGTGAAGTCAATGTGCAGGCCACTTAGGTTCCTTCACACCAAACTCATCAAACCATGTCTTTATGAATGCTGATCAGTAGGGCTGAGGTCAAGTCTCTATGGGGGACACTTGGGTTCCTTCACACCAAACACATCAAACCATTTCTTTATGAATGCTGATCATTAGGGCTAAGGTCAAGTCTCTGTGCAGGCCACTTGGGTTCCGCCACTCCAAACTCATCAAACCATGTTTTTTATGGATGCTGACTAGTAGGGCTCAGGTCAAGTCTATCTGCAGGCCGCTAAAGGTCCTCCACATCAAACTCATCAAACGATGTATTTATAGATGTCAAGTCTCTGTGCAGGCCACTTGGGTTCCTCCACACCAAACTCTTTAAACCATGTCTTTGTCGATGGTCATCAGTAGGACTGAGGTGAAGTCAATGTGCAAGCCACTTAGGTTCCTTCACACCAAACTCATCAAACCATGTCTTTATAAATGCTGATCAGTAGGGCTGAGGTCAAGTCTATCTGCAGGCCCCTCAAGGTCCTCGACATCAAAATCACCAAATCATGTCTTTATGGAGCTGCCTTTGTACACAGGGACATAGTAATGCTGGAACAGAAAAGGGTCTTCACCAAGCTGTTACCTCAATTGTGGCCGAACACAATTGCTTACAATCTCTTTGTATGATGTAGTATTAACAGTACCCTTCACTGGAAACACCTAAACCCAATCCTTTGGAGGGATCGCCACATACATATAGTGTATTAATAAATATAAAACCATTTATTTTGACCTCTGGGGCCGGCACTGGGGAAGTTATCTTTGGGAACATGCCTCAAAGGGAACGTCTCTGATCTCATTACATAATTTTTATCTGTCTGATGTAAATTACTTCATCAAATCCTCCACTTTTCAGAACATAAGACCCACAAAGAACACTGACGATATGTTGTAACAGGGCTGCGAATGACACCCATCCAGTCTGGAGACCGAAGGCTGAGCTCCATAAAAGGACACATGCAGAGAAATGATGGTGTTGGGCTCCATCCTGAGAATTAATCTCTGCAGCACTCCTGCCAAATTTATATCACAAGCCGGTGTCTCTGCGTATACAAAGGACGCTGGGCAAAGAAATGTCTTATCGTTATGTAATAAACCAAACAAAAACAGATAATCTTATCAGTTATTTATGAAGCACGTGCTGCTTACATGCGGGAACATAGAATAATATTTAAGGGAAACTCCGCGTTTAACTCTATTTGGAAGTATATTTTTACACTTTTCCAAATCACGAGAAAACAAAAAATAGAGAAACCACCATTGTATAAAATAATATCAATAATACTTAGCACCGCTGGTCAGTGTTGAGACAACGTCCTTTAACACTTGAAGGTGAAAAGTCCAAAAGTATACCATACCCCTCCCCCCACCCCCAAGAGCTGTGAACTACAGAACATAGGTTGCTGGTCCTGTCCTTATTGGACCCCTTTCTGCTCGAGTGCCCAAGGTGGGCTGCCTCTTCTGCCCACCCATCAGCCTGGCCCTACCGTTGGTGACTCTGATCTTCACTCTTGGTTAGGGATGAGCTCAAAGTTAGGTTATTTATAGCGGTGGTAGACATACTGCTGCTATACATGTCAGATTCCTTGCTGTCAATGGTTGCTCAGGAAGTGGCATTTGCAAGCCCCCACCGGGTCCCTAGTGGCCTGTGACATCACTTAGCTCAGTTGCTAGCACCCACCGCGTCCCTAGTGGCCTGTGACATCACTTAGCTCAGTTGCTAGCACCCACCGCGTCCCTAGTGGCCTGTGACATCACTTAGCTCAGTTGCCAGCACCCACCACATCCCAATTGACCTGTGACAGCACCTATCCCAGTTGACAGCACCCACCGCATCCCTAGTGGCCAGTGACGTCACCTAGCCCAGTTGCCAGCACCCACTGTGTCCCTAGTGGCCTGTGACATCACCTAGCCCAGTTGCCAGCACCCACCACATCCCTAGTGGCCTGTGACGTCACCTTGCCCAGTTGCCAGCACCCACTGTGTCCCTAGTGGCCTGTGACATCACCTAGCTTATTTGCCAGCACACACCACATCCCTAGTGGCCTGTGACATCACCTAGCCCAGTTGCCAGCACCCACCACATCCCTAGTGGCCTGTGACGTCACCTTGCCCAGTTGCCAGCAGCCACCACGTTCTTAGTGGCCTGTGACGTCACCTAGCCCAGTTGCCAGTACCCACCATGTCCCTAGTGGCCTGTGATATCACCTATCCCAGTTGACAGCACCCACCGCATCCCTAGTGGCCAGTGACGTCACCTAGCCCAGTTGCCAGCACCCACTGTGTCCCTAGTGGCCTGTGACATCACCTAGCCCAGTTGCCAGCACCCACCACATCCCTAGTGGCCTGTGACGTCACCTTGCCCAGTTGCCAGCACCCACTGTGTCCCTAGTGGCCTGTGACATCACCTAGCTTATTTGCCAGCACACACCACATCCCTAGTGGCCTGTGACATCACCTAGCCCAGTTGCCAGCACCCACCACATCCCTAGTGGCCTGTGACGTCACCTTGCCCAGTTGCCAGCAGCCACCACGTTCTTAGTGGCCTGTGACGTCACCTAGCCCAGTTGCCAGTACCCACCATGTCCCTAGTGGCCTGTGATATCACCTATCCCAGTTGACAGAACCCACCGCGTCCCTAGTGGCCTGTGACGTCACCTTGCCCAGTTGCCAGCAGCCACCACGTTCTTAGTGGCCTGTGACGTCACCCAGCCCAGTTGCCAGCACCCACTGTGTCCCTAGTGGCCTGTGACATCACCTAGCCTAGTTGCCAGCACCCACCGCATCCCTAGTGGCCAGTGACGTCACCTAGCCCAGTTGCCAGCACCCACTGTGTCCCTAGTGGCCTGTGACATCACCTAGCTTATTTGCCAGCACACACCACATCCCTAGTGGCCTGTGACATCACCTAGCCCAGTTGCCAGCAGCCACCACATCCCTAGTGGCCTGTGACATCACCTAGCCCAGTTGCCACAACCCACCACATCCCTAGTGGCCTGTGACGTCACCTTGCCCAGTTGCCAGCAGCCACCACGTTCTTAGTGGCCTGTGACGTCACCTAGCCCAGTTGCCAGTACCCACCATGTCCCTAGTGGCCTGTGATATCACCTATCCCAGTTGACAGAACCCACCGTGTCCCTAGTGGCCTGTGACGTCACCTTGCCCAGTTGCCAGCACCCACTGTGTCCCTAGTGGCCTGTGACATCACTTAGCTTATTTGCCAGCACACACCACATCCCTAGTGGCCTGTGACATCACCTAGCCCAGTTGCCAGCACCCACCACATCCCTAGTGGCCTGTGACGTCACCTTGCCCAGTTGCCAGCAGCCACCACGTTCTTAGTGGCCTGTGACGTCACCTAGCCCAGTTGCCAGTACCCACCATGTCCCTAGTGGCCTGTGATATCACCTATCCCAGTTGACAGCACCCACCGCATCCCTAGTGGCCAGTGACGTCACCTAGCCCAGTTGCCAGCACCCACTGTGTCCCTAGTGGCCTGTGACATCACCTAGCCCAGTTGCCAGCACCCACCACATCCCTAGTGGCCTGTGACGTCACCTTGCCCAGTTGCCAGCACCCACTGTGTCCCTAGTGGCCTGTGACATCACCTAGCTTATTTGCCAGCACACACCACATCCCTAGTGGCCTGTGACATCACCTAGCCCAGTTGCCAGCACCCACCACATCCCTAGTGGCCTGTGACGTCACCTTGCCCAGTTGCCAGCAGCCACCACGTTCTTAGTGGCCTGTGACGTCACCTAGCCCAGTTGCCAGTACCCACCATGTCCCTAGTGGCCTGTGATATCACCTATCCCAGTTGACAGAACCCACCGCGTCCCTAGTGGCCTGTGACGTCACCTTGCCCAGTTGCCAGCAGCCACCACGTTGTTAGTGGCCTGTGACGTCACCCAGCCCAGTTGCCAGCACCCACTGTGTCCCTAGTGGCCTGTGACATCACCTAGCCTAGTTGCCAGCACCCACCGCATCCCTAGTGGCCAGTGACGTCACCTAGCCCAGTTGCCAGCACCCACTGTGTCCCTAGTGGCCTGTGACATCACCTAGCTTATTTGCCAGCACACACCACATCCCTAGTGGCCTGTGACATCACCTAGCCCAGTTGCCAGCAGCCACCACATCCCTAGTGGCCTGTGACATCACCTAGCCCAGTTGCCACAACCCACCACATCCCTAGTGGCCTGTGACGTCACCTTGCCCAGTTGCCAGCAGCCACCACGTTCTTAGTGGCCTGTGACGTCACCTAGCCCAGTTGCCAGTACCCACCATGTCCCTAGTGGCCTGTGATATCACCTATCCCAGTTGACAGAACCCACCGTGTCCCTAGTGGCCTGTGACGTCACCTTGCCCAGTTGCCAGCAGCCACCACGTTGTTAGTGGCCTGTGACGTCACCCAGCCCAGTTGCCAGCACCCACTGTGTCCCTAGTGGCCTGTGACATCACATAGCCTTTTTGCCAGCACCCACCAGGTCCCTAGTGGCCTGTGACTTCACCTTGCCCAGTTGCCAACCCCCCTCCCGATCGGCCCGGCACTTACCCCGTCTATTCTCTCCTCCATCGGCTGCCTCCAGCTCTAAATATGGTGCTTAAAAAAATAACCCCGCCATTGTAGTTCATGCATCCGGCATCCTGCAAGGGGCCTGGATGCATGGATAGGGGGAAGCCGGGATAGATAGGGGGGCGGCACCCGTGCGCCCTAATGGATGGGCCGCCCCTGGTTACTATAGGGATACCCCTACTCATTCACATAGGGATGGTGGACAGTATCTAGGTCCCCCTTACTGTTAAAGGAGGCTTTCATGTTGCGATAACACCCTATACCAGCAGACCCCCCACAACCACTGGGCCAGGGTTGTGGGGAAGAGGCCCTTGTCCTCATCAACATAGGCTGGGGTGGGGAGGGGGGTGGTCTAATGATGATATCAACTGGTTTAAAATAAAGTATGGAATGAAAACAGGTTTTATTTATGCATTTCATTAGCATGTTGATGAGGGGAGAATGGAGGAGCCATGGGAGACAACATATAAAATGAAACTTCAGCTTCACTTCAGCTTCATGGATGCTTTTTAATAAATGTTACTGTATATTGTGACCCGTTAGGAATAGAGTCCTGCAGACTTGCAGCGTTGGTGACAGGTCCACTTTAAATAGAACTCCCATTACCAAAAGGTGCCAGGCGGACCGTACAGCGAGCGACCGCAGAGGATTCTGGGAGGAGGACTTGGCCGGAGGAGAGAGACGCTCAGGAAATGGCTCCTCTAATGGACGGATCTATAGATGGATCCAGCAGAGAGGACATCGTCCCGGGATGACGGAAGAAGCGGAACAAGTTCCGACCAATCCTCAATTATTTACCGAAAATTGATTTAAAGTCAAAAAGGAGACCGAAGAGTCACATGACCTCATCAGCGGCAGACAGCAAAGGGGACATTAAATGGGACTAAATATAACTTCGTATCGACTTGATGACACCCGGCAGGAGAAGTGGTATGTATGGACTCTGCAGAGTACCATTTCTTTTTTTTCTGTATGTCGGGTGCAATTCTCAGTATCTGTTCTTATTCTGTATGTATGGACTCTGCACAGTACCACTTCTCTTGTCCTGTATGCCGGGTGCAATTCTCAGTATCTGTTCTTATTCTGTATGTATGGACTCTGCACAGTACTACTTCTCTTGTCCTGTATGCCGGGTGCAATTCTCGGTATCTGTTCTTATTCTGTATGTATGGACTCTGCACAGTACCACTTCTCTTGTCCTGTATGTTGGGTGTAATTCTCAGTATCTGTTCGTATTCTGTATGTATGGACTCTGCACAGTACTACTTCTCTTGTCCTGTATGCCGGGTGCAATTCTCGGTATCTGTTCTTATTCTGTATGTATGGACTCTACACAGTACCACTTCTCTTGTCCTGTATGTTGGGTGTAATTCTCAGTATCTGTTCTTATTCTGTATGTATGGACTCTGCACAGTACTACTTCTCTTGTCCTGTATGCTGGGTGTAATTCTCGGTATCTGTTCTTATTCTGTATGTACGGACTCTGCACAGTACTACTTCTCTTGTCCTGTATGTCGGGTGTAATTCTCGGTATCTGTTCTTATTCTGTATGTATGGACTCTGCACAGTACTACTTCTCTTGTCCTGTATGTCGGGTGTAATTCTCGGTATCTGTTATTCTGTATGTATGGACTCTGCACAGTACCACTTCTCTTGTCCTGTATGTCGGGTGTAATTCTCGGTATCTGTTCTTATTCTGTATGTATGGACTCTGCACAGTACTACTTCTCTTGTCCTGTATTCCGGGTGTAATTCTCGGTATCTGTTCTTATTCTGTATGTATGGACTCTGCACAGTACTACTTCTCTTGTCCTGTATGCTGGGTGTAATTCTCGGTATCTGTTATTCTGTATGTATGGACTCTGCACAGTACCACTTCTCTTGTCCTGTATGTCGGGTGTAATTCTCGGTATCTGTTCTTATTCTGTATGTATGGACTCTGCACAGTACTACTTCTCTTATCCTGTATGCCGGATGTAATTCTTAGTATCTGTTCTTGTTCTGTATGTATGGACTCTGCACAGTACTACTTCTCTTGTCCTGTATGCCGGGTGCAATTCTCGGTATCTGTTCTTATTCTGTATGTATGGACTCTGCACAGTACTACTTCTCTTGTCCTGTATGCTGGGTGTAATTCTCGGTATCTGTTCTTATTCTGTATGTATGGACTCTGCACAGTACTACTTCTCTTGTCCTGTATGCTGGGTGTAATTCTCGGTATCTGTTATTCTGTATGTATGGACTCTGCACAGTACCACTTCTCTTGTCCTGTATGTCGGGTGTAATTCTCGGTATCTGTTCTTATTCTGTATGTATGGACTCTGCACAGTACTACTTCTCTTATCCTGTATGCCGGATGTAATTCTTAGTATCTGTTCTTGTTCTGTATGTATGGACTCTGCACAGTACTACTTCTCTTGTCCTGTATGCCGGGTGCAATTCTCGGTATCTGTTCTTATTCTGTATGTATGGACTCTGCACAGTACTACTTCTCTTGTCCTGTATGCTGGGTGTAATTCTCGGTATCTGTTCTTATTCTGTATGTACGGACTCTGCACAGTACTACTTCTCTTGTCCTGTATGTCGGGTGTAATTCTCGGTATCTGTTCTTATTCTGTATGTATGGACTCTGCACAGTACTACTTCTCTTGTCCTGTATGTCGGGTGTAATTCTCGGTATCTGTTCTTATTCTGTATGTATGGACTCTGCACAGTACTACTTCTCTTGTCCTGTATTCCGGGTGTAATTCTCGGTATCTGTTCTTATTCTGTATGTATGGACTCTGCACAGTACTACTTCTCTTGTCCTGTATGCTGGGTGTAATTCTCGGTATCTGTTATTCTGTATGTATGGACTCTGCACAGTACCACTTCTCTTGTCCTGTATGTCGGGTGTAATTCTCGGTATCTGTTCTTATTCTGTATGTATGGACTCTGCACAGTACTACTTCTCTTATCCTGTATGCCGGATGTAATTCTTAGTATCTGTTCTTGTTCTGTATGTATGGACTCTGCACAGTACTACTTCTCTTGTCCTGTATGCCGGGTGCAATTCTCGGTATCTGTTCTTATTCTGTATGTATGGACTCTGCACAGTACTACTTCTCTTGTCCTGTATGCTGGGTGTAATTCTCGGTATCTGTTCTTATTCTGTATGTATGGACTCTGCACAGTACTACTTCTCTTGTCCTGTATGCTGGGTGTAATTCTCGGTATCTGTTATTCTGTATGTATGGACTCTGCACAGTACCACTTCTCTTGTCCTGTATGTCGGGTGTAATTCTCGGTATCTGTTCTTATTCTGTATGTATGGACTCTGCACAGTACTACTTCTCTTATCCTGTATGCCGGATGTAATTCTTAGTATCTGTTCTTGTTCTGTATGTATGGACTCTGCACAGTACTACTTCTCTTGTCCTGTATGCCGGGTGTAATTCTCGGTATCTGTTATTCTGTATGTATGGACTCTGCACAGTACCACTTCTCTTGTCCTGTATGTCGGGTGTAATTCTCGGTATCTGTTCTTATTCTGTATGTATGGACTCTGCACAGTACTACTTCTCTTATCCTGTATGCCGGATGTAATTCTTAGTATCTGTTCTTGTTCTGTATGTATGGACTCTGCACAGTACCACTTCTCTTGTCCTGTATGCCGGGTGTAATTCTCGGTATCTGTTATTCTGTATGTATGGACTCTGCACAGTACTACTTCTCTTGTCCTGTATGCCGGGTGCAATTCTCGGTATCTGCAGACAAGGCACAGGTGTGAATTTCATTTCAATGTATGAAGGTGTCTCCGCAGTAAAAGACGTTCGCGCCGCGCCGGACGCGGTAATAAAAATGCACCTGGACCCCTCCGTCCTCAGATCCCGGTAATAAGGCCCCCGGCCCCCCCCCCGATGGCGACAGAAAGAAGCGGTTGTTATTTTCGCAGTGACGTCGCCCCAGCTGGGCAAACACCGCGGCCCGTGACATAACGCTCGGCACCCGTCCAGCGCTAATCTCACAGCAATAAAACCGCGAAAGAAAAATAGAAACTTATTAAACTTTCTTTTTTTCCCCCTCCTGCGCAGAGCGCGGTGCTTGTCTTGGCCCTTTCCGTAAAATGAGCGTTTTTATGAGAACGGAGCCGCGTCCCGTAAACCGTCTCTATGTAAAGGGGGCGGGCGAAGGATTTTATTATTTCTGACGTCGTCCCGGCAACGCCGTATATACATCTTTATAAAAAAAAAAATAATAATAATTTTTAAGGGCCGCATTTTTATTAAAGCTGAAAATGAGTTTCCATGGCGGGGGGAGGGGGATGGTGTCAGGCCGCGGCGTGTTATCCATTAGAGACGGAGACGCTTTGCCGACGTTACGTCAGCGCCGATTTCCTCGCACCTCCTTAGTTATACTGACCCCGGAATTCTGCTCCGAGTTACACAACCCAGATATGTTCCCGGAGAGACGCGAAAAACGCCTCTCGCCGGAGTGCGCTGACCTCTGGTTACCCCGCGTGCTTAACCCCTTCGTGGACGAAACGTGTAAAGACTGGAGGCCGGCGGGACCATCTCTCATTGGATATGAAGATACACAGTGCCGGGACAAGGACATGTAGAGCCAAGGGCGACCCTGACAACCCCCCCCCCCAATTATATGTCAGCAAAAATCCCCCCCCCCACACAATTATTTGTCAGAAAATATCCCCCCCCCACAAAAGATGGAGCACTTATCTGCATGCTTACCCCCTAAGCATAAATGTCCTCTCTTCCCAGCACAAATGCCCCCCCCACCAAAAATAAATCCCCCTCCTAGCACAAATCCCCACCATCCCCCCTCCTAGCACAAATCCCCTCCATTCCCCCTCCTAGCACAAATCCCCTCCACCCCCCTCCTAACATAAATCCCCTCCACCCCCCCTCCTAACATAAATCCCATCCATCCCCCCTCCTAGCACAAATCCCCTCTATCCCACTCCTAGCACAAATCCCCTCCATCCCCCTCCTAACATAAATCCCCTCCACCCCCCTCCTAGCACAAATACCCTCCATTCCCCCACCTAGCACAAATGCCCACATCCCCCCTCTTAGCACAAATACCCTCCACCCCCCTCCTAACATAAATCCCATCCATCCCCCCTCCTAGCACAAATCCCCTCCATCCCCCTCCTAGCACAAATCCCCTACACCCCCCCCCCCCTCTTAGCACAAATGCCCTCCATCCCCACTACTAGTAAAAATCCCCTCCATCCCCCTCCTAGCACAAATCCCCTCCATTCCCCCTCCTAGCACAAATTCCCTCCATCCCCCCACTAGCACAAATCCCCTCCACCCCCTCCTAGTACAAATCCCCTCCACCCCCCTCCTAGCACAAATCCTTTACCCCTCAAATTTCCCCTGCGAGTACACATCTTCTCCCCAACACTTCCAATCCCCCCTCACAGCACAATTTTTTGCCCCCCCATCAGCACAAATGCCCCCCAAAAAAAGAAATCACCCCTCGTAGCACAAATCCTTTATCCCTCAAACTTCTCCTTCGAGTACACATCCTCTTTCCCCCACTTCATATCCCCTCCCAGCACAAATCCCCACCCCCCAATCCCCCATCCTAGCAAAAATCCTTTAACCCTCAAATTTCCCCACTGAGTACACATCCTCTCCCCAACACTTCCAATCCCCCCTCCCAGCACAAATCCCCCATCCTAGCACAAATCTCCCCACCTAATCTGCCCTCCTAGCACAAATCTCCCCCCTCCTCGCACAGATCCCCTCCACCCCCCCTCCTAGCACAAATCCCCTCCACCCTCCTCCTAGCACAAATCCCCTCCATCCCCCTCCTAGTACATATCCCCTCCATCCCCCTCCTAGTACATATCCCCTCCATCCCCCTCCTAGTACAAATCCCCTCCACCCCCCTCCAAGCACAAATCCCATCCACCCCCTCCAAGCACAAATCCCCTCCACCCCCCCCCTCTCTTAGCACAAATCCCTCCATCCCCCCTCCTAGTACAAATCCCCTCCATTCCCCCTCCAAGCACAAATCCCATCTACCCCCTCCTAGCACAAATCCCCTCCACCCCCCCTCTTAGCACAAATCCCATCTACCCCCTCCTAGCACAAATCCCCTCCACCCCCCCCCCCTCTTAGCACAAATCCCCTCCATCCCCCCTCCAAGCACAAATCCAATCCACCCCCTCCTAGCACAAATCCCCTCCACCCCCCCCCCCTCTTAGCACAAATCCCCTCCATCCCCCCTCCTAACACAAATCCTTTACCCCTCAAATTTACCCTCTGAGTACACATCTTCTCCCCAACACTTCCAATCCCCCCTCCAAGCACAACCACCCCAATCTCCCCTACCAGCACAAATCCCATCCACCCCCCCCCCCCCGGCACAAATCCTTTACCCCTCAAATTTCGCCTCCAAGTACACAACCTCTCCCTAACACTTCATATCTTCCCTCCCAGCACATATCCCCCCTCCGTCCCCCCTCCTAGCTTAAATCCCCTCCATCCCACCCCTCCCGCCCACCTCTTTTCCCGGCAATGAAGATGCAAAATGGTTTTGATTTTCCCTAAACGCCATCGTCATTCCAATTGTGTTCACTGTGATGTCAGCGATATTACGCCGCTGTCCAATCACACCAATACTGTATGTTACATTAGGATTCATATAGTGCCAACAGTTTGCTCAGCACTTCACAAAATGAAAGGAGGCGGTACAGTTAGGCTACAATTTAAGGCCAGAGAGCTTACAATCTAAAAAAGCTAAAAAAAAAAATAAAAAAAAAAAATATATACCTTTTGCCCTGTTAGGGGACTTTCCAGGTACCTCTGCAGATAGAGATTAGTCTTCCCCTATGTTGCCTTCCCTGGTCCCTCCCCCTTCATCAACATGGTAATTAAATGTTAAAGTAAAACCTTTCCGTTTTTATTACATGACTTGTATTTGATGATCATCACCGGATCTCTGTGTTTGTCTATGCAATGCAGGCAGACCATGGCTGGTATGATCTCATCACTGATGTAAGCAGTGGGCTGGCTCTTGGGTTGAGTTATGCAAATATCAGAATTTTGCTCTGACTGCAGCTTCTAATGCACATTATGAGAAGCTCACCGTGTGCAGTGAAGTCAGTGGAAGCCGTTTTCAGTCCAGGAGAGGATCCGGTACAACTGTGCAGGACTGGAGGGGAGGCCGGAGGTCAGATTTAAAAGCAGACAACGAGAAAAGAATACGGTGAAGTACAGGTAGAAAGTCTGAGATTTTTTTCCCCATATATATATACGGTATATAAATACAATTTAAAAGGAATTATCCAATTAGATCAGGGCTGCTGTTAGAGATCACAGGCTCCGTACAGCCTGACAGGCTCCCCCCCCCTCAAAAGTATCAAAATATATTTTTGCTAAAAATACACTTAAATTCAGAGGTGAAACTAGACTAGGGGGGCACTGAGTTATTACCTCCAGAATACCTCCTTAGATCCTCCAGAGTACTTCTTACATCCTCCAGAGTGCCTCCTTACATCTTCAAGAGTGCCCCCTTACATCCTCCAGAGTGCCTCCTTACATCCTCCAGAGTGCCCCCTTACATCTTCAAGAGTGCCCCCTTACATTATCCAGAGTGCCCCCTTACATTATCCAGAGTGCCTCCTTCCATCCTCCAGAGTGCCCCACTCCATCCTCCAGAGTTCCTCCTTACATCCTCCAGAGTGCCACTTCCGTCCTCCAGAGTGCCTCCTTACATCCTCCAGAGTGCCCCTTACATCCTTCAGAGTGCCCCCTTACATCCTTCAGAGTGCCCCCTTACATCTTTCAGAGTGCCCCCTTACATCCTTCAGAGTGCCCCTTACATCCTCCAGAGTGCCCCCTTACATCTTCAAAAGTGCACCCTTACATTATCCAGAGTGCCTCCTTCCATCCTCCAGAGTGCCCCCTTACATTATCCAGAGTGCCCCCTTACATCTTCAAGAGTGCCCCCTTACATTATCCAGAGTGCCTCCTTCCATCCTCCAGAGTGCCCCTTACATCCTTCAGAGTGCCCCCTTACATCCTTCAGAGTGCCCCTTACATCCTTCAGAGTGCCCCCTTACATCCTTCAGAGTGCCCCCTTACATCTTTCAGAGTGCCCCTTACATCCTCCAGAGTTCCCCCTTACATCTTTCAGAGTGCCCCCTTACATCCTCCAGAGTGCCCCCTTACATCTTCAAAAGTGCCCCCTTACATTATCCAGAGTGCCTCCTTCCATCCTCCAGAGTGCCCCCTTACGTCCTCTAGAGTGCCTCCTTACATCCTCCAGAGTGCCCCCTTACATCTTCAAGAGTGCCTCCTTCCATCCTCCAGAGTGCCCCTTTACATCCTCCAGAGTGCCTCCTTCCATCCTCCAGAGTGCCCCCTTACATCCTCAAGAGTGCCTCCTTACATCCTCCAGAGTGCCCCCTTACACCCGCCAGAGTGCCTCCTTACATCCTCCAGAGTGCCCCCTTACATCTTCAAGAGTGCCTCCTTCTACATCCTCCAGAGTGCCACTTCCGTCCTCCAGAGTGCCTCCTTACATCCTCCAGAGTGCCCCTTACATCCTTCAGAGTGCCCCCTTACATCCTTCAGAGTGCCCCCTTACATCTTTCAGAGTGCCCCCTTACATCCTTCAGAGTGCCCCCTTACATCCTTCAGAGTGCACCCTTACATCCTTCAAAGTGCCCCCTTAGATCTTTCAGAGTGCCCCCTTACATCCTCCAGAGTGCCCCCTTACATCCTCCAGAGTGCCCCCTTACATCTTCAAAAGTGCCCCCTTACATTATCCAGAGTGCCTCCTTCCATCCTCCAGAGTGCCCCCTTACATTATCCAGAGTGCCCCCTTACATCTTCAAGAGTGCCCCCTTACATCTTCAAAAGTGCCCCCTTACATTATCCAGAGTGCCCCCTTACATTATCCAGAGTGCCCCCTTACATCTTCAAGAGTGCCCCCTTACATCTTCAAGAGTGCCCCCTTACATTATCCAGAGTGCCTCCTTCCATCCTCCAGAGTGCCCCTTACATCCTTCAGAGTACCCCCTTACATCCTTCAGAGTGCCCCTTACATCCTTCAGAGTGCCCCCTTACATATTTCAGAGTGTCCCCTTACATCCTCCAGAGTGCCCCTTACATCCTCCAGAGTGCCCCCTTACATCTTCAAAAGTGCCCCCTTACATTATCCAGAGTGCCTCCTTCCATCCTCCAGAGTGCCCCCTTACATTATCCAGAGTGCCCCCTTACATCTTCAAGAGTGCCCCCTTACATTATCCAGAGTGCCTCCTTCCATCCTCCAGAGTGCCCCCTTACATCCTCCAGAGTGCCCCCTTACATCCTCCAGAGTGCCTCCTTACATCCTCCAGAGTGCCCCTTACATCCTTCAGAGTGCCCCCTTACATCCTTCAGAGTGCCCCCTTACATCTTTCAGAGTGCCCCCTTACATCCTTCAGAGTGCCCCCTTACATCCTTCAGAGTGCCGCCTTACATCTTTCAGAGTGCCCCTTACATCCTCCAGAGTGCCCCCTTACATCCTCCAGAGTGCCCCCTTACATCTTCAAAAGTGCCCCCTTACATTATCCAGAGTGCCTCCTTCCATTCTCCAGAGTGCCCCCTTACATTATCCAGAGTGCCTCCTTCCATTCTCCAGAGTGCCCCCTTACATTATCCAGAGTGCCCCCTTACATCTTCAAGAGTGCCCCCTTACATTATCCAGAGTGCCTCCTTCCATCCTCCAGAGTGCCCCTTACATCCTTCAGAGTGCCCCCTTACATCCTTCAGAGTGCCCCCTTACATCCTTCAGAGTGCCCCCTTACATCCTTCAGAGTGCCCCCTTACATCTTTCAGAGTGTCCCCTTACATCCTCCAGAGTGCCCCCTTACATCCTCCAGAGTGCCCCCTTACATCTTCAAAAGTGCCCCCTTACATTATCCAGAGTGCCTCCTTCCATCCTCCAGAGTGCCCCCTTACATCCTCCAGAGTGCCTCCTTACATCCTCCAGAGTGCCCCCTTACATCCTCAAGAGTGCCTCCTTACATCCTCCAGAGTGCCTCCTTACATCCTCCAGAGTGCCCCCCTCCATCCTCCAGAGTGCCTCCTTCCATCCTCCAGAGTTCCCCCTTACATCCTCCAGAGTGCCTCCTTACATCTTCAAGAGTGCCCCCTTACATTATCCAGAGTGCCTCCCTTCATCCTCCAGAGTGCCCCCTTACATCTTCAAGAGTGCCCCCTTACATCTTCAAGAGTGCCCCCTTACATCCTCCAGAGTGCCTCCTTACATCTTCAAGAGTGCCACCTTACATTATCCAGAGTTCCCCCTCACATCCTCCAGAGTGCCCCCTTACATCCTCCAGAGTGCCTCCTTACATCCTCCAGAGTGCCCCCTTACATCTTCAAGAGTGCCCCTTACATCTTGAAGAGTGCCTCCTTCCATCCTCCAGAGTGCCCCTTTACATCCTCCAGAGTGCCTCCTTCCATCCTCCAGAGTGCCCCCTTACATCCCCAAGAGTGCCTCCTTACATCCTCCAGAGTGCCCCCTTACATTATCCAGAGTGCCCCCTTACATTATCCAGAGTGCCTCCTTCCATCCTCCAGAGTGCCCCTTACATCCTCCAGAGTGCCCCCTTACATCTTCAAAAGTGCCCCCTTACATTATCCAGAGTGCCTCCTTCCATTCTCCAGAGTGCCCCCTTACATTATCCAGAGTGCCTCCTTCCATTCTCCAGAGTGCCCCCTTACATTATCCAGAGTGCCCCCTTACATCTTCAAGAGTGCCCCCTTACATTATCCAGAGTGCCTCCTTCCATCCTCCAGAGTGCCCCTTACATCCTTCAGAGTGCCCCCTTACATCCTTCAGAGTGCCCCCTTACATCCTTCAGAGTGCCCCTTACATCTTTCAGAGTGTCCCCTTACATCCTCCAGAGTGCCCCCTTACATCCTCCAGAGTGCCCCCTTACATCTTCAAAAG
The DNA here is from genome assembly GCA_028564925.1 of Lithobates sylvaticus. Lineage (NCBI taxonomy): Eukaryota > Metazoa > Chordata > Amphibia > Anura > Ranidae > Lithobates > Lithobates sylvaticus. The sequence goes on from CM053027.1 coordinate 18,243,350, forward strand.
TGCCCCCTTACATTATCCAGAGTGCCTCCTTCCATCCTCCAGAGTGCCCCCTTACATCCTCCAGAGTGCCTCCTTACATCCTCCAGAGTGCCCCCTTACATCCTCAAGAGTGCCTCCTTACATCCTCCAGAGTGCCTCCTTACATCCTCCAGAGTGCCCCCCTCCATCCTCCAGAGTGCCTCCTTCCATCCTCCAGAGTTCCCCCTTACATCCTCCAGAGTGCCTCCTTACATCTTCAAGAGTGCCCCCTTACATTATCCAGAGTGCCTCCATTCATCCTCCAGAGTGCCCCCTTACATCTTCAAGAGTGCCCCCTTACATCTTCAAGAGTGCCCCCTTACATCCTCCAGAGTGCCTCCTTACATCTTCAAGAGTGCCACCTTACATTATCCAGAGTTCCCCCTCACATCCTCCAGAGTGCCCCCTTACATCCTCCAGAGTGCCTCCTTACATCCTCCAGAGTGCCTCCTTCCATCCTCCAGAGTGCCCCTTTACATCCTCCAGAGAGCCCCCTTACATTATCCAGAGTGCTCCCTTACATCCTCCAGAGTGCCTCCTTACATCTTCAAGAGTGCCCCCTTATATTATCCAGAGTGCCCCCTTACATCCTCCAGAGTGCCTCCTTACATCCTCCAGAGTGCCCCCTTACATCCTCCAGAGTGCCTCCTTACATCCTCCAGAGTGCCCCCTTACATCTTCAAGAGTGCCCCTTACATCTTGAAGAGTGCCTCCTTCCATCCTCCAGAGTGCCCCTTTACATCCTCCAGAGTGCCTCCTTCCATCCTCCAGAGTGCCCCCTTACATCCCCAAGAGTGCCTCCTTACATCCTCCAGAGTGCCCCCTTACATTATCCAGAGTGCCTCCTTCCATCCTCCAGAGTGCCCCCTTACATCCTCCAGAGAGCCCCCTTACATCCTTCAGAGTGCCCCCTTACATCCTCCAGAGTGCCTCCTTACATCCTCCAGAGTTCCCCCTTACATCCTCCAGAGTGCCCCCCTCCATCCTCCAGAGTGCCCCCTCCATCCTCCAGAGTGCCTCCTTCCATCCTCCAGAGTTCCCCCTTACATCCTCCAGAGTGCCTCCTTACATTATCCAGAGTGCCCCCTTACATCCTCCAGAGTGCCCCCCTCCATCCTCCAGAGTGCCCCCTTACATTATCCAGAGTGCCCCCTTACATTATCCAGAGTGCCCCCTTACATCCTCCAGAGTTCCCCCTTACATCCTCCAGAGAGCCCCCCTTATATCCTCCAAAGTGCCCCCTTACATCCTCCAGAGTGCCCCCTTACATCCTCCAGAGTGCCTCCTTACATCCTCCAGAGTGCCCCCTTACATAATACTGTACTAAGGGGGCAATCCGGAGGATGTAAAGGGGCACTCTGTCCTGCTCCTCCACAGTGCCCCCAAAGTTAGTGCCCTCTAAAGTAATATATATTTATAAATATATATAACACCAAAAATAGTAATAATAATAATAAAAAAAATGATAATAATAACAATTATTATTATAGAAATATTATGAATTACTTTAAGAAATAACATTTTCTATGGGAAATAATGTCATCTATTAATGATGAGTGAAATGTGGTCTCGGGGTCTGTAATGGGCCATGTGGGGGGGGGGGGGAGACATGAGGATCGGGGGGAACCCCCAGCCTGGAGATCGGCATTTTCCCCTGTGCTTCCTCCATCTCCCCTGCGGACAGTTTCCTCCTCTTCCTCCTCTTTGTATGGAGGTAATAAAGGACAGCAGGCCGGAGGGGAGAAGACAATGCAGAGCGGGAGAAGGATGGCCTGAGGACGGGATAATGACCCTCTTCAGACTATAGACACTCATTGAGAGGACAAAGAGACTCTTATGGCCCGGAAGAGGTGTGAAGAACCTGACCAAAGGGAGCCAGATCTGTCCTCAGAGGAGCGGGATGATACATTGCACAGAAGATCAGCGCAAGAAGAACTTTGTGACCTCATAGTATCGCTGCCATTGCCGAGTAGTCAGCTGTGGAAAACTTATATTAAGGCAGGAAAGTGAAATAATAAACACTATAAAATACATTTATTACCCAAGTTGTTTTGTTAAAGGAAACCTATTATGAGGTCCATTGCTGACCTCCTTCTGAAGGTGGCGGCTGTCCGGCTCTCATGCTTATCCTCCGGATTCTTCACTTCCTGGGACTCTTTGGGTCTCTGAAAATGACTCTAATCATAACTGTAACCCCAACACCAACCCTCCATGTAATCCTAACACTAATACTTCTTGTATGCCTAAAACTAACCCTCCCTGTAATGCTTACATTGGCCCTTCCTGTAACCCTAACATGAACCCTACTCAAAACCCTAACACTAACCCTCCCTGTAACCCTAACACTAACCTCCCTGTAATCCTAACACTAACCATCCCTGTAATCCAACACTAACCATCCCTGTAATCCAACACTAACCCTCCCTGTAATCCTAACACTAACCTTCCCTGTAATCCAACACTAACCCTCCCTGTAATCCTAACACTAACCCTCCCTGTAATCCTAACACTAACCTTCCCTGTAATCCTAACACTAACCTTCCCTGTAATCCTAACACTAACACTCCCTGTAACCCTAACACTAACCCTCCCTGTAACGCTATCACTAACCATCCCTGTAATCCTAACACTAACCCTCCCTGTAATCCTAACACTAACCTTCCCTGTAATCCTAACACTAACCTTCCCTGTAATCCTAACACTAACCTTCCCTGTAATCCTAACACTAACCTTCCCTGTAATCCTAACACTAACCTTCCCTGTAATCCTAACACTAACCTTCCCTGTAATCCTAACACTAACCTTCCCTGTAATCCTAACACTAACCATCCCTGTAATCCTAACACTAACCCTCCCTGTAATCCTAACACTAACCATCCCTGTAATCCTAACACTAACCCTCCCTGTAATCCTAACACTAACCCTCCCTGTAATCCTAACACTAACCTTCCCTGTAATCCTAACACTAGCCTTCCCTGTAATCCTAACACTAACCTTCCCTGTAATCCTAACACTAACCTTCCCTGTAACGCTATCACTAACCTCCCCCATAACCCTAACACTTTCCTCCCCATAACCTTAACACTAACCCTCCCTGTAACCCAACACTAACCATCCCTGTAACCCTAACACTAACCATCCTCAAAACCCCAACGCTAACCTTCCCTGTAACACTAACCCATCCTGTAACCCTTAGGCCCCTTTCACACTGGGGCGTTTTTCTAAAAATAGCGCCTGTACACTCCCTGAAAAAATCCGGCCCCATTCACTCCAGTGTGAAAGCCGGCGGGCTTTCACACTGGATCGGTGCGCTAGCAGGACGGTAAAAAAAGTCCTGCTAGCATCATCTTTGGAGCGGTATAGGAGCCGTGTGTTCACCGCTCCTATACCGCTCCTTCCCATTGATTTGAATGGGAAACCGCGGTAATACCGCGGCAATACGGCGGCGCTCTGCGGGGGTCTTTAACCCTTTTCTGGCAGCTCGCGGGGGGTAAAACCGCACTGCGAGCGGCCGAATACCGCGGCTAAAACGACGGTAAAGCAGCGCTAAATATAGCGCTGCTTTACCGTCACCGCGGCTCCCCGCCCCAGTGTGAAAGGGGCCTAACACTTACCCTCCCTGTGACCCTAACACTAACCCTCCCTGTAATCCTAACACTAACCCTCCCTGTAATCCTAACACTAACCCTCCCTGTAACCCTAACACTAACCATCCTCAAAACCCCAACACTAACCCTCCCTGTAACTCAAAACACTAACCTTCCCAGGAACACTAACCCGTCCTGTAACCCTAACACTAACCCCCCCTGTAACCCTAACACTAACCCATCCTGTAACCCTAACACTAACCCTCCCTGTAACCCTAACACTAACCCATCCTGTAACCCTAACACTAACCCATCCTGTAACCCTAACACTAACCCTCCCTGTAATCCTAACACTAACCCTCCCTGTAACCCTAACACTAACCCTCCCTGTAACCCTAACACTAACCCATCCTGTAACCCTAGCACTAACCCTCCCTGTAACCCTATCACTAACCCTCCCTGTAATCCTAACACTAACCTTCCCTGTAAGGCTATCACTAACCTTGCTCAAAACCCTAACACTAACCCCCCTGTAACCCTAACACTAACCCTACCTGTAACACTAACCCATCCTGTAACCCTAACACTAACCCGTCCTGTAACCCTAACACTAACCCATCCTGTAACCCTAAAACTAACCCTCCCTGTAATGCTTACATTGGCTCTTCCTGTAACCCTAACACTAACCTTCCTCAAAACCCTAACACTAACCATCCCTGTAACCTTAACACTAACCCGTCCTGTAACCCTAACACTATCCTTCCCTGTAACACTAAAACTAAACTTCCTCAAAACCCTAACACTACCCCTCCCTGTAACCCTAACACTAACCCATCCTGTAACCCTAACACTACCCCTCCCTGTAACCCTAACACTAACTCTCCCTGTAACCCTAACACTAACCCTCCCTGTATCCCTAACACTACCCCTCCCGGTAACCCTAACACTACCCATCACTGTAACACTTCCCCTCCCTGTAACCCTAACACTAACCTTTCTCAAAACCCTAACACTAACCTTCCCTTTAATCCTAACACTAACCTTCCTCAAAACCCTAACACTAACCCCCTGTAACCCTAACTTTAACTCTCCTCCAAACCTAACACTAACTTTCCCCATAACCCTAATTCTAGCCCTCCCTGTAACATTAATACTAACCTTAACCATAACCCTAACACTAACCCTCCCTGTAACAATAGCACTCTCTATAATGCTTGCATTAGCCCTTCCTGTAACCCTAACACTAACCTGTCCCCATAACCCTAACACTAACCCTCCCTGTAACCGTATCACTTACCCTCCCATAACCCTAACACTAAGGCACACTTAGTTTGCGCTAAAATCGTGACAAAATGCGCAACGCGGGTTTAAAGTCCTTTTCATCCTTAATGGCACGCGGTGCAATTTTCCCACGATTATCGCACGACAGAAACGTGCATGAATCGCAGCAAAAATACCGCGCAAAGTTCCATAGGTCGTCCCATTCAAGTGAGCGGCATGCCTTATGTGCTAAAAAAATCGCAAAGCGAGAATGCACAAAGCGTAAGCGTGAATAGAGCCCAACCCTCCATGATTGAACCCCTCACATGCCTTCTCACCCCCCCCCCCCCACCCCGTGTTCCGGGATCCTGTGCTCTGTAGACCCCCCCCCCCCCCAAAGGATACGGCCGTTTCATAGAATTATTATTGAGCGTTTAAAATTTGATTAGAATTTTCGCTGGTGACGTATTATTTCCTTTTTATTGGCTAACTATCACAGGCAGCGCTCGTCTCATCAGTTTCCGTTCAATACATTTTTATTGATTTTTTATTTGTGAATTCAATTTTAAAAGAAAATTGTAACAAGTTGTAGCATTTTAAAATGCGAAGGAAAAAAAAGATCAATCCACTGACGTGAGCAAAAAAACTCATCATTTTTAAAAGGACGCAACGCGTAGGGATCAAAGGCAATTATTTATTAATATTATTATTATTATACAGAATTTATAGAGCGCCGACGGTTTACGCAGCGATTGTTTCTGCGGAGTTATTGCTGAAGGGGTTAATGACCCCTTCTCTGCAGAGCGATCGGCGGTGGGGGTCTGCTCCTCATCATCAGCCCGGGATTGTAATTCATGTGAACATGTTTATTTATAAAGAGATTACATACACTTACATGCTACTTTCTCCTCGCTTCCTGGAGGGGGGGCAGCAGCCCCCCCCCCCCGACCCCGCCACTCACCTCCCCCCTAATGCCCCCCCATGCCCAATCACATGTATCAATGACTTCATTTCATGTCTAATCTTTCAATGTATGGCTAACATATGGATCTGACGGGGGGGGGGGGGCCCATTGATTGGGGTCTCTGTGGCTGATTGCAGCGGCGGACGTTGACGTAGAGCGATCGGAGGGGAGCGAGCGATGCGTTTACATTAACGTGAACTTCACAT